>CM076584.1:1623854662-1624340874 GCA_034641835.2 Pinus albicaulis
TGTTGGGTATGTGTTATATTCTTTCCACGACTAAGCACGCACGGGGGGGTAAGAGGGGGGGCGATAGCCCCCCCTGTCGGGGTCCGGGGCAGCGCCCTGGCAAAAAATTTTGGTCCTTAATTTCCGGCGGGTAGTCCGCGTCCATGGTTTTATGCATGGTTTTGCACATGGTATTGGGGTACGATGGTTTTCAGCCCTTGGTAATTTTTTGTAGATCCGGTCAAGGGAACTACGGTTATGTTCTAATCCAGGGTTTATGGATTGGGGTTTATGTATGCTTCGGCATGTATATATATATATATATGTGTTGTAACACTAAAAGGAAAATAATGAAAAATCAAGCTGGTCGTCCCGATTTGGGATCCAGGGGAAAATCTCTGTGTTATCTGTTTTATGTTTTATGCTCTCGCTATTGTTTACTTTCTGTTATAAGATTCGTGTGTAGATAATTCCTGTTCAGGGTTAAAACCTACATTTGGTATCAGAGTTGTTTCGGCTTCAAGGGGACGCCTTTGCTGCTGAGGGTTTTTTAGTTCAGGCCTGAGGTAGACCCTGTTCAGTGGGAGATCTGCGGGATCGATTCTTGCAGTGAGAGAAGATGGCGAGCGGTGGAAAGATAGAGATCGAGAAATTTAATGGTCAAAGTTTTGAGTTGTGGAAGCTCAAGATGGAGGATCTACTGGTGGATAAAGATCAGTGGATCGCGGTAGATCCAGGTACTAAGCCAACAGGAATGTCAGATGAAGACTGGAAGAAATTGGATCGGAAGGCTACAAGCACAATACGGTTGTGTGTCTCAGATTCAGTATTGTTGAATGTATCTGGGGAAGCTACGACGAAGACCTTGTGGGAAAATCTAGGGACTTTGTACCAATCCAAGTCTCTAGTGAATAAGTTGTTCCTGCGGAAAAAGCTGTATAACCTGAGGATGAAGGATGGAGATTCGGTGACAGAGCATCTGAACGCCCTCAATACGGTGGTAAGTCAGCTGTCATCTGTTGATATTAAAATCTCAGATGAAGATAAGTGCATCAGTTTGTTGTGTTCTCTACCAGACTCGTGGGACAGTCTGGTTATTACAATAGGTAGCAATACAACTACCTTGAACTTTGATGACATTATCTCAGCCTTGCTGTCAGAGGAAATGAGACGGAGAAATATGGAGGGTCAGAATGGAGATGCCTTATCTGTACGAGGAAGGTCCCAGAATAGAAACAAGAATAAGGTTTCGAGTGGGAGATCCAAATCTAGAGGAGATAAATACGGAAATTTTGTAAGGCTAGGAAAATCTGTGTACTATGTTTCATTCATAGATGACTTCTTAAGGAACACATGGATATATTTCTTGAGGAAGAAATCTGAAGTCTTTGACAAATTTAAAGAATTTAAGGCTCTGGTGGAAAATCAGACAGAGAAGAAGATAAAGGCGTTGAGGACAGATAATGGTGGGGAGTTCTGCAAGAAGGAATTTGAAGAGTTCTGTAAGAAGTGTGGTATAGCACGGCAGAAGACTACTCCATACACACCTCAGCAAAATGGAGTTACAGAAAGAATGAACAGAACACTGATGGAAAAGGCAAGAAGCATGCTCAGTGGTACCGGGTTAGGACAAGAATTCTGGGCAGAGGCAGTGGAGACTGCATGCTATCTGGTTAACAGATCACCTTCATTAGTGTTGGAGGATAAGACTCCACATGAGGTATGGACTGGTAAGAAACCCTCTCTTTCACATCTAAGGGTATTTGGATGTGATGCATATATACATGTTCCAAAGGAGAAAAGGACCAAGTTGGATAATAAATCTGAAAGGTGCATCTTTATTGGGTATAAGGATGGTTTAAAGGGTTACAAGCTTTGGAATCCAAAAACAAGGAAGGTTGTGTACAGCCGAGATGTGGTGTTTAGAGAAGTGAAAGATGTTGTTAAACATGAATTCCTACCAAAGGAACCTGAGAAGATAGAGTTTGAGCTAAAGGAGGATGAATCAGACTCTACAACAGAAGAAGACTCAGAAGATGAAGAGCCACAAACTCCGGCTTTGAGAAGATCATTTCGGGAAAGAAGGCAACCAGAAAGGTATAGTCCATCTGCTTTCTATTCAGGTTTTGCCTTAACTATAACTGATGATGAACCCAGAACTGTCAGGGAGGCAGTAGATTCAGAGGATGGAAAACTCTGGAAGGAGGCCATGGTTGATGAAATGGAATCCTTGCACAAAAACGATGCATGGGATCTGGTGGAGTTGCCAGTTGGAAGGAAGCCCATTGGGAGCAAATGGGTGTTTAAGAAGAAGATGAATGTAGAAGGCAAGGTGGAGAAATACAAAGCTCGGTTGGTAGCGAAAGGTTATTCCCAGGTGCCGGGAATTGACTTTGGTGATATTTTTTCTCCTGTTGCCAAAGTTACTTCTATTATATTACTTTTATCTGTTGCTGCTGCATTTGATTTTGAGATAGAACAAATGGATGTGAAGACAAAATTTCTTCACGGGGATCTAGAAGAGGAGATCTACATGAAGCAACGTGAAGGCTTTATGGTGAAGGGTAAGAAAGAACTGGTATGCAGGTTGAAGAAGTCTCTGTATGGGTTAAAACAGTCACCAAGGATGTGGTATCAGAAATTTGATACCTATATACGGGGACTTGGCTTCACCAGAAGCAAGGAGGATCACTGTGTTTATTTTAAATTAATTGGTGACCGTGTTATTTATTTGGTCTTGTATGTGGATGATATGTTGTTGATTGGAAATGACAAAGAAATTATCCAATATTTGAAGACCCAACTGTTCTTCAAATTCGACATGAAGGATCTTGGTGCTGCAAACTATATTTTGGGCATGGAAATTAAGAGAGATCGGGCAAAGAGGAAGCTCTGGTTAAACCAGAGGAAGTATGTCGAGACTATATTGCAGAGGTTCAATATGCAGGATAGTAAACCCGTGAAGGTTCCTATTCCTGTAGGTGTAAAGCTGTCTGCTGAACAGTGTCCCAAGACACAAGAAGAAGAGGAGTATATGTCCCGTGTTCCATATGCAAGTGCAGTGGGTAGCTTGATGTATGCAATGGTATGTACTAGACCAGACATTGCACATGCAGTGGGAGTATTGAGCAGGTTTATGTCAAACCCAGGGAAGGAGCATTGGACAGCAGTGAAGCGGGTTTTCAAATATTTACGTGGCACTAGTGATTATGGCTTGTGCTACCAGGGAAGACCAGGATTGGAAAGAATGTTGGACATTCGTGGTTTTGTTGATGCGGACTGGGCTGGAGATCTGGACCAAAGAAGATCTACAAGTGGGTATGTGTTTAGCCTATTTGGAGGCGCAGTCAGTTGGATGAGTAAAAGACAGTCTGTAGTGGCTCTTTCAACTACAGAGGCAGAATACATAGCGGCCACTCATGCAAGCAAGGAAGCAATTTGGTTGCAGAGATTGTGTTCAAGTATGGGGTTGGTACAACAAGCTATAAGGATAGACTGTGATAGCCAAAGTGCAATTTTCTTGGCTAAGAACCCTGCTTATCATTCAAAGCCAAAGCACATTGATGTTCAATATCACTTTGTTAGAGATATGGTTGAGGCTAAAAGGGTGTTGCTGGTAAAGGTGGACACTTTGAAGAATGTTGCAGATGCATTGACGAAGTCTGTGAGCACTCAGAAGTTCTCTTGGTGTAGAGAAACAATAGGTGTTGAAGAATTGGCCCAATGACTAAGCTCTCCTGTGGCCCCCTGTGGAAAGAAAACAACAAGTGGGAGAATGTTGGGTATGTGTTATATTACTCGATTATTTGTATTTGTGTATTTGCGTCGAGGGCTCGTGAAGGTCACGAGGGCGAAACGATCCCCAGCCAAAATTTGTTTTTTCATCGGGCGTTGCTGGGGGGTCATGAGGGGCGAAGCAGTCCCCACTGTTGGGGTCCGGGGCAGCGCCCCGGCCAATTTTTTTTTTTTTGTGCGGACCCACTCATAGGCGGATCCACCCATGGTTTTGTGCATGGTTTTGGGGTACGATGGTTTTCGACCCCTGGTATTTTGTAGATCCGGTCAAGGGAACTACGGTTATGTTCTAATCCAGGGTTAATGGATTGGGGTTTATGTATGCTTCGGCATGTATATATGTGTTGTAACACTAAAAGGAATATAATGAAAAATCAAGCTGGTTGTCCCGATTTGGGATCCAGGGGAAAATCTCTGTGTTTATCTGTTTTATGTTTTATGCTCTTGCTATTGTTTATTTTCTGTTATAAGAATCGTGTGTAGATATTTCTGTTCAGGGTTAAAACCTACAAAATTGATGAAATAGGAAGATTATAATAAAAAGATAAGAGAATTTGCTAAAGAGCAAGTAAATAAATCAGATTGGAAGGGAGTCCCAACAGGGAAAGTTTTGCATAAGAGTATTGAAAATCTGTTTTACTTGCAGCACAAAGTAAAACACTTTTTTGTATCAAACGAACATTTGCAAAATACATTGAAGATGATGAAAACTTCAGAAGACTTAGGAAGATAAAATTTCCAGAAGATGAGTTATGGGAGAAGTTAACAGATTTACTGTAAAATCAAATTACAGTGAGGACAGATCAATAAAAGATAAAAACAGAGTTGTTGTTTTTACTTCAGCAGTAAACAGTTTTTCCGCAGTCAAAGTGTATCAGGTCAAAGAGTATCAGTTAAAAGTGTATCAGATGAAAGATGAAGACAAAACAGATTGAAGATAAAACTGCCAGCATGAGGGACACCTCAATAGTCTAGTTGCAGTTAAAATACAAACAACAAGCTATTTTATTTCAATAAATAGGGCAGATGACAATTAGTAAGGCAGTTGTCATTATCTTCTTACAAGAAGATATTTTATTTTCCAAGAAAAAATCCTAAGATTATTATAGGATATTTTCTACTAGTTTTTGTATAAATACTTCATCATTTTAAGTATTGAGTGTGGATTAATTGTTGAACATTTCTATAGCTATAATATTCTAAACATAAGGGTTTTTTGTATCAATTTCATGTTAGCAGACTGGATCACAGGAAATAAAGCATCATATTACAAGATTCATGTGTTGGGCGACTGTAGTGAAGTATTTCACTTGTCTTTTTGTCAATTATCTTATGTTTTCCATCCATTCATGAATGTGTTCTAAATTTTAATGTGAAATCAAGAATTGTTATTTTTGAATTTTTTAAAAGCACTCTGTTATTGATTGATTTTCATTTAAATGTTTTCTACTGATATACAGACTAGGGAACCCTTAATTGCTCCCTAATTTCAATTGACCTCTTCCTTTTCACTCCTTATCCAAATTTAAGAACCCTTGTTTTCTCTTTATCCCAATCAAAACCATTTCACCAATCAGCCTTTGAAGATCTGGAATGACTCTGTTATCTTGCCCTGTAAACATTTACCTTTAGACCTTGATCTTGATCTGACTGCTTGACACATTGACTCCATCTACCTAATGGAAAACAGATCTATAACTATCCATCTCAGTAAGTGATTTTCCCACCAAACCAAATCAAAACCCAAAAACCAATTTGCCCCATATAACTAGCCTAAAATAAAATATAATCAACAAAGTTAAATCTTATAGAGAGAGCCCTCTCTAAGCATTTGGAAGGCTATATCCTAAAGCTTGAAAGTAGGTTTGTGGTTACCTCTGATATTCTTTAAACTATAATAAAAAATCTCACAACTTTGAGAATTATTAGAGTGATAACAGTGTCAACTTCAATGAAGGATATGGAATCATCTGACAAGTTATCAAGAATGTGAGATCGGTGATCAGCCAGAAATGTAAGGTCATGTAATATTCCCAAATAGGAAAAGAAATAATATAGTTCACAATAATGGAAATAGCAGCAAATGTTAACACACTACATGTGAGCCAAATGATAGACCCATGGTATTATGTATAACATCAATAAATAAGTACAATATCTTAGGGATCAAGCCCCTCAAGATAGGCAAAAGAAGCCTCCAATGCCAAAATGCACCCAAAACATGTAATACACTGCTACGCAAAGTACTGAAGCAAGCACAACGCAATTTTAGTGACTAATACTGCAGCTGGAACATATAAATGGATATGATAGATCATGCTCATACAGGGCTAAAAACGAAGATCTATGCTCCTCAACAGTTTTCCAAGACAACCCACAAAGGGTTTCCGGAAATACACAAAATATGAATGGTGGATCTAAATCCCTAGGGCTGAAGATGCACTACAACTGAAGCACATAGAAGGAGGTGGTTGAATATAATGTAGATCTATAAGAACTCCTCCAAAAGGACTTTCTTAATGAAGGGTTGGTCCCTTCAATGGAAAGAAAACTACTGCTGTTGAGGAAATTGATGTTGTTGGAAACTACTACTTTTGAGGAGAAGAACCATGTGCAAAAGGTTGTTAGACTACTCAAAATGATCCAATATTTTAACCACAGATTATAATCACAACACCCAGGAAAACCCAGAAATGGTTTGGCCAGATTTTAACTTTGGATTTTTGGCCATTTTTGGGTTGCCCACTGCAACAGCTTACTAAAATAACGCAGATCTGGACTGGAAATACGTTTTAGGGGATAAAATAAACTTGGAATGATGCCAAATATATCAAATAATCCCAAGGGGCTCCTTTACTTGCCTCCCAATGAAAGGAAACCTTCCTCCACTACAAAACTAGCCCAGAAAACACCCAATACAATCTTCCACTGCTGCACACTGCAACTCAACACATCTCTCAATAGAAACTGCATTGTACCATAAGACTAAAGCTTGGCTTGAAACCTGAATATGGAAATATAGTGCAAAATTTCTTCCTATGAGGCTTCTCAAGGATAGAGGTGGGATTCTCGATCAGGAACACCATGTGCTAAACAACACTGCAATCTTAGCTAAACAACTGAAGAAATTTTATATGTCTAAACAGACCATATAATAAAAACATAAACATATCATAACATGAATAATATGGCTTCCATCCTCTTCCTTATATAAGAAATGAGCTTCCAAACCCTAAGCCCCATCCATTAATGACACTACTTCAATGAAATGTGTCTCCATGTAAAATTATGTTGTCCCTCATTGAATGCCGCTCCTCCATGACAACGTTGTTGATTTGGTCAAATTTGACCCAGTCCACATGATCTAGCCCCTGTTCACACCTTAGGGTGCTTTATTAAGCTGAAAATATTATCCACTTTCATATGAGAATTGGCTTTATTCTTAATAAAGAGATTTATGGGTTCTCCCTACCCACTTATTCATCAAACAAGAAAGCAAAATTAGATTTTATTATTCCAATTAGCTACATGCTAATTTAGGAATACTACAGGTTATCATACTAAAATACAGAAGAGATATGAAACATATATTCACTTCTTTTCTCCTCTAGCTATGAAATGAAACCACCTTGTATATAATCACTTCTTGAAACAAGAGTTTTAACATCCTTAAGAGTTAAAGTAGGTTGATCAAGTGAATCTTGAAACAAGGAATCATGAGACATAGAAGGTGGAGGTTGAACGTTATACCTTGAGCCAACCAAGCTTTCAGTTAGATCAAATTCAAGATTAGACTTGTGTTCACTGATATGATATTTAAAACCCAAGGGATCATCTTTCACTTTAGGCTATATGAAATTATTTAACCATTCCAATTCCTCCTCGATGGGAACTATATCATGGGAAAAGGGTGGAGTTTGAATGATGGATTAAATTTTGATTTTCAGATTTCCCAACTTCAATAGTATCACCAAGAGGCACCCAAATTGGTACTAGAAAATGAGAAGGACAAGGGAAAAAAGGAATAGTAGGTTCCTCCTCACAAATTTGGGTTGTCTCATTATCAAAATATGGTCGAAGGGGGGAGTCATTGAAGGGTTCATATGCAAATGATTTCACAGATTTAATAATCAAGCTCTGAAACTTTTCACCGATAAAATTATAATTAAAATATTCTTCAAGTAACTCATAGAAAAGGTGAAGAAACCAATTAAGAAAATCCTCTATAGATTCACCAGATTTCATTTTGAGCAGATAAATCCTATCACATACATCATGATAATCATATATTTCAAATGCTTAATGAAGCACCTTGAGGAATTGATCAAATTAATGAATAGAAGTGGTTGTCAAGGTATGACACCATTTCTTAACTCGACCTTCAAGAAAGAGGGTGAATAATATACAAAAAAACATCTTCATCATCAATTTCATGAAACTTACAAAACTAAGAAAATTGGATATATGTTTGGCTATGAATGTACCACCCTCACCATCAAACCTAAATTGAGACAAGTCATGAAATTGTTCCGTGGAGATGAAAATTTCACCAGGGGATAGGTTAGAAAAAAAGAATTAGATTATGATTTTTGGAAGAGACATTTAAGATCAATGATTCAAAACAGACTCAAGAGGCACAAATTATCATCTGGCCCTTCTTATAGCACCAATTGTTGACGGTGGTAGAAATTTTTCAATTAAGTGGGTCCCCGATGTGAAGTCCCAATTATACTTCAAACCGTTTGGAGTACGAGCCCCGACCAGAAATACTTCTGGTTGTCATTTTCCTTAGGTATTTTCCTTGGCTACAATGATTAACATAAGAGGTTATAAAACACTCTTTGAAACAAGCAAGTAATTTGACATTGTGAGGCATACAATTGCAATATATACAAGGTACTTTCACAACAGGGAGAAATATAGTGAGACTCTAGAATAAAAGTAATAGTAATATCCTAAAAGGGACACACAACATCATAATAGGATATTTAGTTAACCTGCAAAGTAGTTCACAAGTAAACCATGTTCATAAAATCAATTAACACACACACACCTTCAACGAGATAAGTACCAAAGCCACTGAAATTGTTCAATTTCCTTAGTACATGTGAACAAAGACTATATTGCAATCATATAAACAATAGTCTTACTATATTCATGTTGCATGTAATAAAATGTGTTGGATCATCGGTCTTCATATATTAAGTTGAAGTGTCAAGATATAGAATTAGAACATTAAGTCACCACTTGCTCCTCCAAAGAAATATCTTCTCCTATGCCAAGCTAGGGAAGCCAAAGTGAAAGGTCAAGTCCCAAAATTATCTTTGCTTGAGTTATGAGGGTGTATTTACAACAAATGAGGTGACTCTCCACCTCCCATGTTGATCTTGACCTCCCTCGTGACTCTTGAGCTTATACAATGAATTTTTGAATTCTTACATGACCTTTGAGCTTCTATAAGACTTTAGAATTCAATAGTGTCTCTTCATATTCCATGTGGGACCCTTATTATTCCACATATTTACATTTCTGAGTTTTTGAAATTATACAATTACATTCCACAAATGATGTCGCAAGGTACTATGACACATGCAACTCTTGGGATGATTCTTGACAACGATGACATGGAACTTCATGACGAGGTGGAATTTTAGAGCTACTCCTTTTTTTGATTTCTTTGCATTGTCAAGATGGATCTTGCGTGTGCTTCATCTTCATCCTCCAAGGGGATGATTGATATGGAGTATTCATGTGATCTAGATCTTTGATCTTCTGTGGTGAGCTAGTTCCCCTTCATCTTCTTGCTTGATTATTTCTTCATGGTTCTAGCTTCACAAGTGTCTTCTAGTATGATATCCTTCTCTTCCTCTCCAAGAATCATCCTTTCATGGGGTAGGAGATATGGATTGAAGCTTGAGATTGTGCAATGCGCGGTTCTGGAGTCCTTGGAAAAATGACCGCATAGTTGAGGAGGTCAGTGAGGTAGACTTGAGCCTTGAAGTTTCCCAATGCATAGAGAGGCCTAGGCCCTTGCACAATTTCACATCTCAAGGAGGCAGGATAATATCTTGAGCCTTGCTACTACACAATGCACAAAATGAAGCTCACTGGGGGGATGGAATACGTAGTTCTGGAGGTCAAGGGATCAAGGTTGAGTACTGATACTATGCAATGTGTAGTATTTTGAGGTAGGAACTATGCATTGTGCAGTTCCATGATGCAAGGGGGAAGCTTGAGCATTGCTACTACACAATTTGTAGCTCAAGGAGGTTGAGTTGGGTCAAGTTGGTCGAGCATAAATATTTTCATGATTTAGCTAATTTCCGGATCAGTGGGGTAGAATTGAGACAAATATTTAACTTATGAATTATCACACAAAATCAGAAAAATTGAACACACAACATTGAACACTTAGTACACAAGAACAACATGATCCTCTCAATGTGTTGGCAATGCAACAACCTCCTCCAAGTGTGACACTTAGGGTACACTTTGCGGGATAGTAATGACACATGTACAACAATGCTCCAAACTTCGGGAATATGTCTAATGTATTTCCTTATGATGAATAGGACATATTATTGTAGGATAATGCATCATAATTTCCATTTAAGATGTACAATTGACTCCCTTGACTATGTGTGATGCTTGAGATGCGCTTTGTGACAATAATGACAACACTTGTACAACAATGTATAAAAAATTGGGAATGGGTATAGTACATGTCCATGTGTTAAATAGGACCCATTGGTACCAAATTTTCCTCTCGCAATGAACCACAACTCTAATTTTACAATGTGCGACACTTCCCATGCCAAAATATGACACATGTGACAGAAAGAAAAGAGTGCAAACGACACTTGAAAATGCAAACGAAATTGAAAGTGACACATGCTAGAGTGAAGATAACATGAAACCAACACTTATTAAAGTGAAAAAAAAATAAAAAGTGAAAATCGTAAGCATCAAATTGAAACTTGTGAAAGAGAAGGTATGCAAAAGCAATAGTTGTAAAAAATCACTGAAATAGAATTAAAATCACAACCAAAAGTGAGATATTATTAATGAAAGTGTGCACTGACTATTGACATAGGTTGAAAATTTCATAGACATTATCTTGATGGAATGTGTTATGCATGTTCAAGATTGCATAAAAGAATGTGTTCATTAACTTATTACAGAGTAAAAATTTGTGAGAAATTCACTCCGACACTTAGAAACCGAGAAGAAGACTTAAACACTTAGCATAACATTAATCTATCATGAAATGACTATGGAATGAAAAATTATTAAATCCTTAGTAGGCTCCAAAATTCATGTGTGGGAAATTTTTTGAAAGGTTTTGATTGCAACACCAACAGTTTGACTACCTCAACTCTTAACCAAATTTAAAATATGGAATATTCTAGAGTATTCTTCATCATAATCACATGGATATACCATTTTCCATGAATAATGGGGATTGATGTGGCATCCTCTCAAATTATTGTGTTGAAAAAAGAATGGTCAACCTTTAAGTGCCATAAATTTTTCATATTGACTTTGATTGGTGTGATTCTTGCATCGTTGGAAAGGTATATATGTGTAGAATATGAAAAAAAGTGCTACATTAGAGTTATAAATTTTTACCCCTAAAAAACATTGTTTGATGCCTCAGAATGCTCCCGGAAGTTTTCAAACCCTAATTTTCCAAATTGGATCTTGCTAGTAAAAATGGTCCTATGAGTTGATTCCTCCAATTTTCCCACTCTAAAAGCATTGGGCTAGATGAAAAAAAAAATATAATGGTCCAATATAGATCAAGTTTCCATCTCAGGTATATTTTTTTGCAGCAAGTTTCTTTGTATGTAGTAGTCTGACTATCCAAACCACATAACAATGCAACCACTGGACTCAAGCCGAATCTTTGATTTCCAATCAAGAACTAGTTTGAAATCATATGTGTGACCCAAAATGTGAAGATATCCAATGAAATTCATCTAAATAGAAGATAGAATGTAGAGAACAAGAAAATATATGGTGTGGACCCACATGAAGGCTTAAGAGACATACCCAACATATCATTGTGATGTTCGGGTCATCCGACTTCGATAGGGTGTTATACACATCCAACAAATAAAATTGATCACTAGTTATATCCGAGATGGATCTTGAAAATAGAGTTATATAGATAATTTGAATCTAGGCCATACAATATCTGGGGTGCAATGAGGTGCAGTGCATATGGATCCATCCAAAACTTGAATGACTAGATCAAGATTGAGGTAAGAGTGTTATAGGGTCAATTTGAGGTTTAAATGATTTTATTTATAACATGGAGTTATCGTCATACAAGGAGAAAAATCCTTGGTGCCTTCTAGCTAAGCCTCAATTCCAACCCTCAGTATTACGCGTGAGGTGTTGGAAAATTTTGGTGCTAAGGGAGTACAAATTTGATATTGCACACGAGAATTTTTATGGGGTTATCATGAAGAGTGAAAGTAAATTCTTGAGAGTGCTAAACAATTTGATTTGTGTGTTGATTTTAACTCGATACACAATTATAATAACAAAGTGTGCATTAAGAGAGCGAGCATGACCAGGTTAACCGATCGATGATTCTAGGAAGGCCATCATGCTTATATAGAGTAGGATGCCTTAGTTGGAATCAATTTTTTCATAGTAGGATGAACTATGTTAAAGCTCTATCAAGAAATAGAGTTATACGAATTAAAGACAATATGAAAATGTACATGAAGACAATATATGTCTTGGAATCTTAATATGTAGAATTTTGTTTAATTTTGAAACATTGATTGAAACCATTTGTGGATAAAAGTTCAAGAAGAACGGTTCCCCTAGATTACTCTTGTTAAGATAATTATAATGGAAATCCCTTTGGTAAAATAGTAACACATGTGCTTGATGTTTTGGAATGTTAAATGAATTTGTGACACTACCTTTGCTACATTGAATGTAGATTGCATCAAGGAAGGTGGATATATGTGAAGAAATATCAAAGTGGACTTGATTTTACTAAGGAAGATAAGTCATGGGATATATCAACTGGTTTGTGAAAACCAATTTATGTGTAAGAGTTAGAAAAGAGGGAAATCCCTCCCTTAATTTTCTCTTTTTATATCTCCTATACTATCTAGAATGCGAAAGCTAATTTGTGGAAATATTCCAAGCATGGAAATGTTGGTGAATTGTTAGAAATAAAATAATTTAAATACATTTTTAATTAAAAATTGCATTTATAAAATATGTGGCAGAGTTCATATAGTATGTTAGGGAATATCAAGTTATTTTGTTGAATTAAAAAGCAATGCCACATACATAGTGATTGGCATGATAACTAGTACAATTGGAGATGTTGATAATGTAGTTAACAACGATGGGAAACCTTGTGTGGATTAAAAAAAAAAATTATTCTTATTTGAAGAGTGATAAAGGGATCATGTGAGATCCAAAGAACTATCAACTAGTCAGGTAGCATTAGGAATGGTGACAATAGTTATACATGCATGAAAATTAGTCATGCCAAAATAGCAAGTAATCCAAAAGGATTTTATTCAAGTATATTATGTAATATTTACTAATAAGAGCATAATGAAAAGCATATGTTCAAGGCAATAAATTTCCAAAATATAAATATTGGGAAATTCCTAGTAATGCATTCATGAACTGTTATGTCAATATTGACAACAAGTTAATGAATATCACACTTATAAAGATTATGTAGATTTCTTGAGGGAATGCATGGTTATGTGGTATTTTGGAAATCAATGCACAGATACATTGTGTGCATGTGTATATAAGCAATAGCACATTAGTTTACTAAAAAATGTGTAGGTAATGCACATGTAATGAATGATTGTTGGAGCAAGGCCCCCTAGGGTACTTTTTTGGGTTAATTTTTCTTAAGTTTTGTTGTATGTGTTGCACACAGATGATCAAAGGGGCTTTGGGGTGAGTCAAATTCCCATAATTATTGTAAAGGGTTAAAGGGAAAAACCATGAGTCTCAAACCATGGTTTGAGACCATGGTATGTGCGTGTTTTTTATAATATAAATATGTAAGAGTCGAACAAGGGTAGACATGACATGATAGACATGAATGACTGAAATCTTGATTATTTTTTTGTTAGCCTAGGTTTTTTTATGTGTGGAATTAAGGCTCATGTTGGTTGTGTGCGCGGAGACCTAAGTCCTGAGTTGTGTGCAGACTCTGTTGTTATGTGCGTAGAAAGATATATTGTATTGAATTGAAAATCTCTTAATAAAGAAGGAATTTTTTGCAAACCCGAATTCTTATGTGATTTAATGTTATTTGTTGTTGATCTAAATTTTTTATTTTGTTGCGTATTTACTTTTGTAACTGGTTAAATGCATCTATGCACAAGAATTAGTTGATGTTATACAAATAGATCTAATGAATTACAAATCTGTGACAATCTGCGAAAGGGTAAAATCTGCTACCCATTGAATGTGTGTGCACAAATTTGTTATATTATCTACAGTAAGTTTGATTAGATATGCCACATCAAAATCTCCCTCAGGGTGTGGAAACCTGGTTCCAACACCCCCCCATACTTCTTCGAGTGAGACTTTGGTTTGCACAAGTAGATCACTGCTAAAAGGGCCAGTAGTTGGAGGGTTTTTTTGGTTGCACAATCACTCTGAATCTGGGTCAGGACCACTCAAGGCAACAATGGTTCTCAGGCCTCTTTGGTCCCGTGCAAGAAGAGGAAGGGTTCCAAGTTGGCAAGCACGGAGGACATCACCCTCATCGAAGATGAATTCAACAAAATAGAGAACACGGTCAAGTCTACCACTGAGGACATTTGGAATGATATGGAAGTGCAATATGAATTAGTCCTTGAGGGTGTGCATTCAGGCCTTCAAAAGTTAAAAATGAAAGCGAGCATGATTCGAGAGAGGATGAAGCAAGTGAGCCTGAAGTAAGAGAGTGTGTCATCTTCCAGCATAAGACAAACGAGTGCGTAGCCCATCAGCATGGTGTTGTCATCCCCCTTGGACAGCTGAATGATTCAAGTCCTAAGACTTGCCATTATAGTTGAGTTGTTGGCCTTCCGCACTCATGTGCAAGCCTGTGCAGAAAATTGCATCGACCTAGCGATGCTACCTGGAGGAAAACTCCATGTTATCCACACCATGATCGTGGATGAGTTGCAGTACCTAGAGGCCCATACCTTCCATGCCACCGCAGAGTCTTAGCAGCAAGCAGCAGGGTTGTAGAAGGAGCAACATAATGCAAAGGAGGCTCTTTGAGTAGTTGAGGATTGATGCATCGTGTTAAAAGCTATGATTGATCAATTGTGCTGTGAGATACCAAAGGTCATTGTCCCTACCTCAGCAGCGCCAACCGTGAAGCTATAAATCCCAGACACCACACTCAAAGCATCGTGCACAGAGATCCAGACCATCCATGTCGAATTTGAACAACATATAACCAATTTTCCGATAAAGCTCCAACTAGAGACACCATCAAAGTTATGAGCACAGCACACAGTTGAAGTAAAGGAAACCACTAACAATGTAGCAACGGTCATGGACAATTGTGTTACACTTATGGATGAGGTCATGGGTGTTTTTAATTCTGTGCATAATGACCCAATGGTCCAGCAATTAAGGAATAATCTTTGGATTAAAGAACAACACTTTACAAAAATCAGAATGGCGGCGCCAACCTTGGTGACAACACAAAGACATGCCAGACTTCATGAAGGTAAGGCCATTCAGATAGAGATTAAGGACCTGTGTCATCAAGAGTAGCTACTAGAAATGTGGATGCAACCTTGGGCTGAGGAATCCCTCCAGCTGTCACAAAACCTCGACAGCACCCTCAAAAGTCTACAGCAGACTCAACGTAGCATCAACCTGACAGTTGAGAGGCCAACAACATCCAAGTTGGTAGATGAAGCACAGAGCGTCGTCGTGCAAATTAGCATTGAATTCACCATGCCACTCAGGAACTTTTTCAATGCATTGAAGGCAAATATGAAGGCGACCACCTTGTAGTGACTCGGGATGAGTCACGAAATTGTGTTAGGGGCCTATTGGAGCGAGGCCCCCCTGGAATACATTTTGGGTTAATTTTGCTTAAGTTTTGTTGTACGCGCTTCACGCAGAAGGTAAAAGGGGCTTTGGGGTGGGTAAAAGTCCCTTAATTATTACAAAGGGTTAAAGGGAAAAACCATGAATTTCAATCCATGGTTTGTGACCATGGTATGTGCACGTTTTTGCTAATATAAATATGTAAGATTCGAGTGAGGGTAGACATGACATGATAGACATGAATGAATGAACTCTTGATTAGTTTTGTGGTAGTTTGGGTTTTTTTTTGGGTGGAAAGGCTCCTACTGGTTGTGTGCGTGGAGACCTAAGTCCTGAGATGTGTGCGGAGTCTATTGTTGTGTACGCAGAAAGATAGATTGTATTGAATTTCAAATATCTTAATAAACAAGGAATTTTTGGCGAACCCAGATTCTTATATGATTTACTGTTATTTTTTGTCGATCTGAATATGTTCTTTTGTTGTGTATTTACTTCTTTAATTGGTTAAATGCATCTATGTGCAATAATTAGTTGATGTTAGAAAAATAAACCTTAATGAAGTACAATTAGTTGCTATGTGTGAAATATATTGAAGTAATCAGTGACAGTCTGCAAAAGGGTTAAATATGTTACCCTTTGACTATGCGTGCACAAATTTGTTATATTATCTGTAGTAAGTCTGATTAGATCTACCACATCAACATCTCCCTCAGGGTGTGGAAACTTATTTCTAGCACCCCCCCCCCATACTGCTTCGAGTGAGACTATGGTCTGCACAAGCAGATAACTGTTGAAAGGGTTAGTAGCTGGAGGGTTTTTTTGGTTGCGCAATAACTCTGAACTTGGGTCAGAACCTCTCAAGCCAACAATTATCATACCATTCTATCTACTATGACTAACAATGGAAAATAATGAAATTGATGGTGCGTGGAAATTTGGGGTTTTGTGAAAACTTTTGAAAATGTTGCAATGAAAATATTAAATGTAAGAAGTACTAATAGCTAAAAATTAACTGAGAGGTAAAATGCATTGTAATAAAATATTATAAACATGAATACTCACATTTTTTTGGTTGATTAGAATTTTTGGTTGCAAGTAGAATGGTCTTGGATATGGAAATTATTGTAAGTTCATAATGAAAATTGGGTCTTATCTGTTGAGAAATCTAGGGCATCAAGTATTAGGTGATTTATATTTTTATGATAATTGCTTGTGAATATCTTCTTTTAGTTAAGTTATTAGTGTTCTTGTGTAGAGATGTTTTCTGGATTAATCACATCCATTTTTGATAAATTCGACATTTCGAACCAAGCCACCGTGGTTCATATTCAGGAAAAGCTCCATGAGTAAGACTGATCTCACAAGAAAGGTATAAATATGAAAGAGAGGGATGATGAAAGACAAGGAGGTGCAAGGGAGGCCAACTGAAAAAGTCTAAAAGTCAAATAAGTTAATTAATTAATTGAAGGAAAAATATATTAAATGAGTTAATTAATTGTAGAGATTTATAAATATATTAATATTTTTCTTTGTAAAAAGTTTATTTTTATTGTGTTTTAATTAATTTGTGATTTTATTTAATTAAATATTTTAAACCTTAGTATTAAGTTTCTCTATTCAAATGAATGTAGACTAAAGTGATGATTAATTTATTGATTAATTTATCTAGATTAATGATTAATTTATTAATTTTATTGATTAGTTTATTTAATTAAATTAAATTAAATTAAAAGATCTAATAATTAATGAATAGTTTATTTAATTAAATAAAAATAAATTAAAAGATCTGATAATTAATTAATTTATTGACTAATATATCTAAATCAATGATTAATTTTATTAATTAGTTTATTTAAATTAATGATTAAGCTATTAATTATTTCATTGGTTTGTTGGTTTAAAGTATGATGTTCAAGGATGAAAATAAAATGGAAAAAATTCAATGTAATTAATATGTGATGGATCTTATTTTTCATATTTAAAGGTTAGGATAGTGGAGAGTCGTGTTAATTAATGAAATGATTAATTACTAATTAAATTGAAGAATATTATACTAGGGAAAGACTAAAGATAAGTTATTTTTATTTTTAATTTATGATAGGAGAAAGGTTTCAAGGTTTAAATGGGGGGGTTGAATTGGGTATTGACAAATATTTTTAAGGATGAATGAAGGAGAAGGAGGCAGGACCTAAGAGATAAGAAAGAAGGGGGGAGAATGATGAGAGAAGGAAGGGAGCGAATTAGGTGTGGATATGAATATTGTTTAAGGTCAGAATCTAGTTATCGCTTATTTTCCATCCATCATCACGATTAAGGTTCTTAGGGTGTTTGCCAATTTCAATTGCTTCCTAAATTTTCTGTGGTGATAGTGTTCAATTTTGGCCACTACTCGAGAGTTTTCGATACAAATATGATGATTGGTTTTGCTAGAATGCTCAGCAAAAGTAGATGTTTTGAGACGGTTATGTTTAATAGCAGCATCATGTTCTTGAATTCTGGTAATATAGATCGAGCGGTTTCCCCAATGTACACTTTACCACAAGAACAAGTAATTAAGTAAACTCCCTTATGACATCTAGGGTCAATCGGATCTTTAACATATTTGAGACACTTCCTAATGGTATTCATAGGTTTAAAATAAGTTTTGATGTTGATCTTTTTTGGAATGTGAGATGTGAGATATTTTGTCCGTGATGCCTGATATGTAGGGTAGGTGAACCTTACCCATCATATCATCCATTCTTAGTTTATTTTTGGCACAATTTTCAGCTTTATTAAAGGCTTTGATTATTTAGTATCTCCTATAACCATTCTTTTCAAATACTCCCATGAGATGGTTTTTTTCTTGTTCAAAATGATCTTGATCTAATATGTGTACAGCTCTAGTTTCTAATGTGTTGAGAACCCCAAGTTTTTTAGATGGATGATGATGGGTGTTGGCATGCAGGTATTGGTCAGTGTGGGTTTTTTTTCGATAGACCTGGTGTGAAATGGAGCCATCCTCGTTTCTAGTGATAAGGATGTCAAAAAATGGAAGACTGCTACTCTTCAACCTCCATGGTAAACTTGATAGAATCAAAGAGACTATTCAAGTGCTTTAAGAAAATGTCCATTTTTTCTTTTCCATGCGGCCAGATAATGAAGGTGTCATCTACATATCGTTTCCAAAGCTTAGGTTTAGGAGGGGCATATTTAATAGATTTGTCTTCAAAATCTTCCATGAAGATATTAGCAATGATGGCGGACAAAGGGGATCCCATAGCAACTCCACAAGTTTGTTCATAAACCTCTCCTTTAAAACTGAAAAAGGGAGATTTGAGACAAATTTATATTAAGCTAGATGTTTGTTGATCAACAACCTTATGAACCACCTTCATGGCTTCATCAATGGGAATGTTTGTGTAAAGAGATTTTACATCAAAGATGACAAGGATGTCATTTTTATCTAAGTGTAATTGTTTTATTTCATTAATGAAATGGGAGGAATATTTGACAAAGGATTTTGTGTTACCAACCAAGGCCTTGAGTTTTTGGGCGAGGTGTTTTGCAAGATGGTATGTAGGACCTCCTATGGTGTTGACAATGGGTCTTACGGGGATACCATCCTTGTGTATCTTGGGGGCTCCATAGATGTGGGGGGTGAAGGAATTATTTTCCAAAAGATTTTTGATATTAGGTGTATTGTAGGATTTTAGAAGGTTTTGAACATTCTTAGAGATTCTTTTTATAGGGTTCTTATTTAATTTAATGTAACAACTTGAGTTGTTAAGGTGGTATAGCATCTTATTGTCATAATCTTCTGAGTTCATGATGATGGCTGCTCCACCCTTATCTACTTTTAGGATAACAATGTTAGGGTCTTGATTTAAAGATTTAAGAGCGGTGAATTCTTGTTTGGAAATGTTTCTTTTGGGGGTTTTGGTTTTTTTTAGTATGATGGAGCAGTCTTGACTAATTATCTCTTTTATATGGTTTGGGAGCTCCTTAATATCATATTCAATGTTGCATAGGATATCTTCTTTAGGAATGTTGTGAGGGGAAATGGCATAATTAAGCCCTTTTTCAAGAATTTTTATGGTGGGTTGGTCTATAGGTATGCTAGACAGATTAATAACTTTGTTGTTGATGGGAGGAGAGGACTGGATATTAGGCATTGTCTCTTTCTTATTCTCATGCTCAAGTTGAGATCCCAAAATATTGTCCTTTATGTTCTTGGTTTCTACCAACAAAACATTCTTAGACCTAATTCCGTAATTATATTTCTCAGTGTTGGCGCGATGACTATTGTTTGATGTATCGTTATGAGGCTCGGTGATTGAAACCATTGGGTTTAGTTAAACCACACACTTATTTCCTACTGCGATAGTAGGTTTAACTATACCTTCTTCGGTGTTTTCTAGTTGAACCTTCCACGTAGTATGTTGAGGCTGTGAAATTTTTGAGGTTGGCTTCGTAATTTCTGTGACTGGCTTCGTATAGCTAAAAGATAACAACGCATCAACACAGTGTTCCTCTTGTCCCATCGTGACCGTTTTGATTACAGGTTCAAGGTGCATTTTGAAGTGATCTGTGTCTTGGTTTCTAGCTGTTGCAGAAATTTCATAATGGGACGTGGTTCAACAATGTTGTGGATTACGACTTCAGAAATTTTTTCATTAGAAATAGGGACCAGTTCAACAATTGTTGTCCATTGTTCCATGTTGTTCATTCTGCATAGTTTAACCTTGGGATCATTGTGTATCCTTGTTTTGATCGCGTTATATTCTGTAGTCCATATTTGTGCCTGTATGTTATCATTGTGGGAACCAAAGATTGAAATAAGAGAATTCAGGACATATAATTGGCCCGAGTTTAATTTTGAAAGAGGAGTTTTCTTCCAGGGGGGAAGATGGGGAGTTCTATTGTTGGGAACGGATTGAGAGTTGAGGGAGGCAGATATTAGTGTTCTTCTTCATCAAACCGCTATCAATGCATAAACCATAAAGAGACAAGACATAGAATATAGGCAATCAACCAGGGCCAAAACCTCTCCCACTTGAAAGGAAAACCTAAACAAATTATTCTTCTTATATATACTTCAATTGAATAATACCAAGACCAATACCCTTGACCTATTTTCCACTCCAAGACTAATACACATTTTTTTCTTAATGAGATCCTTCTTCCTTGACTCAACGATAGTCAATCTTCTTGCCACTTCCTTCTTCTCGGTTACCCTTCATAATTCCAGTTCCTTGGTTCAACACTGCACTTCTTCGCTCTATTTCAGAAACCCTATCACATAATTTTTACCAACTTTGACCTTATATCTTCCTCGCTCTAGAAGGAGACTTCTTCTTGACACTTTAGCTTGAGATATTTCTTATTGTTCACCCAAAATCCTCTCTCACTATTACTACAATATTTTGGCCTTATTTATGTAATATATAGGTTTGCAATCTCCCATGTGTGGAGGTAATTTGGCCCAAAAATAGTCCAAAAACAAATCTAAATACCTCACTTATCCTTCCCTTGTCCTCGTTGTTTATTAGGCTCCTTATTGATGACCTTCGCACTTCTCACTAGCTTCAAATATTGACTGAATTTCTTCCTCTAAAATAAGGTCGATCTAACCTATTTATAGTTATTGGAGCCTTCATAATAAGCTAAATTTAGATAGGGTGAGTCGGCACGACTTTTGGTAGATATCATTTATTCCAACTTGAATCCGACTTGAAGGGGGTGAATTTTCTTGGTCTTGGAGGGTTGTTTGACACTTTAATTGACTCATATACAAATGTAACATGCCCAACATGGATCCTTCATACATGAAATTGAATCAAATTTACTTTTATGACTTGATGACAAATCCTAAAGGCTCACAATGGAGCCATAACTAAAAATAAAATTCCTTGCTCATAAAACCCATGAGACAAGCATTACAATAATAATTTTATTTTTCTTATTTACATAAATTACATAAAATAACAAGTACACATGTCATTATGTATACCAAACCTAGTTACACTTCTCAACACTCCATCTTAGCTAGGGAGGTATTCATAATGGTACTTGTTCATTCTCAATCTAAATAATTCTCATAAGAAGAGTCAGATTGGTAACCCATATGTTTAGCATCATTTCAACTAGCATTGTCACATAGCAAGGCCTTGACTAATAGCTCTATCTCTCCACAAGATCATAGCACAATGTTGACAAGACCAATGATGTATAGACACCCTCAACATTATCTCTCTCGGAACATACCCCATCCGAGTTCTCAGGGTGTGTTCCACCAGGACTATTCTTATCTTGGATTCCCAACCTCAAATAATATCAGTCCTATATGACTAATCTTATCTTGGATTCCCTAAATCATCCTCAAAGAGAATCAGATGTTGTTATAGCATCATTTAGCACTACTATAGTTATGATGTTGGGAAAAATACTGAGAGGGGGGTGAATCAGTATTTAGAGCTGACTAAAAAATTTTCACTTTTTGTTTCTCTTAAACCCATACGTTACTTTACTAAACCCAACTCACATATAAATGTGGATATCCTTAAGAAAACTTTCATATGTCCAAATATCTTATTATACGTTTAATTCTTTACTTAGATCATTGCATCATTCATTCATCAGATGTTTAGTAAGCAGTAAGCATGTGCAGTAATAAAAAAATAAATCATCACACATAAGCAACACACATGAACACCAGTATTTAAGGTGGAAACCCAATTCGGGAGAAAACCACCGTTGTTGTCGTCTCTGTCTTCAATATTTGTTATAAAGAAAACTTCTTAGCGCAGACTCATACCAGCACGCAGGCACCCACCTGCAGAAAGGCTACAACCTTCTCTCGTTCTCCAGCCACTACTGGAAGGGAGCTCCAACCCCCTGATTTTAACACCAGCTTCTACTGGCAGGATACTTCCACCTTCATACAGAAGGCTTCAACCCTCAGATCCACCAGATTTCTTCAATTTCTTCATCAGACTTCCATCAGATTTTCATCATTTCTTTTTCCGATCATCATAGAGATTCATCATTTCTAGATCGTATCCATAGGTGCATCATATATTCAGATATCTCTTAAAGAGATTTATTTATTAACAACCCTTCCACATGCACACACTGTATTATGATCCTCTTCTCCTTATATAGTTTAGCCTTTATCAATACCATGAGTCAAAACCACTCAACCGCTAATGGTATTTCTGGACGGGATCAAAATAGGTAATCCAGTGGGGTCTACCCAAGCCCCAAACAAATTTTCATTGTTTTATTTTCTTGATCTGGAAATTAATTAATCTAAGGCTTTTTAATATCTTAATCTGAGATTGAGATATTAATCCAATTCCCCCTTTGGTTGTTACAAACATTAACATGTTGTTGACTTATTTAAAAACCCAGTAGCAATATATATCCATATAACCTTTCGAGCCCTTCAATAATATTTAATCTTCGACTTGGGGATATGCGCTGATAATTAAAGTTCCTATCAAAAGACCCAACCCGCGGACACAACTAGCGCACCGGATATCGAGACAAGTGCCTCCACAGTTGACCGAGTTGATTGCGGGGACAACAGAGATGAATGGCAGAGATTGAGTGCGGGGGCATCAGCCAAAATTTTCATCTGTACCTCGAGAGCCCCCACAGTGACGCAACACGCTGAGTTGGTCACAATTGTCTTCCATGTCGGGTGAAGATCTCGGCATAACACAACAACGTATATTGAACCAATAATGTGAAGTGAAATCGGGTCCCACACCCTTAATACACAACATAATACTTTGGGTTAAACCCGCAAACCTCAATACATGCATATGGGCCCCAACGTTAACGGTCGTCTCCATTCGACGGTTGTTATTGCATCGCGCCGCCTCATTTGATCGAACAGATATCGCTCGGTGAAGACGCACGAACAATAATACACGATGGTCGTCGTACTTTAGTTAACCTTCATGCATCTTCCTCATATGACCATCGTCCGATGGCTTCCCTCCAGATCGACGGTGCTCAACAATATCGCGCGGCATCCTTGGTCGAACGTTAACGTACGATGGCGCTTAGTGATGGCGGTTTTTTAAATACGCTCAGGGACGCGTGTTGCTCATTCTATGGAATCGCTCGCAACCTCTTGAATACCACTTTCCCGTCAAGAGCGGTGCGATGAAAACTGAAAACCCCCTTCACTGTTTATTCTGCTAATGGTTCCTCTCCTTCGCTCAAGGTTATGTCCGTCTTTATTCTGTCATTGCTACGTTTCTCCACGAAAGCATAACTTTTTTTTAATTGTTCTTCCTCCACGTTACCAGTTCATATAACCATAAAACTATTATACAGCTCTGATGAAATCCTTATGGACTATTCGACTCGGTTCTTTTGCATTCAACAGGGACACCTTTCTTTGTATTGTCTAACACATGCGGAACGCATTATTACTTTGACCGATAGAGCTTATGTGCCCTGCACACATAGAGCACGTCCATGTCTCACTCTCCCAACAGGACTTCACACAGAGTTTCTGGGCATTCCGTACGAGAATTGAACCAATCAATACCCAAATACTCTCGGTATTCTCCACCCATCAGAGTATCACCAGAACTCAATCATACATAGGAATTCCTTTATCCACCATCAGGATGCATACATACACCGAACTTATTCAAGAAAAGCTTCACACATGATTTAACTCGTCCTTATTTACATCGAATTTCCCATTAAATACAGAGCTTCGTTCAATTCACATTCAGTGGTATATTATTCTTGTATAGAACTGTTGATGGTTTTCTGAGTTCTTTATACAGTCTGCATCCTTTGTTAGAGATTTTCCATCAAGGAAAATCAATTCAATATACTAGGATACCAAAAATGCCAACAATATCCCCCTTTGGACTTGATGGAAACCATGACCAGAAATACATTCAGCAATATTCTCCCCCTTTGACATCAAGGGAAAAGGATAGATCAAGATCCTTTGTACCGACAATACCATGCTCCCCCTGAGATCATGTTGCATCTTCAAACATAATTAGAATGCCAACATTGCATCCTTTCCACAAGACCAATGCTCCCCCTTAACCTGTGCATCCAGAGATACCCAACAGCACCGTAGCTGTGCTGAAGAATGCTGACCCGGAAAAAATTTGTTAGCAACTACCCATACGCGGTTTTCTTTCCTTTAGGAAATCCGCATATCCAATTTAATCTTCTGTATTTAAGTAGATCTGATCTTTTGCATGGCAGAGACTACTCCCATCTTTTGTCTGAGATATTTGAACGCTTCCCTGGGTAAAGGTTTGGTAAATATATCAGCAACTTGTTCTTTGGAGGGCACATATTCCAACTTCACCTTTTTTTCAAGTACTTGTTCACGTAAGAAGTGATACTTGATGGGAATGTGCTTGGTCTTGGAATTCATAACAGGATTCTTTGAGATACTGATGGAACTTGTGTTATCACACATAATGGATATAGGAGGTGAACATTTGATTTGAAAGTCTTGTAAGGTTTGCATCATCCAGAGAAGTTGAGTGCAACATGATGCGGCAGCCACATATTCTGCTTATGCTGTAGATAAAGCAATAGAGCTTTGCTTCTTGTTGAACCAAGATACTAACCGGGGCCCCATATAGAATGCACCACCACTAGTGCTTTTTCGATCATCAAAATTTACAGCCCAATCTGCATCAGTGTAAGCATGAAGAGTGAGATCAGCATTCTTTGGGTACTATAGTCCAAAGTATTGAGTTCCTTGTAGATATTTGAATATTATTTTGACAGCCTGAAGGTGAGACTCTTTTGGATTAGCTTGGAATCGTCCAACAATTCCAACTGCATGCATAATGTCTGGTCTAGTCCCAGTGAGATAAAGTAGACTTCCTATCATAGATCTGTATTCTGGTTGATTCATTGTGGGAGAATCATCATGAGAACTGAGATTACATCTGGTTACAATTGGTGTACTTACAGGTTTGCACTCTTCCATACCATACTTCTTCAGAATTTGCTTAAGATATTTTGTTTGTGATAAGAATATGCCATCTGTTGCTTGTTGCACTTGCAAGCCAAGAAAGAATATTAGTTCCCCAAGTAAACACATTTCAAATTCTTGCTGCATATCAGAAGAAAATTTTTGACTCATATACTCTTCATTACTTCCAAAAATGATATCATCAACATATATAACCACAATCAATAGTTTATCATTTTCATTTTTTATGTATAAGTTTCTATCAGCAGACCCCTTTTAAAATCCTTGTTGATGAAGATATTTGTCAAGACGATAATACCATGCCCTTGGAGGTTGTTTGAGACCATATAGAGCCTTTTTAAGTCTACAAACAAGATTTTCATCATTTCCCAATATGAATCCTTCTGGTTGTTCTATATAAACTTCTTCTTCTAGATCTCCATTGAGAAAAGCAGATTTAACATCCATTTGATAAACTTTGATTTGTTGGAAGCTTGAAAAAGCAAGAAACATTCTTATGGCTTCAAGTCTAGCTACAGGAGAAAAATTTTCTTCAAAGTCTATACCTTCTTGTTGAGCATACCCCTTGCAAACAAGTCTAGATTTATTTCTTATAACATCCCCATTCTCATTTAACTTGTTTTTTAATATCCATTTAGTTCCAATGAAATTTTTGTCATGAGGTCTTGGTACTAATTCCCAACTGTGATTATTTTCAATTTGATCAAGCTCTTCATTCATGGTTTGAATCCAAAATTCATCTTTGCTAGCTTGATTTACATTGTGTGGTTCAATAGTGGATAGAAATGTCAGATAGCTAGAAGATCCTACAAGAGTCCTTCTTGTTTGTACACCTGATCCCTTTTCTCCCAAAATTTGAGATTCTGGATGATTCTTTTGAACATATCTGGATGGAGCCTTTTCAGATAAATCATCTTCGGGTTCTTCATTGGGTTCACTGTCTACATCATTCCCATTTGATGTAGAAGGATATATGTCATCATCGTCTTTTGTTGTTTGTTTTTCTTCTTTTGGAGCTGCAGGAGACTCATCAATAACAACATCAATACATTCAGCAATCTTCTGAAGTCTTTTATTGTAACATTTATATGCTCTACTTCTAGAGGAGTAACCAAGAAGTATTCCTTCATCTTCTCTGGGTTCAAACTTGCCAAGTTTTTCATCATTATTTTTTATAAAGCATTTTCTTCCAAAAACTCTAAAATGCTTCACAGTGGGAGGATTACCATACCAGAGTTCATATGGAGTTTTATCACTATTTACACGAACATGTGCCTTGTTAAGAATATTTACCGTTGTATGTGCTGCTTCTCCCCAAAATGTGTCAGGTGTTCCGGAATCATCAAGCATAGCTCTAGCCATTTGTTGAACTGTTCTATTCATTCTTTATGCTACTCCATTTTGTTGTGGAGTACCTGTTACCGAAAACTTTCTTTTTATACCATGTTGTTCACAAAATTCAAGGAATTCATCTTATGTATATTCTCCTCCTCGATCAGATCTAAGACACTTGATTTTTAGATCTAATTCATTTTCAACTAGTGCTTTGAAGATTTGAAATTTCTCAAATGCTTCATCTTTGTGTTTAAGCAACCCCTTCCAACACATTCTAGAGAAATCATCAATAAATAAGATATAGTATTGTTCACCACGTGGTGACTTTTTCTTCACAGGTCCACATATGTCAGTATGAATGAGTTCAAGAGGCTTACTTGATGATCCTTCCTTGGCATTAAATTGCACTATGGTCTGCTTACCGAATTGGCAAGATTTGCATATGATACTTTCAGGTAGAGTAATATTGGGAAGATCACGAACAGCTTTAAGTCTGCTTGATTTGTTGATTTGAGAGAAGCTCAGATGCCCCAACCTTCTATGCCATAGCCAGTTTTCTGAAGATTTACTCAAGTAACATTGTTCTTTGCAGTTCTTCAATAGCTTAGAGTTCTGTTTCCTTTTATAATTGTTTTACCTGTATCAAGATCACGTACCACACATTATTTTGAACTAAAGACAACTTCAGTTCCTTGATCACACATTTGACTTACACTTAATAGGTTATGCTTTAATCCATCTACATACATGACATTATTAGCTTTCACCTTTTCTTTTAGAAAAACAGACCCTCTTCCCTTAATAATAGCAGGAGTATCATTTCCAAATGTAACATTATTCTCTTTTTCTAGAGCACTATATGCAAGAAGTTTGTTTTTGTCACATGTCATGTGTTTAGAGCATCCACTGTCAATGTACCATTGATTTTCTTCACCTTCTGCAAATAAAGCTATGCCACAATTTTCAACCTGTAATTCCTTCTTTTTCCACACTTTGGAGCTTGAAGGAAATTGCTCTTTTGGCTGGATTTTGCTCCTGCATTCAGATTCTTCATGGCCAAAGTTATTGCACTAAGCACATTCAACTTCATTTTGAAGAGGAGAAAATTTGTTATAGGTATTCTTCTTTGTTCCAATATCCCTCCTTTTCTTTCTTGCTTCTCTTTTCATAATGGTTTTTTATGCAACACATTGAACAGCTTTATGACCAAAATTGTGACATGAGAAACATTGTCCATTGAAGAAGAATTTTCTGCGATCATGAAATCTTCTACTTGAATTTACCTGTTGGTTGGTGTTTCTTTGAAAGGTATTCTTGTTAGTGTTCTTTGAATTGAGCTGGTCATGCTTTACCTGTAAATATTCTTTATTCCCTTGCTGAGTGGCAGAATGTTGTATACTGGATGTAGCTGCTTTTAGATAGTTTGGTGCTGAACTCTAAGAAGATTCTCCGATATATCCAAGACCTGTATTTATAAAAGGAGAACGTTGTACCTTGATAATATCATCTAAGGTTTAGATCCTTTAGTAAATCTAAGATTCAAAGTCTTCACTTTCTCATTTTATTTTCTTAGACCTGCTATTTCACATTCTAATTTCTCATTGTGTTTCTCTTTTTCTTCAAGTTGATTTTTTAGAGTTTCTATGGATATTTTACTTTCTTCTAAGCATCTTTTACTTTCTTCTAAGCATATTTTGAGTTGATTGAATTCATCAAGAAAATCATTGTCCTCTAAAGCATCCATAAAAGTATCTTTTTCTTCTCTAGATTCATTTTCAAATGCCATGAGAAGTCTAAGATCTTGTTCACATTCTTCCTCACTGTTAGATAACCCATCACTTTCTTCATGAGTATAGTAACTTTTTCTAGTGCTAAACCGGTTTTTATTCCTTCTTGCTACTTCCTTTACTTTTTCATGTGTTTCTTTGTGAGGACACTTAGCAGCATAATGACCAACTCTTCCACAAGAAAAACATTTGAAAGGAAGCTTACCTCTAAACCGTCCTGTACCAAGTTGGAGTTTCTTTACAAAATTTACCTTATCTTCTTCTGAGATATACCCTGATCCTTCTGTTTCTTGTACTTCTGTCCCTTTTGTAGAAGCTCTAAAATACTGCTTCTTTGACTTCAGATGGTCCTCCTCTTCCCATTTCATATGCAATTAGTGTTGGGAAAAATACTGAGCCGGGGGGGGGGTGAATCAGTATTTAGGGCATACTCAACTCTTTTTACTTTTTCATGCTCTAAAACACATACGCTACTTTACTTGATCAAACTCGCGTATATACGCGGATACCCTTCACAAAACTCGCATATATGCAGAGATCTTAATATGCAATTAATTCATTACTTAGATCCTTGCATTCATTCATTCATCATATGTTTATATAGCAACAGACATGTGCAGTAATAACAGAGTAAATCATCACACATGAACACCAGGATTTTAGGTGGAAACCCAAGTCGGGAGAAAACCACCGCTGTCGTTGTCTCAGCCTTTAATATTTTATTATAAATAAAACATCTTACAACTATGTACTGGCGCAGACTCATACCAGTACGTAGGAACCCACCTGCGCTCGTTTACCAGCCTCTCCTGGAAGGGAGCTACGACCCCCTACTCTCGTTTACCAGCCTCTCCTAGAAGGGAGCTACGACCCCCTGCTCTCATTTACCAGCCTCACCTGGAAGGGAGCTACAACCCCCTGACTGAAGGCTACAACCCTCAGCACCACCATGGACCACATTTCATCAATTTTCACACTGGATCCAAAAGCTTTTTTTAGAACACAACTTGCAGGCCACTTTTCATCATATTTTTAGATTGGACACACTCCATACATTTAAGCTCAATCATACATCAAAACGGATACTTATCAATTCAGACAACCCAGATCAGATAGCAATAACACAACAGAACAGATCAGACATTTCATTCTTCATCCTTCAGCAAACCCTAGTTTTCATACACGCTTTCCTTTTACTGATCCGGCGTATATACGCACCTTCATGCATATAAACCCGCGTATACCTCTGCACATACTCCAAAACTGATTTCACTACTCATACGTGCTTTCTCTTTATAAAACCTACGTATATACGCGCTTTCACTGTAATAAACTAGCGTATAGATCTTCAATCAATACAGAGCAGCATAATTCTTCAAATCAGATATTCAGTTCAGATTTAACCCTTCACTTCAAACAGATGTTCGCCTCATCTCAGATCTAAACATTCCATAAACAGATCTAGAAGATACAAATACATTTCAGATCTAGATAACCTTCTTCATCATTTTATTCATAGGTGCATCACAGATTCAGTTCTATCATCAAACTGTTACCCTTTCCATTCAGACATACTTCAGAGTGAAGTATTCATTCAAACGCAGACTCATACACACTACCTTTTCACAATGATTTTCTTTTCCTTGTATAGGTTTACCCTTTTTCAATACCATGAGCCAAAACCACATTACTTCCAATGGTATTCCTGGACGGGATCTCATAGACATACCAGCGCTCAATACAATGGGTCAATACCATGGTAGTAACCCCTGGTTTTACATATTTAGAGCGCATTTTAGCATACGCGACTTGGCACATACTTTTCCGCATGCATACGCTACTTCTTCTAGACAAACCCGTGTATGCCTTGAGACACACACTTTTCATCATTGTTCTAACACATACTGAATTCCCTTCATCATTACCTTCTGTACTGATTGTAGATACATCAGATTTACATCATTTGACAAGTTCATCAATACATATTCCATCAAGGACAACTTCATCAAGTAGGTTGCCATCATCTTCATCAAGTGGGTTGCCATCAAGGACAACACATTGCATCATATTGCCAACAATCTCCCCCTTTGGAATTGATGGCAACCACGATGGTGTTTGATCACCACAACAGATAGATACATTAAGCATAACCATTATTCTCCCCTTATTCAAACACCATGTCACTCTCCCCCTTTGACATCAAGGGAAAAGGGTGGATCAATACCAACACAAGGTTTTTCTCCTCATGTAGACTCCATGCTCCATGTAGATCTGATGTGCATTGAAGTTTCCATGCTCCCCCTGAGTTCATGCTGAATCTTCAAACATATTTTTCAATGAAGTACATGACTCTATGACCTTCCTATCACCAAGGACTCATACTTACATCAAAGATCCAACCAAGTGGATTTACATATGAGACTCAAATACCCAACCAAGAGGGTTTACACATTTTGACTCAAGTACCCAACCAAGTGGGTTTACATATTTGATCAAGTCCTTACATGACTGAATATTACAAATTTACATCATAGGTCTCAACATGACCTTTTCATCAAATTACAAATATGAATTTTTATGAACAGTACTAGAAAGACCTCAAGAGAGAGAGATCTTATTTCAGAATCATCATAATGCCAACAATGCATTATACTCAGCAAGGCTAATGCTCCCCCTGAAAGAGTGCATCCAAGCATCCTTTCCATATGACCAAGGCTCCTCCTTAGTTTGTGCAACCTGAAACTCTTTCAAAAATAAGTTGTCAGCAACAATATCTGCATGATCTGTCCTTATCTCTGAATCATAAGACTTCCATCTCATCCATGTGTGAAAACAAAAAATACTCTTCAGTAAAAAGAAAACAGGGCTCATCGATAATCTCATCATAAGAAACCATGTATCATGTCATCATCATTTAGATCTGAGAAATAAGTAGATACAGTGCCAATAATACAATCATTAGTAGTCAGACTGATGCTCCCCCTGAACCTATGCTCCTGATCTTCAGTTGTCATACAAATTTTCTTATCATTAGTGCATACGTGACTGTCTCTACTGTAACTCACGTGTATACGTGGATTTAGTTCACTGAACTCGCGTATGGAAAGTGACACATTGAAAATTTCACATTCCTTCATCTCCCCCTGAAGTTGTACCTCCTATACCTGTTTTCTTCACATCAGATGCTCTATCAGAAATAAACATAACCAGAATAACCAAAACAATCATTGGAATCACCATACATTTCTCCCCCTGTGACGATACATTACTAATCCCTATAATGTATCTCACATCACTCCTGCAATCATTAAGATAAGTAAGCTTTAGAAGTGGATGACTGCAGTAGGATCAATATTCCCTACGTTTCTGACCGGTCCTCCTTCTTTTTCCAACTTTGCTTGAACTTTCTTATTGTGTGCTGGAAGTTCTCCAATTTTTTAGATCTATTCATCCTGCATTCTTTTTCTACATGTCCATACTTGTTACAAGTATAGCATCTTATGTGACCAGAAAAGTAAGCATAAGGATCATAATGTGTTGTTCTATTCTTCCTTCTATTGCAATCAACTGCTTTATGACCATACTTGCTGCATGAAAAACAATATCCCTTGAATAAACCAGAGTACCTTTCTGTGGAGAATCTGTTTGTTTGTGACTGAAACAATATGTTTCTGCAATTCGCTGCAACATGCCCATAATTATGACATTTAAAGCATTCAAATTAGTGAATGATTTCCTTTGAGTATTCATGATTGTTGGTTGACCTTTTGTTTCTTTCAACACTTCAGGTTTTGCTTTGACATCCTTTGAACATTTAGCACTTCCTTGCGAACTAGATTTTCCTTTAACTGTTTCATGAAAACCCAGACCAAGTTTGATAGAAGGAGACCTTTGACTACTAAGAATATTGTCCAGAATCTTAGTACTATCTTGAAACCTTAAGAGTTTATCCTTTTCTTCTAATTTACCTTTGAGAATGTTTACTTCAACCTCCAATTTTTGGCATTGCTACTTCATGCTTTCTTCGACCCTTTTTCCTTCTTCTACTTGATCATTCAATTTTAACATTTCTTCCTTCAACCAATTTTCTTGTTCTTCACATGTTTGTAGCAACTCTTCATTCTTCTTATTTGATTTTTCCAAATCTTCTTTGAGAGAGATGATTTCTGCTTCAATTCCTTCCTTTTCAACTGATACGGGTTCTTCATTCTTCTTATTTGATTTTTCCATATCTTCTTTGAGAGAGATGATTTCTGCTTCAAGTCTTTCACTTCGATTGGTTGCAACAAAATACAACTTTTGATACTTGTCTATCTGTCCATTCAATATTTCTTTCTGTTCATTCATTCTAGAGATCATATCTTTGTAGATAGATTCTCTCTTATGAAATTGATTCCAATCATTGCTTTCATCATTGATCTTGAGTTTTGCTTCTAGACTTATACTGTTACGTTCACTATCTTCATCATTTCTTGCACAAGAAAGTGAATCACAAGAACAACAATTAGTACCTGTTTTATCTTCTTCATTTTCTGCCGCACATGTCTTCTGAGATGTCTTCTTTTGAGTAGCCTTCTTCTTTTGCTTCTTTTCCATAAGCACTTGTAGATCTTGGTCAGAATCTTCTTCTTCCTCATCAGATACTTCATTTGTATAATAACTCTTTATCTTTTCAAATTGTTTCCCTTTACCATGATTATCTTCATAAGGACATTTAGCAGCATAATGACCAACTTTTCCACAAGCAAAACACTTGAAGGGAAGCTTACCTTTGAATCTTCCAGTTCCTAGTTGGAGTTTTCTCACAAAATTTGCTTCTTCTTCTTCTGATATATAATTTGATTCCTTGACATCTGCCTTTTCTTTTCCTTTTGCACACACCTTAAAAGCAACTTCTTTGATTTGAGAGGGACCTCCTTGTCTCATTTCATAAGCAGTCAGAATACCATGTAGTTGAACAATAGTAAGAGTTTGCAGATCTTGCCTTTCTTCAATAGCTGATACTTTTGACTCAAATTTTGAAGTCAAAGATCTTAAGAATTTTTCCGCCAGAGTAGTATCGGTTATGGTTTCACCCAAACTTCTCATACGATTTATAATATCATCTAGACGTAAAAAGAAACTGGCAATACTCTCATCACTATGCATCTTCAAATTTTCATATTCAATTCTGAGGGTTTGGAGTTTTGCACTTTTTACCTTTGTATCTCCTTCATAGCTCAGAATGATTTTGTCCCATATTTCTTTTGCTAAATTTAGCTGCATCACTTTAGCGAATTCAGATTCAGACATGCTTCCTAACAGAACATTGACTGCTTTGGCATTGACTTCATATTTCTTCCTTTCTGCTGCATTAGTAGGAATACTTGCCGGATACTGATAACCTTCTTCCACGATTGCCCATACTTCTGCACCAAGACTTTGCAGATATGCTTTTGTTCGTATCTTCCAGAATAACAGATTACTTCCATTGAATAGAGGTGGCTTTAAAGACAATACTCCTTCATGACTTCCCATTGCGACGGATCTCCTTAAAGCGATCAAGCTTCTGCAAAAGGACCTGCTCCGATACCAATTGTTGGGAAAAATACTGAGAGGGGGGGGGGGGTGAATCAATATTTAGGGCATACTCAAATCTTTTTACTTTTTCATGCTCTAAAAACCATACGCTACTTTACTTGATCAGACTCGCGTATATACGCGGATACCCTTCACAAAACTCGCGTATATGCAGAGATCTTAATATGCAATTAATTCATTACTTAGATCCTTGCATTTATTCATTCATCAGATGTTTATATAGCAACAGACATGTGCAGTAATAACAAAGTAAATCATCACACATAAGCATCACACATGAACACCAGGATTTTAGGTGGAAACCCAAGTCGGGAGAAAACCACCGCTGCCGTTGTCTCAGCCTTCAATATTTTATTATAAAGAAAACATCTTACAACTATGTACTGGCGCAGACTCATACCAGTACACAGGCACCCACTTGCGCTCATTTACCAACCTCTCCTGGAAGGGAGCTACGACCCCCTACTCTCGTTTACCAGCCTCTCCTGGAAGGGAGCTACGACCCCCTACTCTCATTTACCAGCCTCACCTGGAAGGGAGCTACAACCCCCTGACTGAAGGCTACAACCCTCAGCACCACCATGGACCACGTTTCATCAATTTTCACACTGGATCCAAAAGCTTCCTTTAGAACACAACTTGCAGGCCACTTTTCATCATATTTTCAGGCTGGACCCACTCCATACATTTAAGCTCAATCATACATCAAAACGGATACTTATCAATTCAGACAACCCAAATCAGATAGCAGCAACACAACAGAACAAATCAGACATTTCATACTTCATCCTTCAGCAAACCCTAGTTTTCATACGCACTTTCCTTTTACTGATCCGGCGTATATACGCACCTTCATGCATATAAACCCGCGTATACCTCTGCACATACTCCAGAACTGATTTCACTACTCATACGCACTTTCGCTTTATAAAACCCGCGTATATACGCGCTTCGGCTGTAATAAACTAGCGTATAGATCTTCAATCATTACAGAGCAGCATACTTCTTCAAATCAGATATTCAGTTCAGATTTAACCCTTCACTTCAGACAGATGTTCACCTCATCTCAGATCTAAACATTCCATAAACAGATCTAGAAGATACAAATACATTTCAGATCTAGATAACCTTCTTCATCATTTTCTTCATAGGTGCATCACAGATTCAGATCTATCATCAAACTGTTACCCTTTCCATTCAGACATACTTCAGAGTGAAGTATTCATTCAAACGCAGACTCATGCACACTACGTTTTCACAATGATTTTCTTTTCCTTATATAGGTTTACCTTTTTTCAATACCATGAGCCAAAACCACATTACTTCCAATGGTATTCATGGATGGGATCTCATAGACATACCAGCGCTCAATACAATGGGTTAATACCATGGCAGTAACCCCTGGTTTTACATATTTAGAGCGCATTTTAGCATACGCGATTTGGCACGTACTTTTCCGCGTGCATACGCTACTTCTTCTAGACAAACCCGCGTATGCATTGAGACACACACTTTTCATCATTGTTCTAACACATACTAAATTCCCTTCATCATTACCTTCTGTACTGATTGTAGATACATCAGATTTACATCATTTGACAAGTTCATCAAGACATATTCCATCAAGGACAACTTCATCAAGTAGGTTGCCATCATCTTCATCAAGTGGGTTGCCATCAAGGACAACACATTGCATCATATTGCCAACAGTTAGTATGCCATGAAGTTGCACCACAGTAAGATTTTGAAGATCCTATTTTTCTTCAAGAGCAGCAACTTTTGACTCAAATTTTGTCGTTAGTGATCTTAAGACTTTCTCAACCAAAGTAGATTTGGTTATTGTTTCTCCCAGATTTCTCATACGATTTACAACATCATCAAGACGTAAAAAGAAATTGGCAATGCTCTCCTCATTATGCATTTTTAGATTCTGATATTGAATTTTGAGAGTTTGGAGTTTAGCACTTTTTACCTTTGCATCACCTTCATAACTTAGAATGATTTTGTCCCATATGGACTTTGTTGTATTCAGCTGCATGACTTTGACAAATTCTGATTCAGTTAGACTTCCCAATAGAGCATTGACCGCTTTTGCATTTGTTTCGTAATTCTTTCTTTCCGTTGGATCTGTTGGTACTGCGACTAGATATTGATATCCTCCTTCAACAATAGCCCATACATCTGCTCCCAGAGACCTGAAGATATGATCTCATCCTTGTTTTCCAAAAGATTAAATTATTTCCGTTGAAGAGTGGAGGCTTTTATAGATGTTGTTCCATCTTGATTGCTCATCTTGATTGATCTTCCTTCTAGCAGCTAAGCTTTCTCAGAAGGACCTGATTTGATTCCAATTTTTGGGAAAAATACTGAGAGGGGGGGAGGGCGAATCAGTATTTAGAGCTAACTGAAAACTTTTCACTTTTTGTTTCTCTTAAACCCATACATTACTTTACTAAACCCAACTCGCATATAAATGTGGATATCCTTAAGAAAACTTGCATATGTCCAAAGATCTTATTATACGTTTAATTCTTTACTTAGATCATTGCATCATTCATTCATCATATGTTTAGTAATCAGTAAGCATATGCAGTAATAATAGAATAAACCATCACACATAAGCAACACACATGAACACCAGTATTTAAGGTGGAAACCCAATTCGAGAGAAAACCACCGTTGTTGTCGTCTCTATCTTCAATATTTATTATAAAGAAAACTTCTTACAATTTTGTACTGGCGCAGACTCATACCAGCATGCAGGAACCCACCTGCAGAAAGGCTACAACCTTCTCTCGTTCTCCAGCCACTACTGGAAGGGAGCTCCAACCCCCTGATTTTAACACCAGCTTCTACTGGCAGGATACTTCCACTTTCATACAGAAGGCTTCAACCCTCAGATCCACCAGATTTCTTCAATTTCTTCATCAGACTTCCGTCATATTTTCATCATTTATTTTGCCGATCATCGTAGAGATTCATCATTTCTAGATCATATCCATAGGTGCATCATATATTCAGATATCTCTTAAAGATATTTATTTATTAACAACCCTTCCACATGCACACACTATATTATGATCCTCTTCTCCTTATATAGTTTAGCCTTTATCAATACCATGAGTCAAAACCACTCAACCGCTAATGGTATTCCTGGACGGGATGAAAATAGGTAATCCAGCGGGGTCTACCCAAGCCCCAAACAACTTTTCATTGTTTTATTTTCTTGATCTGGCAATTAATTAATCTAAGGCTTTTTAATATCTCAATCTGAGATTGAGATATTAATCCAATTCCCCCTTTGGTTGTTACAAACATTAACGTGCCACTGACTTATATAAAAACCCAGCAGTAATATATATCCATATAACCTTTCGAGCCCTTCAATAATATTTAATCTTCGACTTGGGGATCTGCACTGATAATTAAAGTTCCTATCAAAAGACCCAACCCACGGACACAACTAGTGCACCGGATATCGAGAAAAGTGCCTCCGCAGTTGACCGAGTTGACTGCGGGGACAACAGAGATGAATGGCAGAGATTGAGTGCGGGGGCACCAGCCAAAATTTTCATTCGTACCTCGAGAGCCCCCACAGTGACGCAAGACGCTGAGTTGGTCACAGCTGTATTCCACGTCGGGTGAAGATCTCGGCATAACACAACAACGTATATTGAACCAATAATGTGAAGGGAAATCGGGTCCCACACCCTTAATACACGACATAATACTTTGGGTTAAACCCGCAAACCTCAATACATGCATATGGGCCCCAACGTTAACGGTCATCTCCATTCGACGGTTGTTATTGCGTCGTGCCGCCTCATTTGATCGGATGGATATCGCTCGGCGAAGACGCACGAACAATAACGCGCAATCGATGTCGTACTTTGGTTAACCTTCGCACATCTTCCTCATACAACCATCGTCCGATGGCTTCCCTCTAGATCGACGGTGCTCAACAATATCGCGCGGCATCCTTGGTTGAACGTTAACGTGCGATGGCGCGCAGTGATGGCGGTTTTGTAAATACGCTCAGGTACACGTGTCGCTCGTTCTATGGAATCGCTCCCAACCTCTTGAATACCGCTTGCCCGTCGAGAGTGGTGCGATGAAAACCGGAAACCCCATTCACTGTTTATTCCGCTAGTGGTTCCTCTCCTTCGCTCAAGGTTTCGTCCGTCTTTATTCCGTCATTGCTACGTTTCTCCACGAAAGCATAACTTTGTTTTAATTTTTTTTCCTCCGCGTTATCAGTTCATATAACCATAAAACTGTTATACAGCTCTGATGAAATCCTTATGGACTATTTGACTCGGTTCTTTTGCATTCAACAAGGACACCTTTCTTTGTATTGTCTAACACATGCGGAATGCACTATTACTTTGACCGATAGAGCTTATGTGCCCTGCACACACAGAGCATGTCCATGGCTCACTCTCCCAATAGGACTTCACACAGAGTTTCGGGGCATTCCGTACGAGAATTGAACCAATCAATACCCAAATACTCTCGGTATTCTCCACCCATCAGAGTATCACCAGAACTCAATCATACACAGGAATTCCTTTATCCACCATCAGGATGCATACATACACCGAACTTATTCAAGAAAAGCTTCACACATGATTTAACTCGTCCTTATTTACATCGAATTTCCCATTAAATACAGAGCTTCGTTCAATTCACATTCAGTGGTATATTCTGCTTGTATAGAACTGCTGATGGTTTTCTGAGTTCTTTATACAGTCTGCATCCTTTGTCAGAGATTTTCCATCAAGGACAATCAATTCAATATACTAGGATACCAGAAATGCCAACACATGATGCTCTTTTATGATCTTGGGCATCCCTTTCCCATATAGACTTGATCTTCTATGAAAAAAAAATTTGGATTCCATACACGACTCTGCTCTCTCAAAAGAACGTACACAGTCAGGTACGATAACACAAAACCCTTGTATATCCTTAAAAATATGACAACATTAAAAAATATTCTATTATTCAGGTGGGTTTACGGGTTTGACTGGAATCCCACCTACAGGACCCTGTGGCCTAACTAAATAAACCGATTTCTAGTGGTATTTATACACCTCATGGGATGGCCTAATTGCAATCAAGGAGATAGTATATCGACATTATAGTCATTTCAGTCCCTAGATCAAGTTTTCTTTTCCCTATGCCTCCTACACTCCAAGTCATAGGAAACCCATGTTTCCTTGCATAGATGCACATCCATCATTATATGGCATCCTTTTTCATATGCTCAAGAGGTGATATTTGAGGCTTGAGCTAGATGGATCTAGAGGAAGGTTTCGTTGGTGTCGTGGTTGGATTAGGTTATATCTATCCACTACTATTTGTTGATATCAATAAAGAAGATTTGTCTCATTTCCAATATGTTATGATCTCATTTTTAATTATTCATATGTGATATGTCATGGTTTATATGTTTATACTTTATGATCTGACATGTTTATTATGTATGCACCTTGAATTACTTGATATGTATATTCTTCTTTGAATCTTTTTGTAGGCATTCTCACTTTGGAGGAAGTAGAGGGTTTGTACCCTATGAGATCAACATCAAACATAGGACCTTCAGGTACTATTCTCAAACCAAACCTTAGTAGTTTATATGGTTTTCATACTTGAACAAATGCTTCTTGTTGATGATCTTTTTTCTCTCTATTGAGGTTATCAACCCTTACCTTAGGGAAGTTTTTCCCGCTAATAGAACTAGTGACTCTGTTAGGGAATACAATCAAGTATTTCCTAGAAGGGGTTTTTTTCCATTTATCTGGGTTTTCTATGTTGTTTCTTTATTTTTCCAATCTTAATGACTCATTTGCAGTCTGGTCAATTAGTCTGATCTTCTGGATCAAGTCTGTGTTTTTATTTTTTTTCTACTTTTCCTTTTACATGCACATTTTATTGTAGACATAAGCATATATATGTGGATTCTACCAAATAAACATGTGTATATGCTAGTTTCTTCAGATATAGTCATGTATACACATGGTTCTGTATTGATACAGTCGCGTACATATAGGAAATTTTGATTTTTTCCAATTTTGGCTCGTGTCAGGGATTTGATCTTCTTTCTGTTGGTTTTTTGAAGTCATTTAAAGTCTGGAATGGTCTTATTTCTTGTTGTTGTCAATTTTTCCATCTCTTTTTGCAAAAATATAGTGTCAACCTAGGGTTTTTTCTTTTCGAAGTTTTTTGTATTGAAAGGTGGGCTTCATACCTTCTTTAAGAAGTTTCTATTGGGAAAAATACTGAGATGGGGGGGGGGGTGAATTAGTATATAAAACTCACAATAATTTTCTTTAATTTACTGATTTCTATACGTGAATTTAATTAATCCAACTAGCATATGCACACAGTTATTTTTAAGGAAACTTGTGTATACCTAGTGTACTTATTATTAAGATAAAACCCAGTGCATCATTTATTCATCAGACATTTAGTAAGAAGTAAACATGTTCAATAAGAACAAAATAAATCATCACACATAAGAGACACACATGAACACCAAGATTTAAGGTGGAAACCCAATTCGGGAGAAAACTACCATTGTTTTCCTCTTTGTCTTCAATATTTATTATAAATAAAACTACTTACAACCTTGTACTGGCACAGATTCATACCAGCACGCAGGCACCCACCTGCAGAAGGTTGCAACCTCCTCTCATTCTCCAGCTACTACTAGAAGGGAGCTCTAACCCCCTAGTCTCATTTACCAGCTACCACTGGAGGGGAGCTTCAACCCCCTGAACTGATCACTAGCTTCTATTGGCAGGAAGCTTCAACTTCCACACTAAAGGATTCAGCCCTCAGAACCACTATCTACCAAGTTTCATAAATTTTTACACTGGATCCAACAGCTTCAACACAACAAAACTTGCAGGCCTCTTTTCATCATATTTTCAGACTGGACCCACTCCACTCATTTAAGCCCAAACCTATATATCAAACTGAAACACATAATTGTATCAAAATATTCATTGAATCATCAATCAATGAACCAATCACTGATCTTTAATCACAATCAACTAGCAGCATAATCAATAATAAAACAACCCAGATCTATATGAATAAATCATTGGTAGACAATAGAAACACAATAAAACTAATCAGACATTTCCTTCAGCATTCTTTGGCAAAACCATAGCTTGCATACGACCCTTCCTTAAGACAAATCTACGACTTTGCGCATTTCTTCTGAAACCACACTACGTATAGATTTACTAAATATATACGCACCTCTGTAGACCTTAACCCACATGTATATGCACCTTCCGTGAATCTAACCTGCGTATGGATTTGTAAATATTCAGGACTACACAACATTTTAGATCAACACACTTACTCAGATCATACCCTTCACTTCAAAAAACATGCACCGGACCATAGATCTAAACTTCTCACAAACATATCAAGAAAATACATAGTCATTTCAGGTCTAGAGATCCTGATCCATCATTGTATTCATAGGTGCATCATTATTTCATATCTATCAATAAATTGTAACTCATTCCATTTATATATACTTCAGAGTGAAGTATTCATTCAATTCCCATACACATCCACACTTAGGAAATACCATGAGCCAAAACCACACAAGTGCCGATGCTATTCTTAGACGTGATCAAATAACCGTTACTACGCTCAATACTATGGAATAGTACCATGGTAAAGTCCCTTGGTATTATAAACTTAGTGCACTAGCACATACACAACTTTGTGTCTTCCTACCCGTGTGTATAAGTGACTTTTCTTTGATGGACTTGCGTATGGTTCTTCAATTATGTACTTTATCCATCTTCTACAAAACTTATGTACCATCATACTATCATTCTATTCTATCACTTTGTCACATTTGATCTTATCCAAAAACCATATACTTGGTCTTTTACAAGTGGGTTGCCATCAAGGACAACACATGCAATCATAATGCCAACAATCTCCCCCTTTGGACTTGATGGCAACTGTAATATTCCAAAATTAGCATACAGCTAATTGGAATATTGATTTTTGCTGTTTGCATTTAGGATATGAATAAATGGGTAAGGAGGCCCATAAATTTCAAAAATATAAATAAATTCCCTCTTGATGTGAAAAGGGATCATAAAAATAACTGGATCTAGGACTCTCATCTGTGGAAGGGAACATTTGCATGTGGACAAAGTCAAGTTTGACCAAGTGAAAAACATAAATGTAGGAGGAGTGGATCAGCAATAAAAATAGCTCAATATGAATGAGGTTCAGCCTAGACAGCTATATGTGAGCTGGATTAAAGACCCTTAGGTGTGAAAAGGGCTGAAGTAGGTTGAAGAGGTCAACCTTGACCAAATCAAACAGCGCATTTTAGAGGAGTGGCTCTAATGAAGGTACAACGCATTTTTGGAGGGAGATTGTTTGTGTGATGGTGGAAACCCTAATGAGTGGGATCCAAGGTGAGAAGGCTCACTTAGTTTATAAGGAAGAGGATGGTAGTCATTTGAGGTTAGCTGATGAATTATATTTTTATGTCTTCTTAGACTTTTGCTCCCTTCAGCTGTTTAACTAAGATTGCTGGTGTTGTTTAGCACTAAGGCATTCCTGTTCAGGAATTCCTTCTCTTCCCTTTGAGTAGCTCTCAGGAGAGACCTGATCTATCATTCCACACATCTGGAATTAGTGCCAAGCTTCAGTCTTCAGTTTCATCACAGTTTCTGCAGGAGGTTGTGTTGAGTTGCAGGGTGTTGCAGTGGAGGGTTGAGAAACCCACTTTCTGAGTTGGTTTTGCATAGGAGGGAGGTTTCCTTCTATTGGAGGATCAGTTTGGAGGGTTCTTGGGCTGATTTCAGATCTTTGACAGTAGGCCAACACATTTATATCACCTACAGCGTTATTCCATTCTAGAATTGTGTTATTTCTCGAGGGCAGATTCTACAATGGATCTTGTGGTTCTTTTGAGGAGTTTTCCTGTGATTGAGAGGTTCATCATTTCATGGGGGGAGATCTTGATTATATCTACATTATTTCAGCCTTATATACTCTTATGCTTCATTTTTCATTGATTATTCAGTCTTTTTTCTGAAGGTCACCATTTGTATTTGGGTGTATGCCTAGAAACCCTTTCCGGGTTCTCTAGATTTTGTAATAAGGAGACTAGATCACTGTTATTGAGCCATATTATTTAATATAATATTAGATATATTTTTCTCTGCTATTTATGTGAAAAAAACCTCATTATACTGCGCAGTATGTTTTATGCAGTAATTTCTGTGTTGCGGTGTTTGGGGTTTTAGCCTCTTTTAGCTATCCTAGGTGTGGGAGGTTTGTTTAACCCACCTAGTTTGATTTGTTTTAGCTCTATTCTTGGATTTAGGTTGTATATTGTCTGATCTAAGGGATATAAGAGTTTATTTCATTATTTATAGCATATATTTTTGAAAATTTGTTTTTTATGCATGTATGATTGAGCAGTCCCTATTTGGGGATATTACAGTGGTATCAGAGCAAGATCTTTGGCTCAACCTGTGGAATTCAAGCCAAAATGCTATAAGAATAAGGGAAGAACAAAATGATGAATAAAATGAGATTTTTCTCATCATTTTTCAGATCCATGAAGGACCTCTCCAAGGAGGTTAAACAAGAGGAAGAAAATAGGAGCAGTGAAACTTCTAAAGAGATTCAAGAGGAAGAAGATCCATGCACTTCCTATGATCAAACGAGGAAACCAGTGTTGCAGCGGGCTCCAAATCATTGGACCATACCCTTTCCTTTTGAAGATAAGGACAAGTTTCAGAAAGATGGAGGACACTTGGATCACAAGATTCTAAGTGAGTACCTTTTTTAGTACAAATCTCAACCCAGAGCCTTCAAGGAGACTCTACCTTTCCCTCAGTTCATTCAATTGGAGGAAGGAAGAAAACCTTGTAGCCAAGGGAGGACCAAGGGCAATAGGTTTCTATTGTCTACTTTTTATGGGTCATCTACAAAAATGGTTTGGGCAAGGAAGCTAGATGCATTATTCCTACTACATCCAGTGGTAGAAAGAGAGGTTGTAGAAATTTCAGCACTGCACCTTGAGGGTAAAGCCCACATCAGGTGGTTCATCCATTTGAGCCATGCAAAAGTGACTACTTTTTCTGAGTTTACTCAAAGGTTGGTTGGAAAATTTGGTGAATAAAAATCAGAGGAGGAGAAGCCCCACCACCATTGGAGGAGACTTGTACCAGCACTGTCACCACCAGGGAGGAGCAGCCCTCAACATCATCAGTTGGAAGAGCGAACACATTGGGGGAAGAAACTCTTACAGCCATGCAAGGTGTTCCCAAGTTCCATCAAGGTATGACTAAATTTCCACTTTCTATTATTACAACAAATCTTTTAGAAATTTGTGGAAATCTACCTTGGCATGACCAAAGGTCAACAAATATTGCTAATTTGGAGCAGCAGGATGGCACTGTGTTGTGCAACCTTTATTTTACTAAGGAAGGGATGAAACATCATCTTAATGGGCCACTATTGGGCTGCACACCACACTTGGGGTTGGGGTGTGAATTCTTGGAGGATAGTATGAAATTTGTCCCAAACAAACTTATGCAAAACCATATGTTCATCCTTGAGTTGGGACATGAGACAGCCAAAACACCATGGAGGAGATTTACAGTGCTGTCAAGAGGTATCAGTGAGGATTTTTTTCCTTCAGCTCACTTGGATCCTTATGGATTCAAGATGATCATTGGTGTGAGATCCTTTCTAGGAGATCTCCAAGGAGTTACATTTCAACATCCCATGAAATGAAAGAAGAGAAATATGATTTGGGAGAATGGTAGTCTTCATTGGAAGGGTACCTAGGTTGATCATGATGGGAGGCACCCACATTTGGATGAGTGGGTGTGGATGGAGAGCAAGAAGTAGGTAAGCTACTTGCAAATATATTACACCGAGCAGCAGGAGGCTTAGCTGCATTGGCTACTCTTGAAGGAGTTTGGCCATCATGGGACATATCCTTTTTCCAAGGGTATGTGGGTGGAAGGAACTTGGCAGGATACTTGCATCATTGGGCAACAAGGAGTGTGGATGCATTATGATGATATGATCATTATGTCTTCACCACATTATTTGTATGATGGAGGTATTAGGAGGCAACAAAAAATTTTGTTGCTTTGGAGGACCTTGGGAGAGCAAGGGAAAATTTGCTCTCACACTTTGCATGATGTTGCAGGAGTAGGAGATGGCACTATCATGGTACAAAGGGGCTACTCTTTAGCCTTGGATGATCTGGAAGTACTTCCACTTTGGAAGAAAATTATTGTATAAAGCATCATTGTGGGAGGAGTCTTTGACAATGAGCATGTCAAAGAATGGAGTTATGAGTTGGCAGGAGCCTATTTGCATAGGCCAACAGTGTTGTCACTTTGGGGATTGGACTTATTGATGGAGTGTCCCCAATATCACTTCACATTTGATGCACTTGGTGGACAAGGAGGAGGTGAGAATGATGCAGTAGTGGATGGAGGCATCTATTACTATGGTATGTTCTTCTTGACTTGGATTTCCAAGGATAAGAAGGAGGTTCTTCCAGCATCATATGGTCCATTCCTCTTCATAGGAGTATGTCATACCACTATGGGGGACTTATTTATGGATCTTATCATCATCTTACTTTCATTACATGGTAATAACTTTGTTTTTTCATTTATTGATTGTCCAACACAATGTTTGCATGCTCTTACCATTTCTTTGCAGTGCATTGCTCCACAAAGGGGCAAGCTTTCCTTTGGGCCCCATGGACCATTTTTGGCCAAATATTATGATGGAAATAGCCATATGTTGTATGAATTTGGGTAAGTGTTTGGTTACTTCTTTTATGCTCAGTTGATACATTCAGCCATTTACTATTGGCTAGTAGATGTGATGACTTACACAACTAGCCATTTTTCAAGAAACAACTTGCCATGCTATTTTCTGAAGCTGCAGTGGGGAAGACTGCACTGTGACCACTTGGGAAACTATTGGTACCTTCCATTACCATATGAAACCTTCAGTATTTCCTTAATTTTGATGCTAATCATGATCCCATTTGCTTATGTTGTTCTTGCTTTTATGGGGAGCATGATTGGGGAAGAAACACATTGGGTGGATGTGTTCTTTGGGAAAGAGGATTCCCACACTTTATGCATTACATGAGCATGGGGGGAGATATGGCCACCATAGAAAAATATTTGTTTCCTTATGAGGAGGGCCATGAGATGGATGGGATTCCATATGGTGGTGATTTTTTATCCATCATATATGAGATGGTTTGGGCCAGCTTGATTCACAATGTTGGGGGAGGGATCTTTGGAGATCTAGTTTCCTTCTTGCCACTTGAAGGCAACATTATTGAAGCCCAAGATTAGAAAATTCTCTACACTTATCTTAAGTGGAGAGGAGGACAGCATGGGGTAGGCTACTTTGTCTACCATGTTCAGATTTTCAGCCCACCTACTTTGCAAGAGCTCAAGGTGGAGGAGGATTTTTAGGAGTTGCCATGTTGGGAGGTAATTCATTCTGTATGGATGATAGCTTGGGGATGGGAGATTCATATGGGGATGGTAGATCCCAATATATATTAGAAATCATGCCTCAATAAGGCCTTTAGACCACCCATTGTTGCCTCCATTGATACTTTACTTTTACATGATGATAGATATTTGGGATGTTCAGCAAAAGCTAGCTTGCTTACTTGGGAGGGGAAACTTGGAGATGTATTGATGAGACAACACCTTGATCTTTGGAGGATTTTATCTCATGAGGATGCTACCGAGGGATAAGAGGAGGCTCTTCAGTTCTATCCTTGCAGTTTCTTGAGGACAAGCAACATTTTGGAGGGGAGGACTGTAATATTCCAAAATTAGCATACAGCTAATTGGAATATTAATTTTTTTTGTTTGCACTTAGGAGATGAATAAATGGGTAAGGAGGCCCATACATTTCAGAAATAGAAATAAATTTCCTCTTGATGTGAAAATGGATCATAAAAATATCTGGATCTAGCACTCTCATGTGTGGAAGGGGACATTTGCATGTGGACAAAGTCAAGTTTGACCAAGTCAACAGCATAAATGTAGGAGGAGTGGATCAAAAATAAAAATAGCTCAATATGAATGAGGTTCAGCCTGGACAGCTATATGTGAGCTAGATTGAAGACCCTTAGGTGTGAAAAGGGCTGAAGCAGGATGAAGAGGTTAACCTTGACCAAATCAAACAATGCAGTTTAGAGGAGTGGCTCTAATGAAGGTACAACGCAGTTTTGGAGGGAGATTGTTTGTGTGATGGTGGAAACCCTAATGAGTGGGACCCAAGGTGAGAAGGCTCACTTAGTTTATAAGGAAGAGGATGGAAGCCATTTGAGGTTAGCTTATGAATTATATTTTTATGTCTGCTTAGACTTTTTCTCTCTTCAGTTGTTTAGCTAATATTGCTAGTGTTGTTTAGCACTAAGGCATTCCTGTTCAGGAATTCCTTCTCTTCCCTTTGAGTAGCTCTTGGGAGAGACCTGATCTATAATTCTACACATCTGGCATTGGTGCCAAGCTTTAGTATTCATTTTCAGCGCAGTTTCTGCAGGAGGTTGTGTTGAGTTGCAGGTTGTTGCAGTGGAGGGTTGAGAAACCCACTTTCTGATTTGGTTTTGCATAGGAGGGAGGTTTCCTTCTATTGGAGGATCATTTTGGAGGGTTCTTGGGCTTATTTCAGATCTTTGGAAGTAGGCCAACAAATTTCTATCACCTACAGTGTTATTCCATTTTGGAATTGCGTTATTTCTGGAGGGCAGATTCTGCAGTGGATCATGTGGTTCTTTTGAGGCGTTTTCCTGTGATTGAGAGGTTCATCCTTTCATGGGGGAAGATCATATATTCATCATATCTACATTATTTCAGCCTTATATAATATTTTTTTTATTTTTCAGTGATTATTCCGTCTTTTTGCTGAAGGTCACCATTTGTATTTCGGTGTATGCCTAGAAACCATTTCCAGGTTCTCTAGATTTTGTAATAAGGAGACTAGATCTCTGTTATTGAGCCATATTATTTAATATAATCTCAGATATATTTTTCTCTGCTATTTATGTGCACAAACCTTCATTAGACTGTGCAGTCTCTTTTATGCAGTAATTTATATGTTGCAGCGTTTGGGGTTTTAGCCTCTTTTAGCTATCCTAGGTGTGGGAGGTATGTTTAACCCACTTAGTTTGATTTTTTTCAGCTATATTCTTGGATTTAGGTTGTATATTGTCTGATCTAAGGGATACAAGAGTTTATTTCGTTATTTATATCATATATTTCTGAAAATGTGTTTTTTATGCATGCATGGTTTAGGAGTCCCTATTTGGGGATATTACAGCAACCATGTTGATGTTTGATCACCACAACCTGTAGATACCTGATAGATAAATCAACATAAGAATTATTAAAACACCAAGTTACTCTCCCCCTTTGACATCAAGAGCAAAGGGAAAACCAATTCTGAAACAAGGTTTCTCTTTCCTTGTATAAATAATAGCTTTGTAGATCTGATCTACATTATACTGATCATGCTCCCCATAAACACATGTTGAATCTTCAAACATATTTTCAATGTAATACATGACTCTATTACTCAACAAAGTATGACATTTCCTATCACCAAGGACTCATACTTACATCAATAACCCAACTAAGTGGGATTACGTATTTAACTCAACTACCAAACCGAGTTGGTTTACATATTTGAAAAGTCCATACATGAATTAATATGACAAAATTTACATCATAGGTCTCAACATGACCCTTACATAAAATTATAGATATTAATTTTAAAACCAAAACCAAAGGACATCAATAGAGAGAGATCATCGAACATATTTCAGCAACGAACATAATTCCAACAATGCATTATTCTCAGCAAGGCTAATGCTCCCCCTGAATTTGTGCTACTGTCTCCAACGGAATTCGTGTGTATATGCAACTTTATTTCATGCAACCTACATAAATAAAGTGACATACTAAAAATTTCACAGCTCCATCTCCCCCTCGGCTTATATAGCCTGTACATGTCTTCTATTGTCGAATCATATGCACTGTCAGAAATATAAGTAGCTAGAATTACCAACCTTCATATATTGTAGTTACTCATAACAATATTCTTTCAAGAATGATGGACTGCAATGGGCATTGTCTTCTTTCAGTCTGAGTCTAAATCATCCTTATATCTGTGAGAGGTCAAATCTTTAAACACATACAATTGATCATCATTCCTGTATCCCCTTTCTATGACTTCTCCATTTTCTTCATCCATGACCTTGCATTTGGTTGATGTGAACACAATAAAATTTCCTTTGTCTTCCATTTCTCCTACACTTAATATGTTTTTTTTTAGGCCTTGAACCAATAAGGTATCAAATTCCCTTCTATTTTTATTAATTATGGCTATACCTTTTCCCAAAACTTTTGTTGGAGCATCATTTGAAAGAATAACCTTACCATCTTGATTTTTCTTGAGAGACTCCATCTTACTCTTATCACTAATAATGTGATGAGAACATTCGTTGTCGATGTACCATTCATCCTTATTTTTATTTCATAGAGAGCAAGACCACATCTTATCTCTTATTCTTTCTGCTTGTTAACATGAATGTTGGTGGATCCAACCTTCTTTGTTCTTACGATATCGTTTGCTTGTCTTCCATGTTGTCTTTGATTATTCATTGATATGTTCTTGCATTCCTTTTCTACATGCCCAAACTTGTTACAAGAATAACATCTTATGTCACCATAAAAGGGAGCAGAGGAATCATAATAAGTTTGCCTCACCTTCCTTCTATTGCAATCAATAGCTTTATGTCCAAATTTGTTGCATGAAAAACAATAACCCTTAAAGAAACCTGAGTACCTGGGAGTTGGTGATATTTCTTTGTGCTTATTTGCCTGCAACCGAAACAATATGCTTCTGCAATTGGCTGCAACGTGTCCATAATTATGACATACAAAGCATTCAAAATTATAGATCAAAGTATAGAATCGATTGATACTTCTATAGTTAGGAGAAAATTATTTCCTTTGAGAATTCATGATTGTCAGTTGACCTTTTGTCTCTTTAAACACTTTAATTTTTGCATTGATATCCTTTGAATTTTTAGCATTGTCTTGTGAGCTATATTCTCCTTTAACAATTTTGTGAAAACCAAGACCAAATTTAATAGAAGGAGACCTTTGAATTTTAAGAATATTATCTAGAATCTTAGTACTATCTTGAAACCTCAAGTGTTTATCATTTTCTTCTAATTTACCTTTTAAAATGTTTACCTCAACCTCCAATCTTTGGAACTGATTCTTCATACTTTATTCGACCCTTATTTCTTCTTATACTTGCTCATTCAATTTTAGAATCTCTTCTTTCAGCCCATTTTCTTGTTCTTCAAATGTTTGTAGAAGTTCTTCATTATTTTTATTTGATTTTTCGAGATCTTCTTTGAGAGAGATGATTTCTGCTTCAAGTCCTTCACTGTGATTGGTTACTTCATCTTGCAGCTTTTAACACTGGTCGATATGTTCTTTATTCAATTGTTAAGTTGAGTTTCTTTCTTGTAACTGATTATTCAATCTAGTAATCACATATTTCTAGATGCATTCTCTTTCATTAAATAGAATCTGCTGATCTTCAACTTCATTTTTGAGTTTAGAGATTTGTGCTTCTAGATCCAAGGAAACTTGCACATGCCTAGTGTCCTTATTATTCAAATAAAACTTTACTTAGACTGATGCATCATTTATTCATCAGTAATTTAGTAAATAGTAAACATGTGCAGTAAGAACATAATAAATAATTACACATAAGCAACACACATGAACACCAAAATTTAAGGTGGAAACCCAAGTCAGGAGAAAACCATCGTTGTTGTCATATCTATCTTCAATATTTATTATAAAGAAAAATACTTACAATCTTGTACTGGCACAGACTCATACCATCACGCAAACACCCACCTGCAGAAGGTTGCAACCTTCTCTCATTCTCCAGCTTCTATTGGAAGGGAGCTCCAACCCCTTGATCTCGTTTACCAGCTACCACTGGAAAGGAACTTCAACCCCCTAAACTGATCACCAACTTCTACTGGAAGGAAGCTTCGACTTCCACACTAAAGACTTCAGCCCTCAAAACCATTGTAGACCATGTTTCATAAATTTTCACACTGGATCCAACAGCTTCAACACAACACAACTTGTAGGCCTCTTTTCATCAAATTTTCAGACTGGACCCACTCCAGTCATTTAAGCCCAAAACCATACATCAAACTGAAACACATAATTGTGTCAAATCATTCACGGAATCATCAATCAACCAACCAATCGCTTATCTTTAATCACAATCAACTAGAATCATAATCAATACTCAAACAACCCAGATCTATATGAATACATCATTGAAAAATAGCAGAAACACAGTAAAATGGATAGACATTTCCTTCAGCATTCTTCAGTAAAACCCTAGCTTGCATATGCCCCTTTCTTAAAACAAATCCGCAACTATACCACACTACGTATAGATTTACTGAATATATACGCGCTTCTGTAGAGATGAACACGTGTGTATATGTGCCTTCCATGAATCAAACTTGCATATAGATCTGTAAATATTCAGGATTGTGCAACATTTCAGATCAACACACTTACTCATATCATACCCTTCACTTCAGCAAACATGCACCAGACCACAGATCTAAACATCTCACAAATATATCAAGAAAATACATAGTCATTTCAGATCTAGAGATCTTGATCAATAATTGTATTCATAGGTGCATTATTATTTTAGATCTATCAATAAACTGTAACCTATTCCATGCAGATATACTTCAGAGTGAATTATTCATTCAATACCCATACACATCCACACTTAACACTATGATCTTCACCTCCTTATATAGTTTGAGCCTTAGGCAATGCCATGATCCAAAACCACACAAGTGTTGATGGTATTCTTGGAAGGGATCAAATAACCTTTACTACACTCAATATTGTGGGCTAATACCATGGTAAAGACCCCTGGTATTATAAATTTAGTGCGCTAGCACATACGTGACTTTGCGTCTTCATACCCGCGTGTATACGCCACTTTGTTTTGACAGACTCGTGTATAGTTCTTCATTTATGTACTTTATCCATCTTCTGAAAAACCTCTCTCCCATCATACTATCATTTTGTTCCATCACATTGTCACCTCTGAGCTTATCCAAAAATCATATACTTGGTCTTTTACAAGTGAGTTTTCGTCAAGGACAACACATGCAATCATAATTCCAATAGTGTCTGATGTTTATGTGCTTTTGAGATAGTTTATTGGTCTTTAGCTTGTTTATAACCCAATATTTTCATTACTTCACTTTGCACCCTTGAAATTGGCTCATTTTGCTTCTTTTTGTTTGTTTAAGGAGGGTCTTTGCAATCTTGATTCAGTGAAATATTTTAGTTCTCTAACATCTTTCTTTTCTCCTAAATATTTTATGTGTCTTTTAGATCAACTTGTTTGAGTTATTTTTGTCTCTCATTCACATCAGTCTTTTCATCTTTATGTTTTTTTATGACTAGTGGGGTTTGAATCTCTTTTCTTGACTTTGATTTTGAATGAATGATTTCTTCTCTCTTTTTAAACTTTTTTCATACGTCCTTAAAACTAAAAATAAAAATAAAAATTGTTTTGTCCTTTATTTTCTTTGGTTTTTGGCTTTTTGACCCATTTTCTCTTCCATCAAGTGTGTGAATCTTTGTTTTCAGGTTGAAATTTTCTTTTCTTGGGGAGCTTTCTTATACGATATTTGCTTCTCTTTAATTTTCAAATATTAGCTTTTTTCTTGAAAGAGAAATTTTGTTTTTTTTGTTTTCCATAGAATCTTGCATTTTGGCATTCTAGTATGCATTAAGGTAGTTTTCATTTTAGGCATTTTAGTCTTTTTGATAGGTGTTGAATGAGTGACTGCTTTAAAAAGGAAAAATAAAAGAGTTTTATTTATTAGATCTCTCATAGAACCTTATAGAAATCACTTTTCATTGAAGAAAAATAAATTTCATTTTCACGTAGCCTACTTTTCTATTGATTCCTTTGCATCATAACATCACATGTTGCACTTTCGCTACCCTTGACCTAAATAACAACCAATAAAATCAAGCACTTAATCTAAAATGAACTATATTTTTATTTGTTTCATAAATACATCAATTAGTCTAGGGAATTTAGGGCCTTGGAATAGGTGTGTGGAGAGTAAACTCTCCAAGGCCACTCAAAACTGAAAGTATAAAAGCTGATTAAAGAGTGAAAATCCAGTATTGTTAGGTTTTCTGGGAAATATCCTCTAACATGGGAGTCAAGAATGAGGATGTGTGATTACAAGCTTGTGACCTTAGTTGCGTATCCTAGGGACCACACAGGTGACTACAGGGGGGAATTCTCATGGTACCTCAGACAAACGTTGCATCACTTTCATAATACTTATGGAGGGTGCCCTTGCAAATCTTGGGTACTTGCACTGACAAAGGCTATTGTCTATAAGTTAGCGTAATTGTTTATGATACCTTCACTGATAGGCTTGGGCTGTAATTATCCCAAAATATGTTTGAAAGGTCCTTATATTCACTTTCTTGTATTTTTGTTTCCATTCATAATCACCCAAAGCAGAAATACTTAGAAGTCACTAGCTTGGTTGTATCTTAAGGATATTTTTAGCGAGTCCTATGTGCTCCTAGATTTCCATAGGTATTTTTTGAGTCTTTAAATTTCTCTTAATATCTAAAAGTGATTGATTGACCAGTTCGTTAGTCTAGGAGGCCTTGTGGATTTTTGCCTACGAACGTCGAGCCTTCATATCGAAGACATAGGATAAATTATGTTGGTGATTTTCAACCAGTATAAAATAATGCATCAAAGGTTGAGCCTTCTCCAAGGGCTCTCATTTCACAGGGTGAACCTATCTAGTTAAAAATTTGGACGAAAATGCTCAGGTCCTTACTAGGGTACTCTTCCAATCAGAAGACAAAGTTCAAATTGAAGACGTCCCTGAGTCTCCCGTGACTCCTTTAGAATCTCTTCCTTCTAATTTTTTAATATTCCTAAAATTAACATGCAGCTAATAGGAATATTAGATTTTTATTTTTGAACCTAATAGATGAATAAATGGGAAAAAGGACCCATATTTTACTTGTATTGACATAAAACCCCTCTTGGTGTGAAAAGGGGATAACTTGGTGGCTGGATTTTTCACTTCACATGTGTGAATAGGGAAAGAATCATGTTGATCTAGTCAAGTTGACCAAGTTAACAACGCAGCATGAAGGAGCAGTCTTGAAAGAGCTACAACGTAGATTTGGAGGGAAAGGATTCACGTGGTGTTGGAAACCCTGATTGGTGGGACCTAAGGTGAGGAGGCTCACAAAGCTTATAAGGAGGAAGATGGCATACTTTTGAGGTTAGCTTATGGATTATTGATTTTGGCTTGCTTAGAATATTTTCAGTCACTTGATGTTTAGCAGAATTGCAGTGCTGCTCAGCACAAGGCATTCCTGCTTATGGATTCCTTCTCCTTCATTGAGAGATCACTTGGAGGAGTTATGTTCTTCATTTCCCACATCTTGAATTGTGGCCAAGCATCCTCCTTCAGCCACAAAATTATTCCTGTAGTAGGGGACGTTGTGTTGCAGGGTGGTGTCGTGGGAGATTCACAACACCAGCTCCCAAGATTATCTTTCAGAGGAGGTAGCTCCCCTTGCTTTGCAATATCCGTACAAGAGGTTCCGGAGCTTATTTGACATCTTGGGATGTGGCCACTTCACCTTCCATCCTCTATAGCGCAGTTATCTTCATAAAATGCGTCATTTTCTTGGTTGCAATAGTTGCAGGGTTTGATCCCTTGCTTGTGAGCTAGTTCCTTGGAGAAAAGGCCAACCTTTCTCCCGGAAAGCTATGTACTTCATTCTTTCTTTTTCACTTGTATATTTCAGTAACTTATATTAGTGCTGTAGTAAAACTATGTTTTTCATATCCATATCTGCAGATCTGCATTTTTGTACATTGTGCTCTCAAGAAACCCTTGTCGGGTTACTCTGTTTTGTATAAAAAAGGAGGAATCTCCATTTTCTCAGCCATTGATGCATTATATACTCTAGATCTATTTTTTCTCTTCATTTTATGCATAAACCCTAATAAAAATGATGCTATTCTTGCTTCAGTACTTTCTGCATGAGATAGGCTATGGGGTTTGGGCTTGTTTGAGGCATATTCACTTGGGGATATTTTTTTATGTTGGCTAGAGTGATTTTTTTCACCTCTAATTCTGCATGTGAGTTTTCTATCATGTATTCTAACGGATCTAAGTCCCATTTCTCACTTGTATAGCGTTATTTCCTGAATAAATTTGTTTTATGCCCTATATTTCTGCATTTCCCCACTTGGGAAGGAGGATATAGGCCATCTACTTGCTGAGGTTATTTCATCTACTGGTGAGATGTTATTTTACATATAATGAGTTGTTCTACATTTCCATGCTCATGATTTTCATTTTCCCATGATCTAATGAGTTGTTCTACATTTCATCTCAAAATATTATATTTGTTGTAGCTGTTCCAGATTTGGGATATTACAGTGGTATCAGAGCTGCCATCTTGGCTCAGCCTGTGGATTTTAGATCCAATCAAAAAGTAAGAAGAAGAGGAGAAAAAAATGATGGAGAGGATGAGATTACTCTCATCCATTTTCAGATCTAAGAAGAGTCTCTCCAAGGAGGTTCAACTGATGGAAGAAGAAAGATGCAATGAAACTCCAAGAGGGTTTCAAGGAGGTGAAAGCTATAGTGAGACCTCTAGAAGGTTTTAAGAGGAAGAATAAGATCCATGCACTTCCTATTCTCATAGAGGGAGTGGAGAGCAAGAAGTCCACTTAGAACATGAGATCCTGAGTGGGTATTTGGCAAAATACAAGTGCAAACCTAAGGCTTCCAAAGAGACCCTAGATTTTCCTCAGTTTATTCAACTGAGAGAAGAAAGGAGACCATGCAGTAAGAGAAGGATAAGAGGCAACAGATTCCTGTTGTCTACATTTTATGGATCACTCAAGTGTGCAACAGAGACTTGGGTGATGAAACTAGAAGCATTTTTCCTACTACACCCCGTAGTGGAAAAAGAGGCTATGGAGATCTCAGTGCTGCACTTGGAGGGCAAGGAAAGCTCTTGGTGGTTCAGCCATGGTAGTCATGCCAGAATACCTAATTTTTTTTATTTCACTCATCAGATAATCAGAAGATCTGGCAGTAAAATATCAGAGGAGGAGGAGTTCTCTTCTCCACTTGAGGAGCCTTGTACCAACGTTGTCACAATCATGGAGGGGCAGCCATCTGTAGCAGTAGTTGGATCAGCCAACACATTAAAGAAAGGAACTCTTGCCGAAATACAAGAGGTTCCCAAAACTCACCAAGGTATGCATGTATTTCCATTTCCGCTCATTTCATAAAATCTTATGGGAAGCCTTGGAAATTTGCTCTCACATGGTCAAGAATCAAAAAACATTGTTGTGGTGGAGCAGCAAGCTTGCACTGTGCTGTGTGACCTTAGAGGGATGAACATTCATTCCATTGCACCCCTGTTGAGTTTCATGCATCATGAGGGGTTGTGGTGCAAGGTTATGGAAGGCATGATGAATGTTGTGCCAGTTTCTGTTGGTGTTTGGCCTCCAGCACACTTGGATTCTTTTGGATTCAACAGATTGATTGATGAGAGGACTTTCCTGAAGGATCTCCAAGGGATTAAATATCAACTTCCCATGAGATGTGAGGAGGAATCTTTGCTTGGGGATATTGGTAGTCTTCATTGGGAAGATGCCAAGGGAGAAAATTATTGGAGGCATCCACATTTGGATGAAGGGAGGTGGATGGAGAGCAAGAGGTTGGTGAGCCACTTGCAGATCTATGACACAGGGAAGAAAGAAGAAAAACTGTGTTGGCTACTCTTGAGAGAGTTTGGACATCATGAGGCATATCCTTCTCCTAAGGGTATGAGGGTGGAAGACAGTTGGCATGACACTAGCATCAAATGGCAGCCTAGAGGTTGGATGTATCATGTTGATTTGATCCTCTTTACATCAATCAACATATTTTCACCTCATGATTTGTACGATGGAGGTGTGAGAGGGAAAAAAGAGTCACTATTGCTGTGGCTTCTCTTGGGAGAGTACAGGTAGAAATTTTCCCATACTTTTCATGATGTTTCCACAAAGAAGGAAGGCACATTCAAGATGCAAGGAGGCTACCCTTCAGCATTGGAGGATTATGAGAGACTTCCATGTAGGCAGGAGATCTTCTCACATAGAAGCATGATGGTGGATGGCTTTGACATAGGGGATGCCAAAAGGAGAAGTCATGGAGTGACAAAAGCCTTGTTACTAAGGCCTACAACGCTATCACTTAAGAGCATGTTTCTATTGATGGAGTGTTCCAAGAGGAGTATGCACCCTTTATTCTTGCAGATTTTTATGGGAAGATCCTCATGGGAGAACTCACTCATGGACCTCACCTTCAGCTCACACATGATGCATGGTAAGAAATACATTTATGTGCTTGTTGGTTACTCTATTGATTATTTGTATTTTCTCACCATATGTAAACAGTGCATTGCTCCACAAGAGAGCAAGATTATTTATGGGTTTCATGGTCACTTTAGGGCCAAATGTTGTAATGATGATGACCCATCTCTACATGACTTTAGGCAAGTGTTTTATTGTTTTGATTTTATACAGTTGAATTATATTTCTGCTTACTACTTCATAGTAGATGAGCTAACATGCATAGCTGAAAATTCTTTGGAGGACAACTTGCCACTTGATGCTCTGAATCAACAGTTGAAAAGACTACACTGTATCCACCAGAGAGACCATGTGCAACATCCAAAATTACACATAACCTTCAGCCATTTTCTGATTTGCATGCCATATGGTGATGATGTGCCATTCATCTTGTATGGAATGGGTTGGGTTGGCATGGCTCATTATTTTGGAGGGAGGGTCCTTTGAGACTCAATTTCATTCTTGCCATTGGAGGGAAATCATGTTGCAGCCCAAGATCAGCATGCCCTCTACACTTATCATAAGTGGAGAGGAGGACAGCGTGGGATAGGCTCTCTTGCCTATCATTTTCATCTATTCAGCCCACCTACACTTCAGGAGCCAAAGGTGGAGGAGATTCTTCATGAGTTGCCATATTGGAGGGTGACTCATTTCTTATGGATGATAGCTTGGGGATGGAGGTTTCACTTGGGGATGAGGATTTCCCATGCATTTCAAACTCCATGCCTTGAGAAGACCTCTAGACAGCACATAATTGTCTCCTTGAGTATGTTACTTTTGCATGATGATAGCCATTTGGGGTGTACACCAAATGCTAATTTGTCTGATTGGGAAAGGCACTATGGGAATTCATTGTTGAGACAACATCTTATTCTTTGGGGGAGATCATCATATGGGGATGATACCGGAGGAGGAAGGAAGACTTTCCAGTTCCTTCCTTGCAGTTGCTTGAGGACAAGAAACATTTGGGAGGGGAGGACTGTAATATTCCTAAAATTAGCATGCAGCTAATAGGAATATTAGAATTTGATTTTTGAACCTAATATATGAATAAATGGGAAAAAGGACCCATATTTAACTTGTATTGACATAAAACCCCTCTTGGTGTGAAAAGGGTATAACTTGGTGGCTAGATTTTTCACTTCACATGTGTGAACAAGGAAAGAATCATGTTGATCTAGTCAATTTGACCAAGTCAATAACGCAGCATGAAGGAGCAGTCTCGAAAGAGCTACAACGCAGATTTGGAGGGAAAGGATTCACATGGTGTTGGAAACCCTAATTGGTGGGACCCAAGGTGAGGAGGCTCACAAAGCTTATAAGGAGGAATATGACAGAATTTTGAGGTTAGCTTATGGATTATTGATTTCGGCCTGCTTAGACTATTTGCGGTCTCTTGTTGTTTAGCAGAGTTGCAATGCTGCTCAGCACAAGGCATTCCTGCTTAGGGATTCCTTCTCCTTCATTGAGAGATCCCTTGGAGGAGTTATGTTCTTTATTTCCCACATCCAGAATTGTGTCCAAGCATCCTCCTTCAGCCACAGCATTATTCCTATAGCAAGGGACGTCGTTTTGTAGGGTGTTGCAGTGGGAAACTCACAACACCAGCTCCTGAGCTTATCTTTCAGAGGAGGGAGTTCCCCTTGATTTTCAAGATCCATACTGGAGGTTCCGGAGCTTATTTGACATCTTGGAATGTGGCCACTTCACCTTCCATCCTCTACAGTGCAATTATCTTCAGAAACTGCGTCATTTTCTTTGGTGTAGCAGTTGCAGGGTTTGATCCCTTGCTTGTGAGCTAGTTCCTTGGAGAAAAGGCCAACCTTTCACCCGGAAAGCTCTGTACTTCATTATTTCTCTGTCACTTGTATATTTCAGTCACTTATATTCAGTGCTACAGTAAAACTTCATTTTTCAAATCCATATCTGCAGATTTTCATTTTTGTACATTGTGCTCTCAAGAAACCCTTGTTGGGTTACTCTATTTTGTATAAAAAGGGAGGAATCTCCATTTTCTCAACCATTGATGGATTTTATACTCCATATATTTTTTCTCATCATTTTCTTCATAAACCCTCATAAAAATAACGTTATTATTACTTCAGTACTTTCTACATGAGATAGGTATGGGTTTTGGGCTTGTTTGAGGCATATTGACTTGGGGAGATCTGTTTATGTTGGATAGAGTGATTTGTTTCACCTCTAATTCTGCATGTGAGTTTTCTATCATGTATTCTAAGGGATCCAAGTTCCATTTCTCACTTGTATATCATTATTTCCTGAAGACAACTATTTTATGCCTTATATTACTGCATTTCTCCACTTGGGAAGGAGGATATAGGCCATCTACTTGCTGAGGTTCTTTCATATGCTGGTGAGATGTTATTTTACATATAATGAGCTATTATACATTACCATGATCATGATTTTTTGAAGCTCCAACCTTAGAATATCTCAAAATATTCTATTTTTGGTAGTTGTTCCAGATTTTGGATATTACAAATTTTTATTACGTTGTAGAGTATGTGAGTACCTCGACTCATATGCTGGCTAGCCCTTTTCATTCTCATTCTTTTTTTCCAATGGCCAATGTTAGTGGTGAAAGTGTGGCTACTAATACTTCTAGTGTGGAGACTCCTACTGGAGTTTTAGGAGGGGTTACTATTCTTATGTCTATTGTTACACCTAGTATACTAGTTATTGGCTCTACCTCCATTTTAGGTTCGATTGGGGGCACCCAAATTTCCGCCCCTTTTACTGGTTCTTATCCTTTCGGGATGCCATCCAGTGGGATTCCTTTAGTTCCCTCAACCTTTATTTTTGTTGTTTCCACATCTATGACTTCAATGCCAAGTATTTTAGCATATTTTCAAGGTTTCCATTTTGGAAGTGGCCATATTCCTCCTTCAAATCCATCTTTGAACTTAGGATTGACACCTTTTTCTAGTCAGACTCAAAATTTTGATCCTTTCCAAGGGAACCAAGGATGGGCTAATCCTTTTTTTGTACCTCACAGGTCTTTCCTCCTCTAGCTAGTACATGGAATATTTATCAGGGGATATCCCCTTCATATCATGTTCTGATGGGAGGAAACTTTCCTATGACTGGTCATCCTGCGGCAGGGGGTGGATACCCTCTTATTAATTTTGGACCACAATGTCTTCCTTATGGTTCAAGTCCTTCTACGAGTAACCCATGGCAACCTAGTGGTGGGCTGGTTGCAGTCGTTATCGATAATCTTTCAAAATTTGACACAATTTCTTCAAGTTCGGGTGGAATTTCTTCTCGATTTTCCTTTGGAGTATCAGTCATCAACCTCCAAATTTATAACACAAAATTCAAATGCATTAAAACCCACTTTATAACCCTTTCATAAATCGTGGAATCTTCTCACTTAAACAATAATCGTAATTTCCTTTTGATTTTCATTTAGTGACAGATTTCAATATTTATTAACACCCATCCTATAAAATTATCGCATCCACTTTCCATATTAAACCACATGCATCTTTTGGTGCGGTTATCATCGGATCTCTAAGCTAAATGCAAGGGCTGCCAGATTTAAATGACTTTTGGACATTCAACTTAAATATTTAAACCGAATTTATCAAAAATCGCATCCAAATCTCACCTTAATCTTTGCACAACTTAAAATGTGATTATTTTTGGATAAATGATCTTGATGTGTAGGTCGTCGGATCACCAAGTGTTGGACGGTAAAATTAATTCATTAATCCTTAGACTCTTTATGTGCTACGGCAACTTCATTCCTTCAACTTGCTATATTTGGCATTCCTGGGAATTTTTTCTTAATTTCGTGAAAGGAAAAACTAATGAATCAAGTGACTAACAGAATTTTGATTGTTGCCGGCAATAAAGGTTGAAGCGAAGGCTTATGGAGTTTCAATGCAGATAATTTAAGACATACTTTTAACGCTGAATAAAATCCAGATTATGATACATTCAATATAATATAACACATAGAGAATCAATTAACCCAAGCTCAAACTGGATTCAACCAAACTCAGTAATAAAAATGAACATCCGGAATTTGACAATTTTGCCTACATTTGCACAGGTACAGAGGAAATGAAATTTTCTTCTATTCAATTACCCTTCCATCAAATCCTCCTATTCTCGATACATTTCAACTTACATATAAATATATTGTTCATAATATCATTTCGATCCGATTCAAAGAATCGGATCTGTCCAATTTTAGATAAAATCCTATTTCTCGATATTCTCCCTAAAATTATCATCTAAAACTAAATACATCGAACTAATTACCAGCAATCCAAATCCCTAAGGAATAGTTCAAATCCTATCTACCAAAATAGTAAATTGTCAGCTAAAGGAACCCAATCCTTTGCTTGTAAACTTTTTTTGTATTTTTGGAATAAAAATGAAGTCCTTTTTCCCTCGAGCCTTATGCTCCTGCATCAGACTCCTGAGAACAAAATTCTTCATGGGCTCTTGTCCATGAGCTCCTCTAGAGAACTGTCCAACTTCTATAGCATGATATATGTCATCCAAGTAGCCTCTGCAACTGGTTGGTCTTTCCATTTGACCAAATACTCAAAATGCTCCCGTCCTCTTGTATTTTTAGACAATCTTTTGTCTAAAATATTCTCTGGCTACAATTTTTTTGCTGGGGGTAACTATTTTAACCAATCAATATCTTATTTTCTTTCAGTTGTATCTTCTGTGTCGCTGTCTTCATAACTGTACAAATTATAAACATTGAAAATTGGAGATATTCCAATGTTAGGGGGTAATTAAATTTCGTATGCATTTGCAGAAAATTTTCTAAATACTCTGCATGGCCCAATTTTCTTAAATTTCAACTTATTATATGCCCTTTTTGGAAATATTTCCTTCCTCAGGTGTGCTAGAACTAAATCTCCAACCTCAATTTTAACTTCCCTCTTCTTCAAATCTTCTCTGCTTTTGTACTTGATTTTGTTGTCTTGTAACTGTTGTTTTACCTGGTCATGTATTGCTTGAATTTCTGAAGAAAAATATTCTCCTTTAGCACTTTTCATCTCTGCTTTTCCCAAATTTCTTAGTTCATACACTCCTCTTGGGTGCATTCCATAAACTATATGGAATGGACTCTGTCCTGTACTCCTGTTAGGAGAGTCATTATAAGCATATTTAGCCTGTGACAATATCTAATCCCACTGTTTAGGATGTTCACCTACAAGGCTTCTCAAAATATTACCCAAGCTTCTCTTCACCACCTCAGTTTGTCCATCAGTCTGAGGGTGATAAGCTGAGCTGAAACTTAATTTAGTACTAAGATTTTTCCACAATTTCCTCCAAAAATTACCAAAAAATCTGGTGTCCCTATCAGAGACAATGATTTTAGGTAACCCATGCAACCTTACAATCTCTTTGAAAAAAAAATTAGCAACATGAGTAGCATCATTGGTTTTATAACATGGAATAAAATGTGTCATTTTAGAAAATCTGTCAACTACAACATAAATTGCACCATTCCCTCTTTTTGTTTTAGGTAAACCCAAAACAAAATCCATACGTACCATATCCCAAGGTCTATCTGGAATAGGTCATGGAATATACAAACCTGTGTTTTGACTCCTTCCTTTTGCATATTGACAAACTTTACAATTTCACACATACTTCTCCACTTCATATCTCATCTTTGGCCAAAAATAAAAATGACTCAGTTGTTCATAAGTATTTTATGCACCAAAATTTCCACCAAGTTCACCACTATGTTTCTCCTTAATTAAATTTTCTCTCATAGAACAATTTGGTATGCACAGTTGATTTCTTCTAAATAACAACCCTTCTTGCAAGAAAAAATCCTGCCACTTACTTCTGTCCAACAAAACAGGATTATTGCATGCTTCAAATGCCTCTTTAAAATCCAAATCTATTTTATACAATTCTTTAAGAAAATCAAAACCCAGCACTTGAATTTGACTTTCTTGAACTAAAATACTTTTTCTACTTAACGCATCTGCTACTTTGCTTGCTTGGCCAGTTATATGTTTCAATACAAAATTTAAAATTTGAAGATATTCTACCCATTTTGCAAGTTTTTGATTCAATTTTGGCTGCTGCATAATGTACTACAATGGATGGTTGTCTGAATAAAGCACAAACTCTTTAGACATCAATTAATGTCTCCACTTCTTTAATGACTGCACAACTGCATAAAATTTTGTCATAAGAAGAATATTTTATTCTTATCTCATTCAGTTTTTCACTGAAATAAGCTACAAGTGTGTCTTCTTGACTTAACACGGCTCCAATAGCTTCTCCACTTGCATCACATTTCACTTGAAAAGGTTTATTAAAATCAGGGAAACTAAGATGGGATTTTCTGTTATCTTTTTTTTCAACAACTGGAAATTTTTCTCTGCTTCATCAGTCCATCTAAATGGTTGCTTGTCCTTCTTTATGGTTTCAATAATAGGAGCATTGATCTTACTAAAATTCCTTATGAACTTTCTATAAAAACTAGCAATATCATGGAAGCTTCTTACCTCAAAAAAACTCTTAGGTGAAGGCCATTTATGATTATCTTTATCCTCTCTGGATCCATTTTCAATCCATCAGCAGAAACAACAAAGACTAAATATATCAACTCTTCCTTCATGAATGAACACTTTTTTAAATTTACTAGCAAATTTTCCTGATGCAACTTCATTAAGACATAATTCAAATGTCTCATGTGTTATTCTTTAGATTTTCTGTAAATTAATATATCATCTATATATATTATTACAAATTTACCAATAAATTCCTTCAGTACTTCATTCATAAGCCTCATAAATATACTAGGATCATTTGATAATCCAAACGGCATTACCATCCAGTCATACAATCCTTCATTTGTTTTAAAGGTTGTCTTCCATTCATCTCCTTCTCTTATCCTAATTTGATGGTAGCCACTCTTTAAATCCAGTTTTGTAAAATATCTTGCCCCACTTAAACAATCCATCAAATCTTCAATTTTGAGTAAAGGAAATCTATACCTGATTGTTATTTTGTTGATTTCTCTTGAGTCAATGAACATTCTCCAGCCTCCATATTTTTTTGGACTCAACATTGTTGGCACTACACAAGGACTCAAACTCTCTCTGATCAGTTCTTTATCCAACAGTTCCTCTACCTGCTTCCCGATTTCTTGAATTTCTGTGGGAGTCATCCTGTATGCTACTTTATTTGGAAAATTTTCTTTTAAAATCTAATCTATATGATGGTTGATCTTTCTAAAAGGTGGTAATTCATCTGGAAAATCATCTATAATGATATCACTATAATTTTCCCGCATCTTTTGAATTTCAATTGGTAAATCAGAAATTTTAGTGGAAGTACTTACTACCTTAGGTTTTCAAATTAATGAAAATCTTACCTCATCATCTTCAATTTGTTGTAGATATTCTTTTCCACTCAGTAATAGAGCTTTCGGATCAGATCCTCTTTTTTATGCATCTTCTTCTTCTATCGGCAAAAATGTATGATTAACACCATCTTTACAAAACTTGTATGTGTTCGTTTTCCCATCATGCATAGCTCCTCTATCATACTGCCAAGGTTTACCCAGCAATATGTGGTATACGTCCATAGGCATCACATCACACATAATTCTATCTTTGTAGCTGCCCAACTGGAATTCCACTTCACACTGTTCATTCACTAATATTTGATGTCCTTTCTAAAGCCATGACACTTTCTAGGGTGTTGGATGTTTCTTTGTCTTAAATTTCAATTTCTCCACCACTTCTGTAGAGACAAAATTATCAGTGTTGCCACTTTCAATTACCATTTGACAACATTTTCCTTGAACTTTGAACACATTTTTAAAAAAAAGTTTTTCTCTGTGTTGGTTTAACAACTTCCTTTGTTGGTTTTAACAAAACTTTGTTAACTACCAAAGATTCTCCTTTCTCTGGTATATTCTCTGCTTCTTGCACAATAAAATTTCTTTGATTTGTCCCCACATTCTCTCGACATTCATAAGATTTGTGTCCAAGATTATTACATCTATAACATCTTATTTCTCTTCCTCTGCCTCTGCCTCCTCTTCCTCTGGAAAAACTCCTTCTGCCACTTGCATCACCTTCTATGGATGTATGCTAACTTGAGTTGCTGCTAGCTCCTTCTCTAGGTGTTGTAGATATTCCTCTACCACCTTGACTTCCTCTTCCTCAAAAAGTACCTATACTTCTGGCATATTTCTTCCTTATGAGTTTTTCTTCAGCCTTAAAGGCCATCTGATAAGCCTCTTCCACTATTTTAGGAGACAGCACACTTATCTCATCTTGTATCTCCATTATGAGACCATTTATATATCTTTCAATCTTCTCTGTTGTATCTTGAATTTGTCCTGCTCTTATGCTTACTTTGTAAAATTCCTCTGTATATTCTTTGACTGTCATTGATATATGTCTAAGATTTCGCATTTGTCTAAATAATGAAAGTTGATAATCACTTTGAAAAAACTTACCTCTCAACTTTTCCACCATCCTGTTCCAATTCTTTATTGACTTCTTACCAAGTCTCCTTATTTCTGCCTGCACTCCATCCCACCAAAGTGCTTCATGTCCCTTTAATTTTGTGACAGCAAATTTCACTCTTTTTCCCTCTTCTATTTCTTCATAATCAAAGAACTTATCCATGTCATTAACCCAGTATATCAATTCCTTTGGGTTTAAGCCTCCTATAAAAACTAAAACTTCAAGTCTGGGCTTAGATGTGGATCCCAACACTGATTTAAAAAATCTCATTTCAAGAGTAACTTCTGTAGGTTCTCCCTCTTCTGCAAATTCAACTCCAGGCTCACTGAAATCTCTGGCACATGCATCTCTTTGATTTCCCATTTCCATTTCTTCTAATTTGGCTTGCATCTGTTGCATAACTTCCATCACTTCAACATTTGCAACTAGTCTTCCTCTTCTTCGACTAGTACCACCTCCTCTTCCAAATCTGTAAGCCATGTGGGATTTCTTTTCCTGATCTTTGAGATCTTGTTCAGTGTCTAAATTTTGCTCTGATGCCACTAATGGTGGGCTGGTTGCAGGCGTTATCGATAAGCTTTCAAACTTTGACATAATTTCTTCAAGTTCGGGTGGAATTTCTTCTCGATTTTCATTTGAAGTATCAGTCATCAACCTCCAAATTTATAACACAAAATTCAAATGCATTAAAACCTACTTTATAGCCCTTTCACAAATGGCGAAATCTTCTCACTTAAACAATAATCGTAATTTCCTTTTGATTTTCATTTAGTGACGGATTTCAACACTTATTAACACCCATCCTATAAAATTATCGCATCCACTTTCCATATTAAACCACATGCATATTTTGGTGAAATTATCTTCGAATCTCTAAGCTAAATGCGAGGGCCTCTAGATTTAAATTATTGTTGGACAGTCAACTTAAATATTTAAACCAAATTTATAAAACATCACATCCAAATCTCACCTTAATCTCTGTGCACCTTAAAATGCGATTATCGTTGGATCAACGATCTTGATGCGTAGGTCGTCGGATCACCAAGTGTTGGAAGGTAAAATTAATTCATTAAACCTTAGACTCTTTATGTGCTATGGAAACTTCATTCCTTCAACTTTCCAGATTCGAAATTACTGGGAATTTTTCCTTAATTTCGCGAAAGGAAAAACTAATGAATCAAGCGACTAATATAATTTTGATTGTTGCAGGCAACAAAGGTTGAAGCGAAGGCTTATGGAGTTTTGATGAAAAGAATTCAAGACATACTTTTAACGTTGAATAAAATCTGGATTATGATACATTCAATATAATATAGCACACAGAGAATCAATTAACCCAAGCTCAAACTGGATTCAACCAAACTCAGTAATAAAAATGAACATCCTGAAATTTTACAATTTTGCCTACATTTGCACAGGTACAGAGGAAATGAAATTTTCTTCTATTCAATTAATCTTCCATAAAATCCTCCCCTTCTCGATACATTTCAACATACATATAAATATACTGTTCATAATATCATTTCAATGATTCGATTCAAAGAATCAGATCTGTCCAATTTTAGATAAAATCCTATTTCACGATATTCTCCCTAAAATTCTCAACTAAAACTAAATACATTGAACTAATTACCAGCAATCCAAATCCCTAAGGAATAGTTCAAATCCTATCTACCAAAACAGTAAATTTCCAGCTAAAGGAACCCACTCCTATGCTTGTAAACTGTTTTTGAATTTTTGGAATAAAAATGAAGTCCTTTTTCCCTCGAAGCTCATGCTCCTGCATCACCATTCCTAGAAACTTAAAACTTTCTAGATATTTCAAAATTGACGAATGATATAATCTGATACAATCCGTTCTAGCCTCCGTTCCCCACCAAAATTCCATCTGATGTTCCAAAATTTGAATGGAAGTATGGAGAGGATTCGTCATATCATATAACCACGTTCCATTTTTGGTGCTCATTGAACTCCTTGATCGATGATTCGATCAAGTTGAGACTATTCCAACACACCTTAACTGGAAACGCAACAAAGTATTATATTAAGCTTAAGTGGGTTACATTTTCCATGTTTGGAGAATTGGCTACCATGTTTCTAAACCATTTTTAGTTGCGTGTCTGATATGATGCTGGAACTAAGCTTCTGGTCAATTTTGAACAGGACAAGGCTACTCACATTTCTGACCACATCCAAGAGTGGTGTAGAAGGAAGAGGCTAATAAATACATATATCTCTGATGAGTTCCTTCTTGAATGGTTTTTGAAATCTTTGAAGTCAGATATTTCTAAGGATGTGTCACTTTCGAGGGTGTCCACTGAATAATAGGCCATCTTTAGAGCCTAACAGTTAGAACTCATCTATTCTTAGTCTCGATTCCTTTACAATATTTTTCCTAATGCTCCTCGATAAAAAATCGAGCTATCCAAACCAAAACCAAGCCCCCATGCCAACGAAATTGTAGTTTCAATCAATATTAGTACGACCAACGTATTGAATCAATTGAAATAGTTGTCTTTACAATCTGCCTCTCCAACACATGATACGTCGTTAGTGTCTATTCCTTCTCAAACTTTAGTAGTTAATGTTGTTCAGTCTTCAAACACCAAAGGAAATCAAAATTCTAATGGGAAGAAGAAAGGACTTGGTAAGAAGAAAGATAAGGGTGGGAAGGGAAATGCAAAAAACCCAGTAATGATACTGGAGATGGAAAGAAGGAATTGAAAAATAAATTCAAATTCCCATGAAATTTATGCAATGGAGATCATCTAACCCATATTTTCCCTAATATTTAGGATACTCAGCGCTTGTTAGCTCAGCAGGGTTCTTCTAGTTCCCAGGTTGTTCTGACTAAGCCTTTTCCCCAGGGGAAGCAGATGCTTTTTCATGATAGTGCTGGTACTGGAACCCCCACAAGGGGGAACCAGGATGGGGAATCATCATCGAATGTATATATGGTGAAGTCTCATGATGATGTTGCAACAAGGTCTCATGTCGATGGAGAGCCATAACATTCTAAGGCTAATAAATACATATATCCTTTAGTATTCCAGAGCCTCTTCATATAGAAAGGCCTGTAGTTGATCCTATACCTCGGATGTCGAAAGGCTCTACAAAATGTTTTACTTGCAATCCCAATGCTAGGATTGCTTAGAACTATTCTATTTTTTAAGATATGGTTCAAATCCCCTATTCGATGTTAGGGTTAGAGGTACTCAAATCGTGTCCTACACAAAGGAGTGTGTTGCTCACTGTGATAGGAGAAGTATATCTAAATAAATCTCTTATTTTTGTATTTGATATGTAAAGTGTTAAGAAGAGACTCCCTCATCACATGGATTTCCAGATTAAATCTACATATCAAAAGAATATTATATTCGAACTGTAGTTGATGAAGGGGTTTTCACGAGTGTCATGTCGATGTCATGTTGGAAAGTTAACAAGTCATCGGAAGTTGTTGCCTCTCCTACTCTCATTACTACATTTGATGGTAATACTCATAGGCTAAATGGAATTCTTCCATCCTTTCCCGTCTATGTTGGGGAAAGGTTTTCAATGTCGAGGTAGAGATAGTTGATGCCAATCTTGGCTATAACATTTTATTGGGTCAAAATTGGGTTTATGCAATGGATGCGATTATTTCATTGTTATTCCACATCCTATGCTTCCCTCATGAAGGGAGAATTGTACAATTGATCAAATGTATTTTTCTCTTAACAATCCCAATGCATCCTCTGACTCTACCGTCCCCTTGTTTAAGAATACTAAGCAGTCTATTGGTAATTTGGGAGTTGGAATGTATTCCTCGTTGATGGGTACTTTTGATCTTCCATCTCCTTTTTCTCATATCAATTCGATTTCGTCTTCCAGTATCACTCCTCGAAAATGTTTTTTCAAAAATCGTTATTTTTCTGTTCCTTGGCCCTTTCTCCCTCCTAATTCCACATTATAAGAAGGGAAAGTAGGTAGAATGGAATATCCTATATTTGTAGTGGAAATTGTGTATCGACCTATTGTGAATTCTGCAGATTCTGGTCCCATTCCTCCCCCATCGTAGGATATGGACGGTGATGTGGCTCTGTTCTACACTGTCAATTCTACTTCAGCTATGGTGGTGAGCCCTAGTATTGCACCAAGAGTGTTGTAACTCCCATAGGCTAATCAACTTTACTTTATCAACCCTAGGTTGGTACAAACTTAGAGGTGACAGTGCTATATGCGCAACAGATGAGTTCTACTCATGCCATCCTCATATAAGTTCTACAATGAGGTTCCACTACTAGGGTTCTAGGAAAATAATCTTGTCACACTTCTAAATGTAATCTAATACTGGAAATAAATCATGAGAATTACTCTATCAAAAAGGAAAGAAACTACTCTAGATCACTTTGATTCATCTAGCTATCTGCAAGAAAGAAAAATTCTCACTTATGCTAATGCAAGAAATAAAATTACACTAAATGGCATTCATAAGCTAGATTGTTGAATTGAATTTCAGAAAATGAACTAATCTAGAGCATGCATACTGAATCAAATGGCTAACTAAGTCCTATATACTTATTATTAACTATTGTTTTTAATGATGCATCTAGTAATGAACTAATCACACTCCAAAATGACTATGTTTTGCAGCAAAAGGAGGCATTTAGGTGGTCTAAGAGGGACCTTGGACCAAAGGTTAAAAGATGAAGGTCTATTGGTGGCTTGGCTAGACTTATATGAGGTGAAAGAGTGATTTTGGGCTGAAGGAGAGAGTGTTTGGCACTGATACATGAAGCTGCTATAGGATTTCTTATATTGCTACAGGATGTCCTGGAAAGCTAAAGGAAATAGGTCATGTGGATTTTGAGGCTAGAAATGGTGAGGAAAAGGTTAGGAGAGGTGGGGTGAAGGTGGATCTAGATATATGAAAGGAATCCAACCCCTTGGCCTAGCTCAAAACTATTCACAAATCCTATCTTTCACCCTCAAGGTGGCTCTCGGTGATGTGGTGGTGATCTCCAAAAACTATTGTGTTTAATGATACATCTAGTAATGAAATAATCACACTCCAAAATGACTTTGTTTCGTAGCAAAAGAAGGAGGCACCGAGGTGGTCTAAGAGGGACCCTGGACCAAAGGTTAAGAGTTGAAGGTCTATTGATGGCTTTTCTAGGATTAGATGAGGTGAAAGAGTGATTTTGGGTTGAAGGAAATAGTGTTTGCCATTGCTATAGGAAGATGCTACAGGATTTCCTGTAGTGCTACAGGATGTCCTGAAAAGCTACAGGAAACAGGCCGTGTGGAGATTGAGGCTAAAAATGGTGAGAAAAATTTTAGGAGAGGTGGGGTGAAGGTGGATCTAGGTAGATGAAGGGTATCCAACCCCTTTTCCAAGCTCAAAACTCTTCACAAAGTCTGTCTTTCATCCTCAAGGCGGCTCTCGGTGATGTGGTGGTGATCTCCAAAAACAGGGTTGTAGATGACTTGGATGGAAGGTGGTTGATGAAGGGTGAAGACTAAAGATGATGGTGTTGAAGGGATCCTCCTCTGCTGCTCTATCCAAACCTACAATCAAACTACCTGTTCATGCATTCATCATTGAGAAACCTATCATAAAAATGGTGGAAAAGATGAGTTGAATTTACATAAACCTACCTATGCAACTGAAACAAAACTCTACCTCTACATGAACAACATGTTCATGATAATAAAATTAAAATATCTATTTTTTCCAATAAATCATAAACTAAAAATACATTTTGTTCTATGGTGGGAATCCTTCCTCCTCAAGCTCCAATGGAGAGGTGAGAGAGAGAGAGAGGCTTAGCACATAGTTTTGATGTTTTATATGCCACCCAACATGAAATGAAGGAAGCTAACTACTACAACATGAAATAAAACAAAAGTACACAAGAGAGAGTGAGGCCAATAGATTGGGACCTAACCCACAATCTCAGCTCCCTGAAACTAACTCAATGGAGAAGAAACCAAATTCTCATTTTATTTCATAACCAGTCTTGTACATAACATATGAAAGTCAGAAATTTCTAATACAAAATCCAAGAGTGCTCTAGATACATCCAAAATTTAAATCCTAATGAGCTCTTTCTCTGGCCTATTTATGCTAAAGGGTAGCTACTAAGAGCTCCCTAAAAAGTAGGTATTTTTTCCCTTGGAACTCGAGAGAAGTGGAGCTTGCTTTCCTTTGATCTTTCACTTGCTTGGCTACCTCCGATTTCGAGTCATTGGAGGAGAATATTGAGAAGATATTGGTTTCCTTTAGGAGTTACGGAGGTGGTCAACCCTCCTACAATCACTCCTTGTTGTCTAATTTGAGCCCTGATTGTGTAATATTCCTCAAAAATGGAATTATTCCCACTACAAGGAAAAGACCCATTATTGGATGTTTTTGAGGAATCCCTTATAAAAATAGCCCAGATATCCATTTGTAGTGGAGGTCACTAGAGGAGGTTGGTAGGTGGAGGGTTTTGTAGATGTATTTTTTGTGGTGTGTTTCTAATCATAACATGCACTAGTGCGTTTTACATAAAGCGCCCTGGTGCGTACTATCAAATGGCACACTAAGACAATGTGCTCTCCGTACAAACCAGCTCGGTGTGTCTCAGTAATCCAGCACACCAGTGTGTATTATAAAATGGAACACCGAGTCATTGTGCTCTCCATACAAATAGACCCGGTGGATCTCAGTAATCCAGCGCACCGTAAAGAAGTGTGGTGCGCCATTGATACAACCGCCCGGTGCATCTCATAATCGAACACACCGAAAAAGGGTTAATTTAAACAAAATTACCTGTCGTAAAAAATTTCATTTTTACTTGTTACAGTGCTCTAGAGCTCTCAAGCACTGGTGTAATTTTTTCTTCTCTGAGGTTCCCTGCCATCAGTGCTCCCATTTTCCGCATTGCTTCCATCCATTACTCACTGTGTGGAATTTGAATTATCCAAAATGGTGGGAAAATTTGATTTTTAGTATTCCTCGGAAAATATGTCTCCTCGATGCGCAAATTTGTAGGTAATCTACTTGTTTGTCACCAACTTAACCTTCTAGTGATTCATTTCTCAAATTGAGTTAAAATTTTCTGTTTAAAAAATAAATAAATAAAATGCACAGTGTGTTTGACCGTTCGGCTCGCACCGTTCACGATGCTACTTGTAAATTTACAGGCCACACCGCGAACTGTGTTAATAGAACCACACCTAATTCTGGTGTGGTAACGAGAAAAAGCACACCACTTTAACACTAAAATAGTGTGGTGCGTGTCAGTTTCCAGCTACACCAACCATTTAAATTTTTTTTAAATAACACTCTATCTATGGTTGTATGGCGGTGTGGTCATTTACCGGAACGTAGTGGTAATTATGTATAGCTGTCGTGAAGTGCGTTGTGCTATAAAATCCGCCCCGGAGTAGAAATTTTGGTCAACGCACCACACAAAAAATATTTTCTTTTTTCGCGGTGCATAAAATTTTTTCATCTGCACCGTGGGCAATGCATGATAAACAAGTACGCATCGGTAGCAGTGCGTCACTCTTTTTTTGGGTGCACAAAATGTTTTTTTTTCAATAGAAATTATATATATATATAAATACAATTTTCATTTAATAAAAAAAATGTATTTAATATGTGAATGATTCAGTGACGTTAACGAAGAGAAGAAAGGCAACAAAAAGAGCATATAGAGGACCATTATAACATGATACAGCAGTGGGAGGCATAGGAGAGGGAGAGACATTTGTACCCTCGCCCTATTATGGCACCCACCTAGTTGATTTTAAGGAAGGTAGGCCTCCTTAAGTTCTAGGAGGATTCTACATCCCTGAAGAGGCATAGTGGGTTATTAGGAAAGTTGATCTACAGGTGGGATGCCCACTGACAGGCTTTTCGGGTCGGTCCTGGCCAGTGGTACGAGCCCACTGAGGAGGACATTTATTTTATTACTAGCCTATCTAGGAGAGGGCAATATTTTCCCCGGTTCCAATATGTCCCCGTTGGTTATGCAACAGGGAGACTGTTGGAGTACTCCCAGAGATACATTAAGGACGATATACTTTCTCCTGCATATTTCCAGGTGTCTGGTGGTCAGTTATGCATTGCTTCATTTGGTCTAGAGGAGGTGAGGTGCCTCTCACTACTACTGACGACCATTTCACACTATACTAGTGACAGGAAACGCATTAGTTTCCCTCTTTTATTTTATTTTAATTCTTTATTCCAGATGCCAAGACTTGTGAGATGGTCTGGCATTTTTTTGTGGCATTTTTGTATAGAATTAGATATATATCGTTCTAAGGCACATGGGAGGTTGACCTTCCCTTTTACTTGAAATTTATTTTGTTTATTTTTTGAGAGGTTTCTGGAGACGAGGCCTACTTTTTTCTACCAGCCTCGTAGGCTGATGTTACATGTACGGATACTGATGTGGGGCCAGATGATGCCTAAGAGGGCTTGTCCGACTATCCGGCTAATATATCTAGTGATGCACTGGAGCTGCTAGCTAGTGTTTATAATCACATGTTCGTGGTGGTTCTGTGTCCATACGTGGTTTTGGATTGGCCAACATCCAATCCAACATCCTCTTCACACAGGATGAGCCACTGGATGCTACAGGTAATATTAGTGTTTTCTTTAAATTAATATAGTTTCATTTTGTTGTCTTAATTAATTAGAATAAAATTTATTCTAACACGTTCTTTAGCTTGTTTTATTAAATTGTTTAATGAAATTGTCAAATTATTGTTGTATACTATATATTTTGTAGATGTTGGCACATTCGTTGGAGACATGATTCCACCCCCACTGGATGATCTTGTAGATCATGATGAGGAGATGGCGGAGGCCGCATATCAGGGTGACAAACCTGATCCTCGGGTGAAGATACCCACGGGCATGCAACGTAGGGCGGACATCCGATTCAGGATGGAGTTAGGCGACCAACTGTGTCGACTCCTGGTTGATGAGGGATTCTTCCCTACTATGATCAGAGAGATCCAGGCCGATCATACGCTCATAGACATGCCTTGCGATATGATGAGCCTTATGCATCATATCGTCAGAGCATCCAGGCTACTGGCAACTAGGAGGGATAGGCTCCATGGAGATGCATGACAGAGAAGCTCATCGAATGATCATGATCACGAGGGGGAGTGATCATCATTATAGTACTCCACCTCCTCCTCCTTCACCTCGCGTTGGAGATATGCAACCAACATCTAGTCCTGAGCAGGAATCTTTTGATTAGGCACCATCTCAGCAGGCACCTAGTCTTGAGCAGACACCATTGATTGAGCAGGCACCTGATCCTAAGAAGGGAGGTCCATCTAAGTAGGCACCATCCACTGAGTAGGTTGCACCATCTCATCAGCAGGCACCTCCTGAGAAGACACCATCTCATCAGCAGACACCTCCTAACTAGGCAGGTCCATCTGATTAGCATGCACCATCGACTGAGCAGGCACCTCTGGTTGAGCAAGCTCATCCATCTGAGCATGAGGCACCATCGACTGAGCAGACCTTGAGTACTAGTTATAGTATTGATGTAGTACCACCAGATATTTGACATTTATATGCAGTTATATTACATTTTTATATTTTTGACATTATACAGTTATATATATATGGTGCATGTATTTTATGTTCATGTTGATGTACTTAATTTACATGTCAGTGTTCATCATGATGTGTATATTTTTAGGTCATGTTAGATATGTTCATTTAACGTGCTTGCAGACAGATGTGTATGTGATAGCAATTATTTTAAATGAGATATATATTTGATGTTTGTGTTGTGATGATGTTATACAATGCTTGTGTTTTGTTAAATGATCATGATCATGATGATTAGATGATGTTAGCGAATTTGAATGTGTATTTTAGAATATGATGTTTGTATGATGGTTATCATGATCGTGATGTTTATTTTTAATATTAAATCATGATATTTATTAAATATTATGCATTGGTAATTGTAAAATTGTGTAAGTGTAATTGTAATTGTATGTAAAATTGTAAAATTGTAATTGTAATTGTATTGTGAAATTGTAAAATTGTAATTGTAATTGTATGTATTGTCATGATTCATTTTATTAAAATTATAAAATTTTTAAATTTGTAAATTTGTAAAATTGTAAAATTGTAATTGTAATTGTAATTGTATGTATCGTGATTGTAATTGTAATTTTAATTGTAATTTTATGTAAAATTGTAATTGTAATTTTAATGGTAATTGTATGTAAAATTGTAATTGTAATTGTAATTTTAATTGTAATTGTATGTAAAATACTTGTAAAATTGTAATTGTAATTGTATGTATTGTCATGATTCAATTTTATTAAAATTGTAAAAATTGTAAATTTGTAAAATTTTAAAATTGTAATTGTAATTGTATGTATTGTACTTGTAATTGTAATTTTAATTGTAATTGTATGCAAATTGCAAAATTGTAATTGTAATTGTAATTGTAATTTTAATTTTAATTGTGAGTGTATGTAAAATATTTGTAAAATTGTAATTGTATTGTGAAATTGTAAAATTGTAATCGTAATTGTATGTATTGTCATAATTCAATTTTATTAAAATTGTAAAATTTGGAAATTTGTAAATTTGTAAAATAGTAATATTGTAAATTAATTGTCAATTTTGAACCATAACTACAGTAGGTAAAATGTATACAATACATATTGTTAAATTACCATACTTGTAAATTTGTAAATTTGTATGAATATAAATAATTGTAAAATAATAAATCTAGAATAATATGATCTTTTATAACATAATAAAGTTTAGAAAATAATGCAAATAAATTCATGTTTATAATTATCATTATTTTATTATGATCTTACATACCAAAAATAAAAATATACATTAATACATTTTCTTAAATTATATATATATATATATATATATAGGGTGCATTTATTTAAGTAATGATATAGTGAAAAACCATTTAAAGCAATCAAGTAGTTGTATTATTTTAGGAATTGACATAAAAAAAGAACTTGATACAGTGCATTTCTTTCGAGATCAACATAATTGCAAATTATCAAATGAAATGATTTTAACATTAACACAATGCAAACCAATTAATTCAAAATACATATTATAATGTTTGGGAAAAAGAGTCTTAGTTATAAGGTTAAGTCCTCTTCTTTATAAAAAAAACCCATCTTAAATAGTATAAATGATGAAATAACACATGTACCATATCACTCTTTGTTCTCATGATCACCCTCATTATCTTCCAGCTCGCTTGGCATGATAACACTATTGTTCTCAAAAATATGTTTTGATCTAGGTTCATGTCTCAATACTAACCACCAATCCCTATCCAACACATCTGAGTAAAAAAAACACATGGTTTAATTGTTTGGGGAATACATCAGGCTCCTTAGTTTCATCCCACATCTTTCTAGAGTTGATACATATCATCCTACTATCGTGATATTCCTTTACATTATTCCGATCAAGGGTGTCCCACCACTTGCACCTAAAAATAACACATTGGAAAGAAGAGAAGTCCACTTCAATGATCTCTTGTATCTTTCCGACGTAACCTAACATCCCTCGTACTAGGTTTTGATCATGGTGGCTAGATCGACTAGATTGGTCGAATTCGAATTCCACTCCACAGTCTTGTGGCATGTGTCCATCATCAACATTTTCTATATGAAAATGGTGTGCATATGCCCACATAGATGGGAAAAAATGCACCTATAAAAAATTTAAAAAATCATAGTGTCATGTGTCTAATAAACCAACTGTAAATTATAAAATATAGATGTTACATTCCAAAGGTGCATTATTAAGTTTAAAACGTACATAAATAGATTATTACCGAGTTATTGCACCCAATCCCTACGTTTAGCACATCCTCTTCAGCACACGGGTAACAACAAGTTGCACCATATTTCTCTTTGACTTGGTCAGCAACCCAACTATAGGGGCATATAATTGGCATATTTTCTTTTAAAGGATCAGGATAAGGCATGCTTCTACCATTCAACCATATGAATTATTTCTTGTCACTTTCCCATTTCATCCTCTTTTGTTCTTACAATGCGACCCACGGTTGTGTCACTTCTGAATTGTAAAGAACAAATTTATTGATTGCTTCGATTTTTGCATTATTTGATGAAACCAAACTGACATATAGTACATATGAGATAAAAATATACATTATATCCAAGTTCAACGTGAATATTTACTTTGTGTAAATTTGAAAAATTATAAGTCGCTTACTCTTTATCAAACGCTTGTTTCCATTCATTTGGAGAAGATCCCCTTCTCTTTTTTCTTCATTCCTTTCATCATCCGAAATCACCGCACCTGGTGTGTTGTTGATCCGCTTGATGTACTCACTAGCATAATAGAAAGACTCATGCTATATGTACCCCTCTGCCATAGTCCCCTCAAGTTTTTCCATTTGTCGAACAAAACCTTTCAATTTCTTCATGTACCTCTCTAAGGAGAACATCCAATGAAAAGAAACCACCCCAACTAATTCAACCTCATCTACTAGGTAGATTAGAAGATGAACTTGCAATTCCATGAAACTCGTCGGCAGTTTCTTCTCAAACATACAAACAATCTCAACTATCCCTTGATGTCACTGTGGAATGCTAGCCAAATGAAACTCCTTAAACATGATCCAACGTAAAAATGCAGATAATTTAGATATGGCACATCCTATGTCTTGGGGGAAGTCATGTTTCACACACCCATGCATGAACAAAGGATAATGACACTGCAAATTTATAAACACATGCAATAATATACAAAATTAGTTATGGTTTATGATCGCATGGGATAAATTTTATTAATATAAAAAATAAGAAAATCATGCTTTTGACATTATATGTACTCTTAGAATATTCAAATGGTCATGTGATTTCAACCCCCACAAATGGTCTTTCACGGTGAAGCAGTGCCATATTGAAGACCCATATGAAGATGGAACCCTCACACCCATTATAACTTCCTTTTCTAAAGAAAGATCATATTTTTTTTAAATCCATGGGACATAACCTTCTTTGAAATAACAATTAGAGGGACCAGCCTCTTATCCTGCACTTTCTAATTGTCTTGGCCAATGTCTCTTTTTAGTTTTTGAAGTAATATGATCTTTCCTAACAACCAATGTGTCACTTTGTTTCGATGATATGTGCCTCCACAAAGAATATGAAGCATTTTTAAATATATGCATGGGATCTAATAAGTGGGTAATCTTAAGATGCTCCCAATATGGGAGATTATAAAATATAGATTTCCTTTTCATCCCAATGGGAATTTTCTCAACATAGGTGTCAAAGAATTCTGGATCATCGAACATAGGCTCCCTATTTGAATCAAACATTTCTATGAACTCCTTCTCCATATCTCTCTCATATTCTCTAAGCCATTCAGCTGGTGTCGTTATTTCAGGCCTTTGGGTTCTCTCTCGTTTACCATTGAAAGCAGATGTTGCTCTTCTGTAAGGGTGTTATTTTGGGAGGAATACCCTCAAGCAATCATACACTAGCTTTCGTAGGTCGTTGGACCATCTAGCTTTAAGAGAAGGTCCTCAATATTTACATCCATAATACCCTTTTTTTATAAGACCTGTGAAATTATTTTATACAATATGCATGGCACATTAAATAATAACATGAATATCAGAACAATTACAACAAATTAATTATTTAATATGCGAAAGAATATTGTTACATATATAAAAAAATCAATAAACATGTAATTTACCAGAGAAAACTCCTAAGCCTGACAATCATGTGTCGTGTAAGCACATATGCCATAAAACGTAAAACTCCTCTCTACTATGATGGGTCTTGATACATCTTATACATTTATCACATCCCATAATTCCTTCAATTCATCTACTAGTGGTTGTAAGTATACATCCATATTCTTCACTTGTCTTCAAGGGACTATGAGAGCCAACAAAATATGTTCATTCTTCTCGGAAAAACATGGGAGGATATTGTTATTAATCACTACTATAGGCCAAATAGAATACTTGGTGTTCTGGAGGGAATATGGGTTGACGCCATCCATGGCTATGCTGAGCCGTAGACTTCGTACTTCATCCTTGAATTTTTCAGGCTATGTATCCTCTATATGCTTCATGGATATTGAATCTATTGGGATTCGCATAACTCCCAACTCACTTCTGTAAGATGCATTCCATCCCTGCAACATAGCTAATTCTTTGCAACGAAAGAGCCTTTGAATCCTTGGGATTATAGGCATATGCCTCAATATCTTAAAAGGAGGACCACGTTATTTACCCTTCTTTTTTTATTTATCATACTTGTCATGCCCACATTTCAGACATATCTCTTTGTCTGCATATTCTGATCCTCTATGTATAATACAATCATTTGGACATGCATGATATGATATGTACTCAACACCCAACATTTTCAACAATTTATTTGCCTCTTCGCAGTTACCGGGCAAGACATTATCACTCGAAAGATCCTTAGCTTTGAATAACCTATAGTTGGTCATGGACAATATTAAATGTACAATGCCAATAATTATTAATGTTCATAAAATTGACCATTTGTGTGTCACAATATTTCTCAAAATATAAGGGACTTGATGGTAAATTACCTCAAAATTTCCAAGAAACATGCATCAAAAAGCCAAACTTTGCTTTCAATTTGTACAGTAACATCGTTGTCCGCAACTGGGTAGAATTTGACTGATCGTAGGTCCAAAGAGAGGGGTGATGGAAGAAAATTTAAGGCTTTCGAAAAAGGTATCAGCGATATGAGCATCATCCCCTAGTTGATCATCGTTCTGGAATGCATCTAACAACATTGGTTCCATGGCAGTCGTATCCCTTAAGTAATCATCCATACCAACCTCTACTTGATTGCCTCCATTGCCATATTGTGAAGAACTACTATTGTTGTAGTCATTCCTAATTGGTGAATCTGGACATAGTGGGAATTGAATAGATGGTTGATTCAACCATTCCTTGTATCGTTTCTCTCTAAGTTTTTATCTTAATTCAACCTTCTCTCGATTTGATATTGTCGTGGGGTGCAACTAAATATGGTAGGTAGGTCTCTCATCATCACTAGAATCCTAATAATTTCAAAAAATATATTTGAACATAATTAGTACAAAATCGATGATATCAATTAGTAAGCATGTCAATGCATGATTAATTGGTTTTTCATTGAAATAATTACATTATACCAAACAATTATTACCATAATTGTCCCATGATTGTGGCTATAAGATGGCATGTTACAATTGAGAGGGTGAAGCGGATGTCCATTTTCATCTACCAACCATGCCTTGCGGTATGTTGCTCAGACGTTTTGGAACTGTTTGAATATTTTATGCATTTGAAATCAATTATGAATCTGCGTGAACCTAAAAAATTGTATACATTAATTTTATTCAGCTGATTAACATGGATAAAATAAATAAATTCAATTAGATAATGAAAATATATATATAATCTGATGTAATTATGTCTGGAGATGGATAGGGAGAACTCTGCGATGGACTTTGAGAAATATTATGGAACGAGCTGGATTTTGAAGAAATTTCTGTTTTATATAATTATGATAATTTTCCCCCTGCATTTGAGCAAAATCAACAAGAAGTTTTGGTGTACATACCTAAAATTAATTTCGGTGCCTTAAAAAAGGAGTTAATGATATCGGTGGTAATGTACAGTTAACCGCACCGGTGGGATTTTATTACCAAACGCACTAGTGTTGTTAGTTAACAAACACGCCAAATATGGGGAAGAAAAAAGCGCAATTTTTTTTTTATTTGAAGTGAAAAAAAAATCAGTAAACAAAAAAATGTGCAGCAAATGATTTTTGGAAATCTGATTTCATAACAAATTTCTTTAAATAGTAAAAGTTATTCATTATTTCATTATTTTTTCTAAAAATTTCAGGGAGGGATTTGCACGAGAGACATACCTGGAGCAAGAGAGCACGAGAGCACTGTGGAGCAGCAGAATACTTTCGAACAACAGTGCTCTTTAGAGAATCAGAATTTGAAACATATGGTGATTCACACAAAAACCCTATAGTATGGTAAAATTGTTAAATTAAACTGTAATAACTGTTTTTTTATAGTTTCTATTAGATTTCATACATGCTTAGTAAAAATTTTAAATTTTACTATGAATTCTACTAATAAAATCATTTACAATCTCTATTCCTATTCACATTTAATTAAAATTCAGAAAAATAAAAAATAAAAAAATCCATTCTTACCTTAAACCCTTGCTTCTTCTTGTTTATGTGACTTCACAATTATGGATTTTCATTTTATATTTATAGGATTTGTATTAATCTATATATAGGTGTATGACATCTAAACCGTGGGATCACTTGCAGAGTCAAATCCCAATCCTTGTCGGCCCTTGCATGATTTTTTTTTAAATAGATTTTGTTAATCGGTGCGCATTGTTTAAAATAATGCACCGGTGCGCGATTGTAATATAGCGCATCAGGCGCGTATTGACAAAAAACATTGTTTGATAAAAACATTTTTAATTTATTTGAGTTTATGTTAATCGGTACTCCGATATTAATATAACGCATCGGGTCTCCTATTGACAAAGAACATCGTACAATGTTTCTACTATATTGGCGGTGCATTTATAAGAACCTACCGCACTGTTTTCGTTGCATAAGTTGTGAAAGTCGCGTTGTTTTCTTGATTTTTTTTTTTACCTGAAAGTATGTGATTTATTTATATAATATATTAATTAATGGTACAGGTTTTATATTGATAAAAAAATGGTTGACAAGAGTTCAAGAAACAAAAATATTGATAGCACATCCAGAAAAGAAAAAAAGGAAAGTTCTTCGTAGATTCTTTACAAAAATTATTATTTTTTTAACTATATGTAAGTTTAACTAATATGTATTGTTTAGTGTGTATCAGCAGAGCCACAAAATGATGACGCTTGATAAGATTCTTTCTGATCTAAGACCAGAAGAGCATAAAAGGCTGATGGAAATATTGTAGAAGGATGAATCAAGTGAATCAAAAAATACTATCGATCCAATGTGAGTTTTTTTTTTGGAATTTTCATTAATAATATACTTAAAAATATTAGATAACATGTTTCAAACAATCTATTAATTCAGATATGTTTAATGTTCTACAGGGACCAACAATGAATAAAAGGAATGATGTTATAAGAAAAGAAAAAAATTAGAGCATGCAAATGAAAATGAATTGCTCCTTAGCTCATCTAGGGTGGTGTTGGAGGTTAACGAAAGGGGGGGGGGATTTTACAAAACTTTGAGGGATCTAGTGGAATGAATGTATAGACGTTCTTTCCACTTACAATACAAAAATCAATCCAATGATTCCAAGAACCAAATTTTATTTAAACTCCAGGAAGAGTTTCCAGAGAATTGTTCAACGAGACATGTCATACTTGTAATAGCAAAAACGTACAACAACAAAAAAGAAGGATTGAAAAAGAAATATTCTTTTAAATTTTTTTCTAGAATTATATGTATATATTACTACAAAGAAATCATTTATATTTTTTTTCATATATCAATATGAAAATTAAATAGTTTATTTTCATGTTACTTTTTCAGGAAGATTATGAAAATCTCAAAGGATGAACGAGTTGATATCATAAATATGCTAGTAGGAATGTCCAAAAAGGTGTACAAGGAGATGGTCAAAGAAATGGACATAATTGCATCGCAATAGGAGCCATCTCAACAACAACATGATTCAAATGTAATATGTAATCATTGAATTTTTCCATCAGGTACAATAAATAAATAATTTAGCGTTAGATATAAATTTTCAAGTATTTTCTTGCAAGAAAAAAAAAATGGAACCCATTTAGCACATAAAACAATACGACAAGGAAGAAAATGGTTGATATCTATGTTTGTGAGTAATTGTTACTTCCTTATAACAACTTAACTAGATTTCATTTTTGTATATTTTAAGTTGTTTTACAGCAATCATCATTGAATTTTTTCAAACATGTGCTAACATACAAAGAATAACCATCAGAAGAATCAATTGGCATTGGGTTAAATATGGGTTGTCAGTATATGTTGGCATATCAGAAATATATTGTGGAATTTGTAAGTATCTATCTTGCTTTAATTATATTTGTCTATAATTAATAGAACAAAAAATATTTTATATTAAATTTGTGTTTTGTTATGGGGTATAAAACTTGAAGGAAACAATGTATGGGACTGCGCCAACAAATGAATTGTTGAAAGATGGCATGAAATTTGGTTTTGAAAGAATGTGTATAGTTCACGAGTAAATTATTTCTATGGTACATTTATTTTCGATTTACATTGATGTATATTATTTAATATTGTAGTTTGTATTATTCTCACCAATGTATATACACTCATTACACTTTATTTTTATGTTTGTAGATGGAACTTGAAGAAGAAGAAAACAATCAACCCAATGAACAAAACATTCCTCCAAATAACCCAAGTCATGGAAGTAGCTCGAGCGGTGACAGAAGTTCCAGTGAAGAATGATGATCAATATGTTTGGATATCAAATCAAGGCGTTGTATTTTTTGAAATATTTGTATGTGAAATCAGACATTTTTTTTAATGTAATGGACATAGTGTCCCGATTTAAAGACAAAGGGATTCCAATAATTGTCCCATTTTGTATGACAAAGAGTGTCGTATTCATATATATATTATAAAATACGTTTTAATTTATTCTATTGTGTTCTCCATTGTTGTTGTGAAATGTTACACGACTCATTAAATATATGGATGATTAAATATTATAATGAAGATCATATGCGAAATATGATGATATGATATAAAAAATTCATCCAAACATCAAATTCAAATGCACTAATAAAAATTTAATTGATATGAATATTGTTATAAGATATGTGTCAACTTTTGATGAATAATGAATTTTTAAAATCACAATAATTGCACTGTCACAAGTCGATGTTTCTAGAAAATAGAAAATTAACACAGGTGCATGTGTATGATATTGCGCACTGATGTGTTTGTATGAGATTGTGCACCAATGTGTTTCTACGACCTATGAGCATCGCACCAAATACCGATACCAATTAGAATGCCTAGTGCTCTTTATCAACGACTACGACCCGAGCAGATAGGCATTACATGCACCAGTATGGTTTGCCTTTAACGCGCGGATGTGTTATTATAACTTAACGGCCAAATGCGTTTTAACACCGTAACGGCCCGGTGAATTTTTACACCTTAACGACACTTGTGCATGCACCTTCTATCGGCCCGATGCATATTTTTGGGTGACACGCATTGGGGCATTTCAAAATGCCCCGAGGCTTCCAAAATTTGTTTTACATCTCAGTGCTTGGTATGTTTACAGTACTGGTGCGTATAGGTTAAAATGCACTGGTGTGTTCACGCATGATGCACACACTGATGAGAAAAACATCCATAAAAACCTCCGGCTTCCCAGTTTTTATTTAGTTGTGTTGAAGTTCTGTTAGAAACTCCATCAAAACCTCTGTTTCCAAAAAAAGATGTTGTAGAAAATGTTTTTTTAACAATTTTGGCCAATTTTATAACACAAAAAACCTCCTTTATAACCTCCTCTAGAGGGTCTTTTCCTTGTAGTGTCCCCTGGTTTTCTTGCATTTAAACCACATTAGGCCTTGAAGCATGAAAACCCTTAATACACCATTCTCACTAAGAAAAATATGACAAAATACAATTAAATGTGAGAGAGAGAGAGAGAGAGAGAGAATAATTAAGCTAAAAATGTGATAATTAACCCCTTAGAATGTACCTAATGATGGTGCTCATCATCAACCCCCACCAAATGGTTGCTCATCCTTTGAGCAACTCATCCTCTTCCTTGATTTCTTTTAGAAGATTTATGGCCGCTCTGACATTCCATTGCATCATCGAAGGAGACCCCTCACATGGGTAAAACCATGCATTCTTTTTTGCTTCCTCCCATTCCTTGTCCTCCTTAGTCTTATCTTTTCCTTCACTCAGTACCAACAGCAGAGGTGGAATTAGTTTTAATTCAAGGGGCAGCTCTCAATCTGTCTGGAGTATGATACTCCATGTTTCTTAGGCTAAGTGGGAGGCCATTCCATCTTCTCTGACATGCCATCACACGCTCCTATCCCATCAGTCTAGAGATGCCATCATAATGTGTAATTTATTGTGCTTGCATGTTGAGATATCTGTCTACAAGGTTGGCATCAATGGCTATCATTTGGTGGTTTTTTATTTCCCCTATAGGGTTGATTAGCTCTGCCCTGATTTGGAGAGGCTCTTTTCCTTCTCTCTTTATCACTTTTTTGACCTCCTCTGTCTTGGCTTCTTCATTTTCATCCAAGAGGCTAAGGCCATCAGTTACATATCCCCCAACCTAGAGTTTGGGTCCCAAATGTTCAAATTGGTTAGAAAAAAATTATGCATGTAAAATTTTGCCAATTTGGCCCCATCTTCTATGTTGGACTAACTGCAAAAATGAATAAATTTCTTGTAATTTTGGAAACACAATGACCCATATCATGCTAATGTTTTGATTTGGAACTGTAGCCATTTCTCCTTTAGGTAAATGGCATAATAATTTGTGGGATTCCTTTATTGTATTGCCTCAATGCACAGGTATGACATGGTGGAAATCTGTTTTTCTTTTTGCTGCAATTTTCCATTCAATCTTGCATTCTCTACTTGTGCTTCTTGTAGCTTCTCTTTAAACACTGCCTCCCTATGTATGAAATCAGTGAAATATCTCCCCATCTCAGTGAGTTTCTCTTCCATGATCCCCACATCTTCCACCTTCTTCTTTTTGGAAATTTGCATCCAGTGGTGGGTGCACTCTCTCTCTTTCTCTAACTCATAGAACACAGGAACTGAGATATTTTGAGGCATCATCCTCCCTCCTTCAATGAATCTTTAATTAGAGCTCAAGTTTCGCTATGGGATAGGATGTTTAACTATTGTAATGTATTTTGGGACAGTTTTGGAGAGGTTGGTTCTTCCTTTGGTTCCTCCTCTTCCTCCTCTTGTTTCTCAACTTTGGCAACATGTCCCTCAACTTCTACCTCTTTTTCATCACCTTGGGCCTCCTACCCTTCTAAGGGTTTCTTTTTCTCTTCTCTCTTGACTTTTTTCTCTTCCTATAGGACATTATGAGTTTCCTGTAGCATTATATGAGTTAGCTGTAGGAAAATTTGTTTTTCGTGAAGAAAACCTTATCATGATGCCCCTTATTTTATTTCTCTTGGAGGTCTATGGGTTTTTGTGCTTGTTTGAGTTTTCCCTCCTGGCCCTATTTTTGTTTAAAGTCAGTGATTCTTCAATTGTTATGGGGCTCTTGGATGGAATTTTAGGCCTCTCTTATTTCACCATGGTACTCTTTCTAGTATTGAAGTACATGGGGGTCTGCCTTTTTCTCTTTTCTTTGAGAGGGGTGCTTAGAGTGGCTAAGTTGGCAGCCACTTCCTTTTCAATGGTCCCTGGTGAAAGGTTGGTTTTTTGAGGGGAGATATCATTGGTAAGCTTGGGGTCTAGTATCTCCTCCTCTTATGTCTTTCCTTCCTTCTATTCATCTTTCTCTTCCTCTTATTTTTCCTCTTCTTCTCCTTTTTCATATTTCTCTTCCTCATATTATATTTCTTCATCTAATCCTACATTTTTTGTGGCTTCTACCTTTTTTTCAATTTCCTTTTCTTCCTCTTCTTCCTCCTCTTCATATATTCTTTCAGTCCCTTCTTATTCTTCTTTGATGCCCCTTTCTCCAAGGCTAAAGGAAGGGGTCTCTCTAGGATTGATGGTTTGTGTCCCAATGAATGCATCTATGTCCATGTCAATGAATGTGTACCAAGGTATAGGGATGTTGAGTCTTGTGATAGCATCTCCCACTATGATTTCTTCCAAGGTTCTTTCAGTCCCTTCTTATTTTGCTTTGATGCCCCTTTCTCCAAGGCTAAAGGAAGGGGTCTCTCCAGGAGTGATGGTTTGTGTCCCAATGAATGCATTTATGTCCATGTGAATGAATGTGTACCAAGGTATAGGAATGTTGAGTATGTTGATAGCATCTCCCACTATGAGTTTAATGAGAACATAATGAGGTAGGTGTTGATATTTTATATACCTTACCCTCTGGCTCATATCTCTGATTGAATGGAGGAGAAAATATGGGATATTCAGTATCTGATCTAAGGGAATATCCCCTTCGAACCTAAGTTCATGCAACAATCTAGAATGGTACCCATAGACCACACTTAGTCTACCCTCATAGGAGATATATTTCATTATATGGTAAGCTACCTCGTCCCATGGGTAAGGTATACTTTCCCTTCTTACCCCATTCTTATCTTCAATGTACTCTTCATTGGGAAAGAATAAACTCTCCTTAGAGGCAGTACTAGAGACTATGTCCTCTTTGTTTGATTTAACTCCTAGAGATAAGGTGGTGACTCTACTAATGAGCTCAGAGGTTATGCTAATTGTTAGCCATCTTACCACTGTGGTGGACCTATCATCTGGTTGAGAGTGCAAGCCTACTGCAAATTCTCAAGCCACTTCATAATCAAACCCCTTGAGGAGCTCAAAGAATCCAAACCACCGGTGATTTCTGAAGATGTCAGCCACATGAGGGTGTAGCCTAATTATTTTTATGTATGTGGGCCCCCTTCTATTGAAACCTCCCCCCATATTGTGATTGTTTGAGAGGTGGTTTTATGTGTCTTGTTTCCAAAAACATTCTGATATGGGACCTCCAAGGTTTGAAATTTACACAAAATGTGGTTCTCTTATCCCTACTCCTTTGAACAGCCCTTGAATTTACTTAATTATGGTTGGACTGTGTGTAAATTATCATGAAAAATCTTTGCAACTTGGTGGGGTGATTTCCACTTACCTCTGAAATTCTAATGTTCTCTGGATTGAATGATGGTGTTGGGGTGTCAATACATTCTGAGGTTGCCTTGCATGACACTTTCTAACATTTTATGGCCTCCCTGGAATTTCCTGTAGCAGTAGTATACTTTCCTGCAGCACGGGTTGCATGCAAAGCTCGACCATGGATCGAAGTTCCTCGGTGTCTATTGTCTTTTTCTTTCTCTAACTGATCTCAAAATTCATAATAGAATGAGGTGGAATGATCCAAAGTACACTTTTTATTCTAAATCGAGCGGGCTTAGAGCATAGTGGTAATGTGGATTTGGCACGAGGTTTCCTAATTTGGACCGTTGGTCCCACTCAAGCCAATCATTCGGTTCTGCCTCGGAATAAGCTCCCACTTCTAACTATCCCTCTACTAACTAATTTGACATCTCCATGTGGCATGCAAACTCCACCGACTTTTCATTTTAACTATTCAAGGGTGGCCAAGTTAACTAGCCGCCTTTTTTCCTATTAAACTCTCTTTTCTTGACATTTAATCATTTAGTAAAATGATTCATAGTGAGAGGGTGAGGGAGCCATACCTAAGCCTACCTTATTTTTTATGAGTGGAAGGATCATTTGATGCATGGATATGTAGCATTGTGATGGTCACAAGTGATTTGTTTTATTTTTTGTGTTTCTTTTTATTCGTTTTCTGAGTGAGGAGCTTATTTTATGAGTGAGGTGCTTATTGTCTTTGCTTGTTGATTCTTCTATAGGTACCTCATGGAGACCCTAGGATTTTTCTGATAGTGTAGCTGCCCTTGTGGAGTCCTCTGGTGATCTTCAGGATCATACTTCATCATTCATCGCATGCCTTTCTGATGTGTTGGTTGCATGCATAGATTTGTTACAGGAAGTGGTCATCTTCCTATAGCAGTTCCCTTGTTGCATTTTTGAAGCTCAAATGTCTTGAGGAAGGAATAAGAAGGGTGTAGGGATGTTAGAGGTGGTGTTATGAAGTGAATGGAGTGGTGTGGTGGAGGAGGATATGAGAGAAGAGGCCATGTGTGAGGATTTAGCTAAACTAGCTCACAATGGTGAAATAGAGGGTTTGATGAGAGAATATTTATGCATCAAATGGAGTGATGGTTAGGGATGGTAGAAATAGGTATAAAAATGATTTTTCATGTCTTTTTTAGGGTTATGTTGCCTTGGGTGAGATTATTCATCCTCGGGTGACTTTCCTGTAGCATTAGAGGGTTTCCTCTAGCACAAAAGGAAATCCTGTAGCAGCTTAGGACATCCTGTAACTCTACAAGGAGTAAGAGAAAAATGGAATTTTTTCTCACTTGGTGGGAGAAATGCATGTTGGGGTTGTACATGGAGTGGATAGGTAGAGGAGAGAGAGATGGAGAAGGAAATTTTCTCTTTTTTCCCAACTTGTCCCTTATTAGCAACCTGTAAAACAGAAGCAGGTTAGTGCATAGGTGTTGTGTCATTCTTTTGATTTTTTACTTTCCTTTTTTAGTTTTTTTTTTTTTGAAGACAGGTGGGCTGCCTTAGAAAATTTTTTCACGCCACAAACCTACCTTTGACACCTCAAAGATTTTTTCACCCAAGGATCTTTTATTTCTCTATTTTTTTTCTTTTTTTCTCCTTTTTTTTGCTTCAGGGTTTCCTCATGGAGGTTTTCAACCCAGGAGTGATGCCTTAGAAATGTTTTAACCCATGACTCTTTATTTTTTTTCTCTTTTTATAAGAAGATGAGGGGCCATAAACTATGGATATTCCAATTATATTCACCTCATTTTTTATTATATTGATAAATTCAACCTTAAACATGGGCTTCTTGTACATATTTATCCTGTAACCATTGACAAGCAGAGGGATCCCCTCCTCATCTATGGTTCCGATTTGAACACCCCCATTGTCATGGAATTTCTCCACTTGATAAGGTCCTAGCCATGTGTTCATTAACTTTCCCTTGAAGTCCTTGAATCTGGAGTCATGGAGCAAAGCCCAATCTCCTTCCTTAAATGTCTTCTCTTTGATGTGCTTATCATACCAAAATTTCCTTAGTAGCCGGATCGCTTCTGTGTGAAGGAGGGCCTGCATTCTAAATCCATCCAAACCATTCAACTAAACCAACCTTTAATGTTGTGCCTTTGTGATTTACATGTCCAACTGAGTTTTCATCCTAAGGGTGTTATAATCAAACTCAATGGAAAGCAAAGATTTCTTCCCATAAACTAGATCATATCGAGTAACCCTGTAGTTGTCTTATAGGTGGTATTGTAAGCCCAAGTGGCCTCCACCAATCTATCTTCCCAATATTTCTTGTTGCTTCTCACAACTTTGTGAGGGTGTTCTCCAAGGCTTTGTTTGTCACTTCCACATAGCCATTTGCTTGAGGATGATAGGTAGTGGAAGTCGTGTGCTTTATCTTGTGTTGCCTCATGAGTTTGCAATGATATAAGATGTAAATTGAGCCCCCTTATTAGTGACTACCTTTGTGGGGTATCCAAAGTTTTAGAACACATTCTCTCTCAATGTAATATTCCCAAATTTTCACATCATAATTGGAATATTAGAGTCCTTTATTTTCTTAATGAATTAAGAAAATAAAGGGGTGGAGGGACCCATAATCCTCAGTATGAATAAATATCCACTTTTGTGTGTGTGAATGTGGATTAATTAAGCCTAGATCTGAATAATAAGGTGGTTGAGCAACTACTAATGTGAATGAAATTGGAGACCCTGTCTCATTAATGAGATAGATCATGGAGGTTGACACAGTCAACTAAGATCTTGAAGAGATAAAACAGAGGTTGATTTAGTCAACTAATATCTTGAAGATTTCAGAAAAAATATCATGGGACATTCACGATAAATTGATGGAGGATGTTGTGCAAACAAAGCACACTTGATGGAGAGGGTGTACATTGCACCTAGACATGATGGTTGATTTGGTCAAACAGCGCAGTCAAACTTGGAGGATCTTATCCACATGCACTGCACAGTCTAAATGAGGGCCAAGGCTTGGGAAGGCTCAAACATTATATAAATAGGATGAATACAAGGATGGAGGCATGCTCATTATTCTTGATGTAAATATCTTTTCAGATATGGAATTGTCATGTGACATTCCATTGCTTTCTCGGGCTGTTTAGCAGAGATTGCAAGTGTTATTTAGCACAGGTTGTTCTTGGTCGGGAATCCCCCCTCTTTCTTAGAGTAGCTCTATAAAGATTATTATACTTCATTCTACATCAGGCATTGGTGACACATCCCTTTTCCTACTTTCTGCAAAACATTCATATTCAGAAATTGCAGATTTCTGAAGATCAGTTTCGAAGGTGGAAGTTGTCTTCAGTACTTCAGCTGGAGAAATGGTGAGGGTTTATTCCTATCACCTTAGGCTTATAGATCAGCTTCCCAGAGCTTCATTTCAGATCTGGCATCAGGCCAAAATTTATTGACCTCCTAGCAGCAGTATTTCCTTTAGGAATTACGTTGTCCAATTTGCAGATCCAAAATGAGGAAGGAAGTTACTAGCATTTCAGCTAGTAATCCTATGAGGGATCATCCCCTAACATTTCCATCAGACTTACCATTAGCCTGGAGTTTATTGCAGCATTTTTTAGCAAGTATAAGGCCTCTCTTTCCCTCACAATGCATTTTCTATGGGCAGTTGTGTTGCAACAGCTGCAATCATTATTGCAGGATTGAGAAGCTAGATTTAGGGCTTCTAGCTTGTAGATTTGAAGAAGGGATCAACCCTTCAAGCTTAGATCTGATATTGTGACACATTTCAGCCATATATTTGACAGATCTAGCTTCATATCTGTATTTCCCATCAGATCAAGGATCAAATCCTAGGAGGGTGATTTTCCAAAGTTGCAGATCTGGAAAATCCTTCCTGGGTTATCTTGGGAATCCATCACATTGGCCAGATCTTGAATCTTGGCATCATCTGAGCTCCAAATTTAAGTAGATCTGCATTTTCATTTTTAGCCTGCACTCATATGTTCATATTCGGCTAAAGGTGTTAGAGTCGGTCCTTACAGCCCTCCGTCAGAGATTGTTTCGCTTTTGCATATTCATTCTTAGGTGTCTCGCTTGTTCCACTTCGTTGCATTTCGCTAGGAGCATGCTACTAACTGACGAGGGGGTCTGGTTGTCATGTGTTTCCTCATGTTTATACCTGCAGGGCTATTTAAGAATTCCTCAAAAATCATTGAAGTTTATCGTCATTTCATTCATCGTCATTAAATTACAGTTTCGTTTTTTTTTTAAGAAAAAAAGGTCTTTAGTCCTAGAGTCTAGGGTTTTCGAGTCTTTCGCATATATGTCATAAAGCCCGCAGGCCATGAGGTTGGTTTCGCAAGTTTTTATTTCATATTTTTATTATCATAAGCATTTGAAAACATTTCTAGTCCAAAACTCTGTTTTGGAACTAGAAATTGTTTAATTCCATTTTTGTAATAATTGTATCCATTTCACCATGAGAAGCTTCACTGCAAGCCTCTGATCTTTTCCTAAGCTAAAGTGCCGCATCCTTGCAAAAGACAGCAAATTTATTAGTTCAAAAATTCAGAAAAGCCAAAGGAGAAAGCTTTGTAATAAAAGACCAAATGTCAAAATGCCAAAAACATTATAAAGTGGGTTCTCAAAACACATTTGAAATCAAATCTGATTGCATCAGATATTTCCTTCATATATAAACATGGCAATCATAATCATTTGCAATAAATTCGCAAAGGCAGAAGTCGAAATCGTGTTTTGGAGGCCGAAAACGTGTTTGCAGAAGTATTGACAGCGTTGGAGGTGGGCGCTACCCACTTGAGGTGCGCGCTACCCACTTGGGGGGCGCTACCCACTTGAGCGCTACAGCCAGTGCAAAATTACACGGGCGCTACCCACTTGAGGGGCACTACCCACTTAAACCGGCGCGCTACCCACTTAAAACAGAGCCCAGAAAATTCGTTTTTTGCGCCCAGATTCGATTCAAGTAAACTCCAAAAGCTTCCAAATAGGTTTTAATCATTGCTCAATAGTTTTTTAATATGGTTGTGATGTCATTGATGTTGGGGAAACAAGTCACCCTTGGAGAGAAATATATGAATCCTTCATTCACATGCAAGTTAATTCTGTAAGGGTTTTGAAATTGTATGGGCAGTTTTATGAAAATTTTGAAAACCTTCGAATGGTGGATATGTTCACACCCTAGCACGTTGTATAGAAGATCCTCACGCCCCCAATTATCATCTTGTCACTGTTGTTCATGCTCTTTCATATTTTGCACAGTCTTATGTCGACTAGTCTATAGCCCTCATTACCATAATATCACCATTGCTGTTGTTATCATTCTATTACCACTGTGATAGTAATTTGTGTCACTATGGTCATGGTCTTCTCCCTGTTCTCCAGTTCATAAACACAGTCCTCTACTTGTTTGCTTCTTTGACAAACTTTGCCCATCATTACCAAAAGATTGCCCCATACTTTGCAGCTGGCACTCATTTGTGAAACTCACTTATGGTCAAAACAGTGATAGTTTTCATGCCACTAAAACAGAGCCATCTTCATTGTAATTTTGTTTTCCTGTGATACTTTGGAAGTGGGTGATATCTATTGGGTGTTGAACATACATTATAACTTTTCTTTCACTGCATCTATATCAGTATACATATTGCAAATATCTTGTTCAAAGCCATGTCAAAGACAGAGTCAGAGTATGAGCAGGAGTCGGACAGTGATTCCACAACAGAGGGTAATGTGCCACGGAGGCCTCACAGAGGTGGAAAAGGTGGTAAACATATCAGGGAGGAGCCTACTTCTTTGGCTCAATTGCAGGCATGTCCGCTTGCAATGGATTGTTTTCGGGCTCAGTCATGTTTTCAATTCTGTGAAATGATTTCACAAACCCAGCTTCATCGTGAACTAGCTCGCCTGTTTGTTCTTCATTTACGTAATGGACGTGTAAATCTCGCTGGAGTAGATTTATTTTTGTCACCAATGACTATTGCTCAGGCCACTGGTATACCAAATGTAGGAGAGGAATGGAACAAACGTCAGCATTTAGAGAAATCCTACTATCAGCCATACATCAAACCTGAGTATATGAGGCACTTGGGCAGAGTTTTTCCTTTTAGATTCCTGAGGGATGATTTTGCACCGCTGATGAAACTCATCATTTGGTATTTCAGTTGCGAGGGCAGATTCGCACGTCTCTTTGCGTACCATGTTCGTTTGTTGATGCACTTCACAAGGGTACGTATGATGAACATTCCGTATTTCATGTATCGCAACATAGAGAGGATGATGATTTTTGTACAGAAGAAGAGCCCAGCACAGCAACATAGAAGTATATATCATTACGCTTTGATCAAGATCATAGTGTTACATCAGTTGGCACAGCAGGGCATCACTTGGGAGGATTTCATCTCCCGTGACTTTTTCACAGTGTCACAGCCGCCTCCCGAGGTAGTTTATGATGCGGGAGAGCCTTCACACCAGCCGGACATTCCTGAGGTTGGGCAGATCAGTGCTCCATTGTTTATGACATATTAGCGAGGCCACAGGGCCTTATTTGCAGCTACACGGCGAGTATTATCTCCACCCAGGGTGGAAGGGGTCTTGCCGACTTCATCAGCAGAGCGAGTATTATCTCCACATGATGTGGAAGGGGTCTCACCTTCTTCTTCAGTACAGGTACAGATCCAGGACAGGGGCAAGAAGCCCATGCATGATGAGGGCCCATCAGAAGGCCGGGACACAGATTTCACAATCATTGATGTTGATGCGAGCTCTCCTAGCTCGAAACTGAGGGAGATCATCCAGGAAAAAAGGGCCGAAAATGACACGATGAAAGATCAATTGCAGAAGGCTCAGTGGGTGATAAACTATCTGGAGCAGCGCAACAAACAACTTGAGGATGAGCACACACTTTATGAGCTGAGGCGAATCCGTGAGGATCGACAGTTGGCCCGGAAGAGACCCGGCGACATGACACCAATCGATCGAGATTCTGTACTCACGCATGTTAACATTCATCTGGAGAAGTTTCTGGCAAAGGCCAATAGAGAGAAAGACATGCTTCGTCACATGAAAGGCCATTATTGGGCTCGCATGCATGTCTGCAAAGCGAGAATGAAGATTCTGAAGAGGAGGTTGAGCGAAGCACTAAAACGGCGGAAAAGGCTCGATCCACTCCGGATTTTGGCCGAGGCTTCATTGGCTGGGCAAGATACATGATGGAGGGTCTTCGCTCCGAATTTGAGCAAATTCGGAGAAAATTTTGTCATTTTGAAATATTTTGGTCTAAAAACAGGTTTTTCAGTTAAGCGGGTAGCGCGCTCATATGCTCACTTTTTTTTGGGACAATTGCTGAAGGAAATTTTTGCATTTTTGGATTTTTCATGGTAATTTATGCATCCTCAGGCATTGCCGAAGCATTTCATCAGATTCTGGATGGTCAAAAAGCTCAAAAACACCATGAAAACCACCTTGCTGCCACCTTTTGCACCAGCAGGAAGTACTTCTGGGAGAATGAATTTTTGGAGGGGCAAATGAGCTCCAAATTGAGAAATTCCACTTGGGTTGGATAGCCAACATCCAGGGCTTTCCAACGAGCTATCATGAGCTCAATTTGGATGCCAGGAAGTGCCTCAAAATCAGGCTGAAAGGCGCGCTACCCACTCGGCTCAGGCGCGCTACCCACATAGATTTTTGGCTGAATTTTCAACTTCCAGCTCAGAATTTCGGCCAGTTGGGACCAGTTTTGCTTGTGGATGAAATTTTTGGGTTTTCATGATGTAAATTGATGGTTGACATGTAACTTTGGCTCATTTTTACCTATTCTAGAATATTCACTCTCAAAAAAGTGAAAATCATGTAAATGAATCAGTTTCCACTCTTTTAGAGGCAAGTTGTTAGTTGCCTAGATTTTAGCTCCTTGATTAGAATTTGTTGGAACTGCTCCTAGAAGGAGGATTTCGACTCCTAGAGGTGTGGGAAGGGGTTAGAGTGATCTATATATTGTAATTTCTGATACATTCTACAGGTTGGACTCTTGGGGAACTTTTGGCACACATTGTAAATATTTTTCATATTTTGGCTAAGGAAAGATCAGAGGTTTTGCGGCACTTGTTGGGATCCTTGTGGTGTTTTGTTCTTGATGGTGTTTTCTCTCTGTTTACTGTAATTTCTTCATGTTTAATTTATGCCATTCCTTTCATATGCTTCTGAACTAAATTGAATGAGTAGATGAGGTAGAATCCATTGTTTACCGTGCTCTGCCTTTGAATTCATTTAGTTCTATATGTTTTCGACTGTTTGGAGAGGATCCGAGTTCTTCTTTGCCCTCTTCAACTCCTCGTCGGTCTAATCTGTCCGTATATCCAATCAAAAGCATCAAGACAATCACCTACCTCGTCCCAACTCGAAATCTGCAAAGGTCTAACCTTATCCCCGGACCCAAAATTTGTTTTCCCCATTCCTCCAGCGAAAAACCAAAAAATCAAAATAAAACTTACCTATCTCTTTACTAGCCTAAAATCAGCTCCTATCATAAGTCATCTCACACCCTATTGCTCATTTTATCGAGATTGACGGAGAGATCCCTCTCCTGCCCTTGTAGGGCTATCTACGAGGCTAAGCGTGGTTTGATGTAGCCTTGAGTTTTATCTCATTTCAGCCTGAGGTAGATTTGAGCGCTAACATAGTGGCGACCATACTGGGGAATCAATCTCAATGGTTTGCTTGTTGATGTGTTCGTTTCATGAGTCTTAGACGGAGTCTGAAGTCACGCCAGGTAGCTTTTGAAACGCTTTTGCTATGCATAAGCGGTAGTAGATAAACGTTGCTTCAATCGATCTCCGGTAAGCTTGTGAATGCAGCACTCGATTTGCAAATCACCCCAGTATACTTTTTCGTTCTAAACCTTTGGATGATTGAGTCTAGAAGTCGAAAGGCTGAAAATAATTGATTGTGTTCCTTGAAATTTTTTCCAAATAGATCAATACTCTGGCTTCAAGAAGGAATACTAGGTCGAATCCTGACCCTGATCCACCAACGATATTTGAAAATCCAAATCTGATTCCTAGGATCCTTAGAAGACAAGGAAGTCAAGAAAGTTCTGAAAGAGAAAGTCAAGTGAGTTTTGGAAGTTCCAGATTACTTTCTAGATCTGCATCCTGTCCTGTGAAAATTATATATGTTGACGAAATTCCTTTTGATGCACGATTTGAAACATCCTTATTCGTAAATTTTTCTGAAACTGAATTATCAAGATTAGTTCCGGATCCATTGTTTGCTGAAGATTTGCAATACAGATTTGTTTCATATCACTTGGATAGACAGTTGCAAAATTCTGTTGTGGCTACCAACATTCCCGAATTCACTGAATCTGCTTCACAAACTCTTGGACCATCTGAATTTGCATCTAGTTCACGGATCCCCACTGACACTCCCTTTATCCCTACCATTCCGGTTCAGCCTGAATTTTCTGATCAGCAATCAACAGTAATTTCTCCTCCGTCTCCACCGCATACACCTCACACACCTACTGCTCCTAGTCCTCCTGTTTCTCCTAGACAGCAGATTATCATCAATCCGCCAAGAGTCATGGCAGCCAGATTTGCACCTCTTGTTTTTCCGGCCAATTTAGATGCTATGCCTGCTGATTATCAGAGCAAAATTCCTATATTTGATGGCACCCCACAAAGTATATCAGCTCAGTAGCATATTGTTCGAATGACAGACTTCTTGGATCTGCATGAAATTGATGCAGAAAATGTTTCAATGAGATTGTTTGCCCAGACATTTGGAGGAGAAGTTCGCAAATGGTTCAGAGCTCTACCGGCCAGAAGTATCAATACATTGCAAGACCTTCAGACACATTTTTTAGATCGATGGGAGATGAAAAAGGATCCACTGCAGATCACTTCAGAGTATACAAACATCAAGCGTAATCCTGGTGAGTCCGTTTAGGATTATATCATTAGATTCAATACAGTGTACAATGCAATCCCAGATGATTTAAGGCCGTCTAAAAAGTCAGCTCTTCTTAAATTCCCGGATGGTTTTGATCCGGAGATGGCTTATTCGCTGCGTGACAGAGATCCGCCTACCTTAGAAGATATGCAAAAGATTTCCGTTAGTGTTGAGGCAAATCTGAACGATAAAAGAGCACGTTTGAAAGCAGAAAAAAGAGTGACTCTAAAAGAAGAGCCTTCCACATCTACATCCGAACAGCACTTGATTCGTGAGATGGAAAAAATTTTCAAAAGAATGAATCTTGACAAATCAGAAACACAGATTCGGAATCCAAATTACCGTGGCCAGCAGCAGCCACAGTTCAGAATAAAGCAGCGTGAACAAAGACCACCAGAGCCGACACCCCAACAGAAGATTAAGACACCTCTTTTGCAGAATTTTGTGAGTCAAGATTCAGACGATGATGATGATGTAGCAGGTGAGAAAAATCATTTCTTCACTCCCGACGATTTGCCTATTTATATTACTGAGGATGAAGAATATGGTGAGAGTTCAGCTGCTCAGAAAGATGAAGATTTCATATTAGCAAATGATGCAGATTTAGAGGAAGAGTCAGATGAATACCAAAGAGGATATTTGAATGCTTTGTCCGCTCAACAGAAGAAATACTCATTGAGAAACCGAGATGTGCCCATAAATCCAATTCAGAAACGAAAAGAAGCTTCAGCACCAAAGGCAGATTCGCCGATACCACAGAAGAAAGGAAAAGAGACAATTGATCCCGCAGCTAGTAAAGTATCATCAGCAGAAAAGGTAAATCAGCCAAACATAGTGAAAGACAAGGCTGAAAAGAAGGAAGTTCCGGTCAAAGAGGTAGAGAAAGTTTCAGCATTTAGTTTGGAAAATGAAATTTCCAAATTAAAAATATATATTCCTTTGACAGAAATCATGAAGAACAGCAGCTACCGCGGTCAAGTCTCCAAAATTCTGAACTTTGATCCAATGTTCGATACGGTAAATGTTGAGGATGATCAGCCGGAATTGATTTTTGGGCCTGCATTAGATGGTGAGTCTCCTGACAGTGATGTTCCTCCATTTTATATCAGTTTGAGGCTGCATGAATATGTTTTTCACAATGCTATGTTCGATTCGGGTGCTTCGCACAATTTGATGCCAAAGGCAATCATGGAAAAGTTGGGGCTAGACATTACAAGAAAATATCATGATTTGTATTCATTTGATTCTAGTCGTGTGAGATGTATAGGACTCATCAAAGATTTGGTTGTAAGCTTAGATCAAATTCCAGCAAAGAATGTCTTAATGGACGTGGTGGTGGCGGACATTCCTCCGCGATTTGGTATGCTCCTTTCAAGATCTTGGGGGGTAAAGTTGAAAGGTACACTTCAGTTAGATTTCTCTTATGCTACAATTCCAGTCTTCGGTCAAATGAGAAAGTTATATCGAGAGCAGAAGATGAAATACATGATAACTAGCAAAGAGAAGCCAATCAATCATCCTGTAAATTATGTACATACCGACCTAGAGTCGTTTGTGTTGTTTGCTGATAGTTTTAATGATATAGATAGTCAATTAGTTCAGGCGGAAGATATACCAGAAATCACTGAGAATTTTAGAGAAGTTCTGCGAAAAGAAAGAAGAGAAAAACAAGCTACTGTGGAGCAATCAGCTAAAGACAATGGCTAGCAAATAGAAAAAACAGAGCCGGCGCAATTTCAGCATTTAGAGGACGATGAAGATGGTCTTTGGACCATGGATTTTGATGGCGCAGTGGGCAGCGACGGTGCTGGAATTGGTGTTTGGATTCGTAGTCCGTTTTTCGCTCCGGATAAGGTTCCGAGCAATGTCAGAGTGTGTTCCTACAAACTTGCTTTTGACTGTTCTAATAATGAAGCAGAATATGAGGCTCTAATTTCTGGCCTTAAGATTCTTAAGAAGCTAAAAGCGAAAAGTATTGCAGTATATGGTGATTCAGAATTGGTGATAAAGAAAGTTAAAGGTGAGTTTCAGGCCAAGCATCCTCGCATGAGGGCTTACCGTAATGCAGTTTTAGACATTCTGAAATTATTTTCTGATCATACCTTGACATGTGTGCCTCGCATACAAAATGGTGTTGCTGATGGTCTTGCTAAGGCAGCAAGCAATCTTAAAATTCCAATGAATTCCAGCAACAAATTTGAGATTCATGTGAAACACCGCCCCACCGTTCCGGACAATCAGCGATGTTGGCAAGTCTTTCAGGATGATGAGGAGATTAGTGAATTTCTGCAGAATAAGGGTAAGTTTAAAGACACCTCCATAGATACAGAACATGATGATGGTAATGATGACATACAAATAAACCAAATGGAAGTGCTGCAACTTAAGGATAACATCATTCCTAAGGGATTGATTCCGTTGGAAGAATTGTTTGATCAAGACGATGTGGCCCGCAAACCGACATTGAGGCCGACTGAAAAAGGTGTTGAAGAGGTAAATATTGGGACAGCCGAGAATCCCAAGATGGTTAAGTTATCAAAGTCATTGTCACCAAAGGTAAAGGCAGAGTATGTGAAATTGTTGTCTTCATTTTCTGATGCTTTTGCGTGGGATTACTCAGATCTAAAAACATATGATACTAACATCATTTAGCATACTATCCCCATCAAACCAAATCAGAAGCCTTTTCGTCAAAAGTTGAGGAGAATCAATCCAAAGCTGCTACCATCGATCGAAAAAGAGGTAAACAGGTTGTATAAGTTAGGAATCATTGTGCCTATCCGATTTTCAGATTGGATATCAAATTTGGTGCTCGTGAGAAAGAAAACAGGTGAGATCCGTTTATGTATCGATTTCAGAAATTTGAACAAGGTATCATTAAAAGACAATTATCCACTGCCAAAAATGGACCATATATTGCAGCGAGTAGTTGGAGCATCAAGGATGTCACTACTCGACGGATACTCAGGTTATAATCAGATTTTAGTGCATGAAGATGATCGTGATAAGACTGCGTTCACCACTCCTTGGGGAACGTTTCATTATGCAAAAATGCCGTTTGGTTTGAAGAATGCAGGCGCCACCTTTCAGCGTGCAATGGACATGGATTTTGCCAATGAGAAAGATGTGTTTTTGGTTTTTTACCTTGATGATTTAACTGTGTTTTCAAATTCTGATGAGGAACATTTATATCATTTGAAAGTTGTTTTCCAGAAGTGCAGAAAATATGGCATTTCGCTGAATCCGAAAAAGAGTCTTTTTGCCATGGATGAAGGCAAGCTCCTTGGCCACATCATATCGAAAGATGGCATTCGATTTGACCCTGCACGTGTTGAAGCCATACAGCAGATTGAACAGCCCCGGAACAAGAAATAAATACAGTCATTTAATGGTAAAATGAATTTTCTGCGTCGTTTCATTCCAAATCTTGCAGAGCACCTTAGAGAAATCACGAACATGCTGAAAAAGGACAGTCAGGTAAAGTGGACAGAAGAGGCAGTGAAATCATTCAATTTGGTAAAAATAGCTCTTTCTTCAGCCCCTATTTTAATCAGCCCAGACTATACACAAGACTTCATTTTGTTTTCCTTTGCTTCTGAGCACACATTAGCAGCTGTTTTAATGCAAAAAAGGGATGGAGTTGAGAAGCCTATTGCTTTTTTCAGTCGGATTATAAGGGACGGAGCATTGAAGTATAATATTATTGAGAAACAAGCACTTGCACTTGTAAAGGCCTTGAAAGATTTCTGTGTGTATATACTGCATTCCCACATTATAGCATACGTTCCTAACGCAGCAGTTAAAGATGTTTTGGTACAGGCAGATCCAGAGGGAAGACGGGGTAAGTGGATCGCTGTGTTGTTAGAATACGATGTGGAGATTAAACCAACCAAGCTGATCAAAGGACAAGGACTCGCCAAGCTCATGGCTGAAACAAATCTGCATGCTCTAGATATAAATTTGATCGCTACCATGTCCGATGAAGATGAGGAAATTACGTCAGTTCAGGTATCCGATATTTTTGTTTCTTCCCCTTGGTATGCTGACATTTTATACGTGCTTCAGAATTTGTCTCCACCTCCCAGGATGCCTAGAAATAAGAGTAGAACATTGAAGTTGAGAGCTACTAAATTCTGCATTCTGAATTCTGCATTGTATTGGAAAGACCCTGGAGGAGTGTTGTTGAATTGTTTGGTAGAGGAGGAAGCTCAAAGAGTTTTGGAGGACTTTCACAAAGGTGACTGCGGAGGCCATTTGTTTTGGAAGACCACAGCGAATAAGATTCTAAGGGTAGGGTATTATTGGCCTTCTTTGTTTTCTGATGTATTTAAGGCTGTTAAAAATTGTCATGAGTGTCAAATTTTCGAAGGGAAGCAGAAACTACAGCCTTTGCCTCTAAAACCAATTGAAGTTAGTGCACCATTCCAGCAGTGGGGATTGGATTTTATCGGGGAAATCCACCCAGCATCTTCCGGACAGCATAGATGGATATTGACAGCTACGGACTACTTCACAAAGTGGATCGAGGCAATTCCCACTCGACAGGCCACGGATGCGGTAATTATCTCTTTTCTTGAAAACAATATTCTGTCACGTTTTGGGTGTCCTAGCAAAATAATCACAGATAATGCAGCAGCCTTCAAGTCTAAAAGGATGGTTGAATTTTGCTATAAGTACAATATCAGTTTGGGACATTCGACGGCCTACCATCCACAAGGGAATGGCCTGGCGGAATCTTCAAATAAATCCTTGGTGAATATTATTAAGAAATTGCTGGAAATCAACAAAAAGGGCTGGCACAAGAAGTTAGTGAATGCACTGTGGGCTGATAGGGTAAGTCAGAAAAATTCTATTGGCATGTCTCCTTTCGAGCTGGTGTACGGAACAGATACGGTTTTTCCTACTTCACTTGCTGTCCCGGTGGTCAAATTGCTTCAGGAAGCTGGTAGTGAGGAAGATCCCATGCAGCGGAGAATTAATCAGATGATTCATTTACAGCAGACACGGGAAGAGGTATTCCAAAATACTTTCAAGTTACAGGAGCGCATAAAGAAGATCTACGACAGAAAGGCAAAAGCGGATAAGTTTCAGTTGGATGAGGTAGTTTTGAAATGGGATGCTCGGAATGAAGATAAGGGAAAGCACGGCAAATTTGAAAATCTATGGAAGGGTCCTTTTAAGATCGCAGCGTATCGGGGTCAAAATGCCTTTCTTCTCAAAGAAATGAATGGAGATGATTGTCCTGGAGGACCGATCAACGGTCGGTTGCTAAAACGATATTACTTCTGAGTATCTTCTGTTGATTTCATCATCATTGTATATATCGTTTTACTTCTGTTTCATTGCAAGTGTGTACTGATCTCTCATCTTCAGTCTGGGGCCCGGAGCGAAGGCTATAATTCTGGAGATGGAGGTTGGTTGGTTTGAAATTGTCAAGTCAGTTTTATCAGTCTTTCAGTTTTAAAGTCATGTCAGTTTTGGTCAAATTTCAGTCAGTCTTTAGTCAAATCTGTAGTCAATAAATATGTCAAAAGTTTTTGTTTTATCAGTTGAAATAATGATTCCATCGCCCAATGGATGAACGCATTGTCTGACTCCCCCAGAAATCTGTCGTTCTTGGCATCTCCATGGAGCCACCATCCCCATTGGAGCCAATGTTAGAGTCGGTCCTTACAGCCCTCCGTCAGAGATCGTTTCGCTTTTGCATATTCATTCTTAGGTGTCTCGCTTGTTCCACTTCGTTGCATTTCGCTAGGAGCATGCCACTGACTGACGAGGGGGTTTGGTTGTCATGTGTTTCCTCATGTTTATACCTGCAGGGCTATTTAAGAATTCCTCAAAAATCATTGAAGTTTATCGTCATTTCATTCATCGTCATTAAATGTCAGTTTTGTTTTAAAAAAAAAAAAGGGTCTTTAGTCCTAGAGTCTAGGGTTTTCGAGTCTTTTGCATATATGTCATAAAGCCCGCAGGCCATGAGGTTGCTTTCGCAAGTTTTGATTTCATATTTTTATTATCATAAGCATTTGAAAATATTTCTAGTCCAAAACTCTGTTTTGGAACTAGAAATTGTTTAATTCCATTTTTGTAATAATTGTATCCATTTCACCATGAGAAGCTTCACTGCAAGCCTCTGATATTTTCCTAAGCTAAAGTGCCGCATCCCTGCAAAAGACAGCAAAGTTATCAGTTCAAAAATTTAGAAAAGCCAAAGGAGAAAGCATTGTAATAAGAGACCAAATGTCAAAATGCCAAAAACATTATAAAGTGGGTTCTCAAAACACATTTGAAATCAAATCTGATTGCATCAGATATTTCCTTCATATATAAACATGGCAATCATAATCATTTGCAAGAAATTCGCCAAGGCAGAAGTCGAAATCGTGTTTTGGAGGCCGAAAACGTGTTTGCAGAAGTATTGACAGCGTTGGAGGTGGGCACTACCCACTTGAGGTGCGCGCTACCCACTTGGGGGGCGCTACCCACTTGAGCGCTATAGCCAGTGCAAAATTACACGGGCGCTACCCACTTGAGGGGCGCTACCCACTTAAACCGGCGCGCTACCCACTTAAAACAGAGCCCAGAAAATTCGTTTTTTGCGCCCAGATTCGATTCAAGTCAACTCCAAAAGCTTCCAAATAGGTTTTAATCATTGCTCAATAGTTTTTTAATATGGTTGTGATGTCATTGATGTTGGGGAAACAAATCACCCTTGGAGAGAAATATATGAATCCTTCATTCACATGCAAGTTAATTATGTAAGGGTTTTGAAATTGTATGGGCAGTTTTATGAAAATTTTGAAAACCTTCGAATGGTGGATATGTTCACACCCTAGCACGTTGTATAGAAGATCCTCACGCCCCCAATTATCATCTTGTCACTGCTGTTCATGCTCTTTCATATTTTGCATAGTCTTATGTTGACTAGTCTATAGCCCTCATTACCATAATATCACCATTGTTGTTGTTATCATTCTATTACCACTGTGATAGTAATTTGTGTCACTATGGTCATGGTCTTCTCCCTGTTCTCCATTTCATAAACACAGTCCTCTACTTGTTTGCTTCTTTGACAAACTTTGCCCATCATTACCAAAAGCTTGCCCCATACTTTGCAGCTGGCACTCATTTGTGAAACTCACTTATGGTCAAAACAGTGATAGTTTTCATGCCACTAAAACAGAGCCATCTTCATTGTAATTTTGTTTTCCTGTGATACTTTGGCAGTGGGTGATATCTATTGGGTGTTGAACATACATTATAACTTTTCTTTCACTGCATCTATATCAGTATACATATTTCAAATATCTTTTTCAAAGCCATGTCAGAGACAGAGTCAGAGTATGAGCAGGAGTCGGACAGTGATTCCACAACAGAGGGTAATGTGCCACGGAGGCCTCACAGAGGTGGCAAAGGTGGTAAACATCTCAGGGAGGAGCCTACTTCTTTGGCTCAATTACAGGCATGTCCGCTTGCAATGGATTGTTTTCGGGTTCAGTCATGTTTTCAATTCTGTGAAATGATTTCACAAACCCAGCTTCATCGTGAACTAGCTCGCCTGTTTGTTCTTCATTTACGTAATGGACGTGTAAATCTCGCTGGAGTAGATTTCTTTTTGTCACCAATGACTATTGCTCAGGCCACTGGTATACCAAATGTAGGAGAGGAATGGAACAAACGTCAACATTTAGAGAAATCCTACTATTAGCCATACATCAAACCTGAGTATATGAGGCACTTGGGCAGAGTTTTTCCTTTCAGATTCCTGAGGGATGAGTTTGCACCGCTGATGAAACTCATCATTCGGTATTTCAGTTGCGAGGGCAGATTCGCACGTCTCTTTGCATACCATGTTCGTTTGTTGATGCACTTCACAAGGGTACGTATGATGAACATTTCGTATTTCATGTATCGCAACATAGAGAGGATGATGATTTTTGTACAGAAGAAGAGCCCAGCACAGCAACATAGAAGTATATATCATTATGCTTTGATCAAGATCATAGTGTTAAATCAGTTGGCACAGCAGGGCATCACTTGGGAGGATTTCATCTCCCGTGACTTTTTCACAATATCACAGCCGCCTCCCGAGGTAGTTTATGATGCGGGAGAGCCTTCACACCAGCCGGACATTCCTGAGGTCGGGCAGATCAGTGCTCCATTGATTATGACATATCAGCGAGGCCACAGGGCCTTATTTGCATCTACACGACGAGTATTATCTCCACCCAGGGTGGAAGGGGTCTTGCCGACTTCATCAGCAGAGCGAGTATTATCTCCACATGATGTGGAAGGGGTCTCGCCTTCTTCTTCAGCACAGGTACAGATCCAGGACAGGGGCAAGAAGCCCATGCATGATGAGGGCCCATCAGGAGGCCGGGACACAGATTTCACAATCATTGATGTTGATGCGAGCTCTCCTAGCTCAAAACTGAGGGAGATCATCCAGGAGCAGAAGGCCGAGAATGACACGCTGAAAGATAAATTGCAGAAGGCTCAGTGGGTGATAAACTATCTGGAGCAGTGCAACAAACAGCTTGAGGATGAGCACACACTTTATGAGCTGAGGCGAATCCGTGAGGATCGACAGTTGGCCTGGAAGAGACCTGGTAACATGACACCAATCGATCGAGATTCTGTTCTAACGCATGTCAACATCCATCTGGAGAAGTTGCTGGCAAAGGCCAATAGAGAGAAGGACATGCTTCGTCACATGAAAGGCCATTATTGGGCTCGCATGCATGTTTGCAAAGCGAGAATGAAGATTCTGAAGAGGAGGTTGAGCGAAGCACTAAAACGGCGGAAAAGGCCTGATCCACTCCAGATTTTGGCCGAGGCTTCCTTGGCTGGGCAAGATACATGATGGAGGGTCTTCGCTCTGAATTTGAGCAAATTCGGAGAAAATTTTGTCATTTTGAAATTTTTTGGTCTAAAAACAGGTTTTTCAGTTAAGCGGGTAGCGCGCCCATATGCTCATTTATTTTTCGGGACACTTGCTGAAGGAAATTTTTGCATTTTTGGATTTAAGATGGTAATTTATGCATCCTCAGTCATTGTCGAAGCATTTCATCAGATTCTGGATAGCCAAAAAGCTCAAAAACACCATGAAAACCACCTTGCTGCCACCTTTTGCACCAGCAGGAAGTACTTCTGGGAGAATGAAGTTTTGGAGGGGAAAATGAGCTCCAAATTGAGATATTCCACTTGGGTTGGATAGCCAACATCCAGGGCTTTCCAACGAGCTATCATGAGCTCAATTTGGATGCCAGGAAGTACCTCAAAATCAGGTTGAAAGGCGCGCTACCCACTTGTTTCAGGGGCGCTACCCACTTAAATTTTTGGCTGAATTTTCAACTTCCAGCTCAGAATTTCGACCAGTTGGGACCAGTTTTGCTTGTGGATGAAATTTTTGGGTTTTCATGATGTAAATATATGGTTGACATGTAACTTTGGCTTGTTTTTACCTATTCTAGAATATTCACTCTCAAAAAAGTGAAAATCATGTAAATGAATCAGTTTCCACTCTTTTAGAGGCAAGTTGTTAGCTGCCTAGATTTTAGCTCCTTGATTAGAATTTGTTGGAACTGCTCCTAGAAGGAGGATTTCGACTCCTAGAGGTGTGGGAAGGGGTTAGAGTGATCTATATATTGTAATTTCTGATACATTCTACAGGTTGGACTCTTGGGGAACTTTTGGCACACATTGTAAATATTTTTCATATTTTGGCTAAGGAAAGATCAGAGGTTTTGCGGCACTTGTTGGGATCCTTGTGGTGTTTTGTTCTTGATGGTGTTTTCTCTCTTTTTACTGTAATTTCTTCATGTTTAATGTATGACATTCCTTTCATATGCTTCTGAACTAAATTGAATGAGTAGATGAGGTAGAATCCATTGTTTACCGTGCTCTGCCTTTGAATTCATTTAGTTTTATATGTTTTCGACTGTTTGGAGAGGATCCAAGTTCTTATTTGCCCTCTTTACTCCTCGTCGGTCTAATCTGTCCGTATATCCAATCAAAAGCATCAAGACAATCACCTACCTCACCCCAACTCGAAATCTGCAAAGGTCTGACCTTATCCCCGGACCCAAAATTTGTTTTCCCCATTCCTCCAGCGAAAAACCAAAAAATCAAAATCAAACTTACCTATCTCTTTACTAGCCTAAAATCAGCTCCTATCGTAAGTCATCTCGCACCCGATTGCTCATTTTATCGAGATTGACGGAGAGAGCCCTCTCCTGCCCTCGTAGGGCTAGCTACGAGGCTAAGCGTGGTTTGATGTAGCCTTGAGTTTTATCTCATTTCAACCTGAGGTAGATTTGAGCGCTAACAAAAGGGACATTGTATTATTTACTTCAGTGGCTCTCTAGTTACGTTGTACCTATTGTAGCATATTTTCTGGGTGACTCTAGACCATCTTTTTGGCTAGATCTACTCATATTTTGTACATGGTGTAACTGAAACTTCTCCAATATAATAAAATGGCTCATCTTCTCTGTAAATTCTGATGTTGTCTTAATATTTACTATTTATATTGCTGTAGTTCTTATATTGTGTTTTAGTATTACTGCATTCTCCCTTTTGGAATATTACAATGGTATCAGAGCATGATATTTGGCTCAACTTGTGGACACTTCATCTTTTGCAGATAGATGAGATCTATCATGGAGGAAGAAAATTCTACCACTCATTTATGTAGATCTATGCAAGATCTCTCCAAAAAGGTCTATCAAATGAAAGATTAAAGGCAGAAATAAGATCCAAGAAGAAGATGTGATGAGGAAGGTTCAAGCACTTCCTATCAGCAAAGAAGAAAACCGGAGAATCCTATATCTCCTCATAGATCCACTATGCCCACTTTCTTTGGAGAAGGTGAGAGGTGTAGAAATGAAGAAAGGAATGAACCTAAGACTCATGAGACTCTCAGTCTATATCTTGACGAGTACAAAGCATAGTCTAGAGCATTCAAGGAGAAGCCAACTCTCCAACAATTTTTCAAAATCAAAGAAGAAAGAGGATCCTATAGCAGCAATAGAAGAAAGAGGCATAATAGATTCTATTTGTCTCCATTTGATGGATCTTCCTCAAACACTGTTAGTGCTTGGAGGAGAGAGTTAGATGCATTTTTCGGGCTACATCCTGTATTTGAAGAAGAGGTTGTTCACATTGCAGCACTTCATCTTTTAGATGAAGTCAATGATTAGTGGTTTGGTCACATAGAGCATGAAAAGGTGACTAAATATTCAGATTTATTTCACAATTTGAGGAAGGAATTTGATGAGAGAAGACCAGATATGTGTCACAAAGTGATGTTCCCTAAGGAAACAAAGGAGGATTTCAATCTTGTCACTTTGGACAAGAAGTCACTACATTCACCACCAGCTGCAAAAGTACTTCCATCCGAAGAAGAGACACTTGCATCTTTGCAATATATTCTTGAGCTCTTGACATATAGAATCCCATGCATGATTTAGGATTTGCATGAGGAAAAGGAGGGAGATTCCAGCGCTGGTACACTTGGAGAAGAGCAGCCATCACTCTTACCAGTAGTTGGAGGCACTATTGTCCCAGTTGGAGGAACTCTTGTGTTTTTTCAAGAGGCTCCCACATATCAGTTGATCCAAGGTATGTATACACATCCATCACCTATTGTTTCAGTAGATCTTATTTAAACTTATGGGGACATGCCATCAGGGCCAATGCATAACCAAGGGTTAGAACATAGTGCCGATTTGAAGCAGCAACATATCACAGCATAGAGGACCCTTGATCTAATCAAGGAGGAGGTAAAGAACTATCCCATTTCATCATTGTTGAGCTACATTCAACCCTTTGAGTTGAAGTGTAGAGTTTCAGAAAATGGGATGAGCATAATCCTGTGTACAATAATTGGTTATGAGATCATTGTTGTGCCTTGCTTTGAGACAGCACATATGTTATCATGCAGATCTATAGTGCTATCACTTAGTAGCTGTGAATATGAGGAGGTCACATCATTCTTGGAGCATTCTGAAGGTAGCCTCACTCATGAAGCAATGGAGGTAAAGATGATAAATGGTAGACATCTTGAGATGAGAAACCTTTTCTCCTTTCCAGATGAGCATCTCACAGCTCAAAGAGAGACTTCTACCTATGGAAGATCCAGAACCTCATCGGTTTTGGAAGGCCATCGATGAGAAGAAGGTATCATTAAGAGATCTCACTGGAGGTGCACTTCAACATTTCATGAAGTGCAAAGTTCTTCATTAGTTTGGAGAAGATGGTATTCTACAAAGGGAGGATACCATGATTATGCCGCACTTCACCCATCTTCCATATTGGGGTGAGTGGGTGAGGATGATAAGCAAGGGGTTGCATGACCACTTGCAGATGTATGACATGGGCCAGCAAGCTTGGTTACGTTGGTTTTCCTTGGGAGATTCTTGTCACTACCCAAAGGCTCATATTTCTTTGATCCATGCCTTGAGGAACACTTATGAGATGAAGAAGGAGGCATGGTTGCGCTGGTTGCTCTTGGGTGAGTATGTTTACCACCCAATAGCTCATATTTTTCTGATTCATTCCTTTTGTATCAATGATAGAATGCAGCAAAAGAAGGCATGTTCATTTTGGTTTCACTTGAGAGAGCTTGGCCACCACATGACATATCCTATGTCTATGTGTTTTGTATTGGGTAAATCTTGGCATGATGCTCTCATGATGTACATTGATGATGTTTCTTTGTATTGGGCTGATGTGACATTCCATATGTCCATTAGTATGTTTTTTCTTCATGATTCACATGAGGAGGAGAGAAAGCAGCAATATCTCTTGTTGCTTTGGTTTCTTTTGGGTGAGTTTGGCCCATCCATCTTACATGGAGGAGATGGAGGATGGCAGCAAAGGGCCTTACTCTGGTGTTTACTATTAGGATAATATGGTTTGACATATTTGTCTACCCATATAACTCCTTCCCTTATTATTTTTCATAATGTTGGAATGATGCTTGGAACCAACAAGGCCAACAGGGCTAAGGAAGAGAGCATATCAATGCTCAATAAAATTCATAAAATATGGGATGAAGAGATGTATTGTGAGATGGAGCTTTTCCTTTGTGGAAAGAGCTACTTTATTTTATGTATCTCATGTATTAATGATGAAGTTGGAACTCATGTGGTTGTCATTTGGTACTTCATGATGGAAGGAGGACATATAACCATACAGGTAGAGGTCATTTTATATGTTTTTGAGAGACAAATTTGGAACCAAACATACATAACACATTGCAGCAAATGGAGGAATCCTTCCTTATGTGGATGCCATTTGGAGGGGAATAGATGGATTTTTTTGGATTTTCTTGAGGACAAGCAACATTTTTCTTGGGGGGGGACTGTAATATTCCAAAATTTTCACATCATATTTGGAATATTAGAGTCCTTGATTTTCTTAATGATTAAGAAAATAAAGGGGTGGAGGGACCCATAATCCTCAGTATGAATAAATATCCACTTTTGTGTGTGTGAATGTGGATTAATTAAGCCTAGATCTGCATAATAAGGTGTTTTAGCAACTACTAATGTGAATGAAATTGGAGAACCTATCTCATTAATGAGATAGATCATGGAGGTTGACACAGTCAACTAAGATCTTGAAGAGATCAAACAGAGGTTGATTCAGTCAAATAATATCTTGAAGATGTCAAACAAAATATCATGGGAAATTCATGATAAAGTGATGGAGGATGTTGTGCAAACAAAGCACACTTGATGGAGAGGGTGTACATTGCACCTAGACATGATGGTTGATTTGGTCAAACAGTGCAGTAAAACTTGGAGGATATTTTCCACATGCACTGCGCAGTCTAGACGAGGACCAAGGCTTGGGAAGGCTCAAACATTATATATAGAAGATGACGAAAAGGATGGAGGTATGCTGGTTATTCTTGATGTAAAGATATTTTCAGATCTAGAATTTTCATGTGACATTCCATTGCTTTCTCGGGCTGTTTAGAAGAGATTGCAAGCGTTGTTTAGCACAGGGTGTTCCTGGTTGGGAATCCCACCACTTTCTTAGAGTAGCTCAATAAATATTATTGTACTTCATTATACATCAGGCATTGATGCCACATCCCTTTTCCTACTTTCTGCAGAACATTGATATTTACAAATTGCAGATTTCTGAAGATCAGTTTGGAAGGTGGAAGTTGTCTTGAATACTTCAACTGGAGAACTAGTGAGGATTTATTCCTATCACCTTGGGCTTATAGATAAGCTTCCCAGAGATTCATTTCATATCTAGCATCAAGCCAAAAGTTATTGACCTCCTAGAAGCAGTATTTCCTTCAGGAATTACGCTGTCCAATTTGCAGATCCAAAAGCAGGAAGGAAGTTACTAGCATTTTAGCTAGTAACCCTGTGAGGGATCATCCCCTTACATTTCCATCAGTCTTACCATCAGCCTGGAGTTTATTGCAACAGTTTTCAGCAGGCAAAAGGCCTCTCTTTCCCTCACAGTGCAGTTTCTATGGCCAGTTGTGTTGCAGCAGCTGCAACCATTATTGGAGGATTGAGAAACTAGATCTAAAGCTTCTAGCTTGTAGATCTGAAGAAGGGATCAGCCCTTCAAGATTAGATCTGATCTTGCAACACATTTCAGCCATCTATTTGATAGATCTAGCTTCAGATCTATATTTACCAGCAGATCAAGGATCAAATCCTAGGAGGGTGATTTTCCAAAGTTGCAGATCTGGAAAATCATTTCTCGGTTATCTTGGAAATCCATCACATTGGCCAGATCTTGAATCTTGGCATCATCTGAGATCCAAATTTGAGTAGATATGCATTTTCATTTTTAGCCTACACTCGTATGTTCATATTCTGCTAAAGGGACAGTGCATTATTTGCTTTAGTGGCTCTCTAGTTACACTATACCTATTGTAGCATGTTTTCTGGGTGACTCTAGACCAGCTTTTTGTTTATATCTACTCATATTTTGTACATGGTGTAACTGAATCTTCTCCAATATAATAAAATGGCTCAGATTCTCTGTAAATTATGATGTTGTCTTAATATTTATTTTTTATCTTCCTGCAGTTCTTATATTTTGTTTTAGTATTACTGCATTCTCCCTTTTGGGATATTACACTCAAAACCCATCTACCTTCTCTCCTTTTTTTTCCTTTACAGCCCTTGTTTCAACCCACTTGGTCAAGTAATCATTGGATACTATGATATATCTCTTCTTCCCGGATGGTAGATCAATGGGTCCAATGAATTCCATGCTCCACTTGTTAAATGGCTCTAAATCCACTTGATGTTGTAAAGGAATTTCATCCCTCAGTGTAGGTCTCCCCATCCTCTGACACTGATCACATATGTTGGTGTATCTCTTAGCATCCTGGTAGAGGCTAGGCCAATAATAGCCTACTTGCAAAGATTTGAAGGTTGTCCTATTAGTAGCGAAACGACCCCCACAGGGACCATCATGACATGCCGAGAGGATGTCAAAGACCTCCTCTTCCCTCAGACGTTTCTGAGAATTTGATCTAGACCCAATTTGAAGAGATTGCCACCAATCCAAGTGAAAGGGGTGTTTTTCCTTATAATCGTCCTCTTTTCTTTCGATGAATTGTTTGGAGGAAACCTGTCATCAACCAAGTAGTTAGCTATGTCAGCAAACCAAGGAGAGAGTTTTGAGATAGAAAATAGATGTTCATTCAGAATTTGATCATCCACCATTCCTTCCTCATCTGCAAATAAAGTTAGTCTAGATAAGAAATCCACAACAACATTTTCCTTTCCAAGTTTATCAACAATTTTCAAATCAAATTGTTGCGATAACAACAACCATCTAATTACTCTAGCATTGACATCATGTTTATTCATTAATTACTTGATTTTTGCATGGTCAGTATGTACAAAGGTTTGATAACCAGTAATGTAGTGCCTGAATTTGTTTATGGAATGGACAATGGCTAAGAGTTCCTTTTCATTGATAGTATAGTTAATTTCAACTTTGGATAGATTCTTTCTAATGAAATAAATGACATAGGTTCATTTGTCTCCCAATTTTCCCGGGGCTGCCCCCATGGCTTTATCTGATGCATCTATATGAATGTGGAAGGGAAGAGCCCAATTGGGACCTCGAAGAATAGGGGCAGTGGTTAGTTTTCCTTGATGAGATAAAAAAGACTCATTAGAGGAAATTTCAGACTAAAGGTGCCCATGAAATGTTAATGTCTTTTCCATGTCATAATATGTAAACCAATCAAAATCCTTTAAATTTAAAAAGAGGTACATGTAAATATTTTGGAGGGAAAAGAAGAAAAACTACTTTTTTAATTGTATTTTTGGCTTATCTCCTTATAGGTTTGCTCAAATTTCAAGTGTATACACTCGTTGGATGCAGAATTAAATTTTAAATCCAATGAGTACCCATTATACATACTTTTGAGAAGACCCACATTGATAAAAATCACAGATACATTAAAAAAAACATGGTGTATACACTCGTTGGATGCAGAATTAAATTTTAAATCCAATGAGTACCCATTATACATACTTTTGAGAAGACCCACATTGATAAAAATCACAGATACATTAAAAAAAACATGTTTTTTTTAATGTATCTGTGATTTTTATCAATGTGGGTCTTCTCAAAAGTATGTATAATGGGTACTTGTTGGATGTGAAATTTAATTTTGCATCCAATGAGTGTCTAAAATTGAAATTTGAGTAAACCTATAAGAAGATAAGCCAAAAATACAATGAAAAAACATAGTTTTCTTCTTTCCCTCTAAAATTCATAACTCTTATTTATTATTTTAACTATTATTTTATTATTTTTCCTTAAGACGCCACTTTTAGGCTGAAATTTCCTTTAATGCCTGACAAAGAATAGACCAAAAAAAACATAATATTTGGCCAACAATCCCAATAATGGTGAATCCACTTTTCTGAATTCCTTAATGAACCTCCTATAGTAGCCATCCAAACCTAGGGAACTTCTGACATCTCACTACTTTTGAGGAATATGCACCATTTTTATGATGGTGATTTTTTTTGGGTCTACCTGTATTCCTGCTTGTGATACTGAATGTCCTAGGACTATCCCTACCCTTTTTATAAATTCACACTTTTTAGGACTTATGGAGATATGAATTTCAATGCACTTCCTCAAGACTTTTCCTAGATTAGAGAGAGCCTCCTAGAAATAATACCCATAGGGTGTGAAATCGTCCATATATATCTCTACAAAATCATGAACTAGTTCAGAAAAAAATGCTCAAGACATCTCTCTGGAAATTCGTTGGGGAATTGCACAGGCCAAAGGGAAGGAATTTGTAGAAAAAGGTGCACTAAGAACCTGTGAAATTGGTCTTGTCCTTGTCCTCAGGGCTGATTTGAATATGGTTATACCCACTGAATCCATCCAGGAAAGAGAAAAAATTCTTTTTTGCAAGACCATCCAGGAATTGATCAATGAAGGGCAAAGGGAAATGGTCATTTTAGTGGCTTTTTTTATTTCTTGGTAGTCAACATAGATTCACCACTTCCCATTTTTCTTTGGGACTAGAACAAGAGGAGACACCCACTCACTGTCTAATATGGGGTAGATGAAACCTACATCCAGGAAATTTTTCATTTCATCCTTCACTATTTCTTTTAAGGCCATGTTCATCCTCATTTGGGGATAGTGCACAAGATTGCATCCCTCTTTAATATAAATATGATGTGTGCACATCAAGGGATGCACCCCTTTCATTTCCTTGTAGTCCCAAGAAAAATTATCTAAGTTTTCCTTCAGGATTTGGCACAGTTGCTCTTCTTCTTTGGCCGAGAGGGATGAGTTAATGTTCAGGGATTTTTTTGGGCCAAATTCCACAACCTTTGTGGATTCATAGGTTGATTCAACTGAGTGTAGCTCAATCCAAGGGTGGCTTTCAGATTCTCTCACTGTGCCATCGAGTGGAATGGCAGTGAGGGGATGGCTTTGAATGATGTGGTCAATGAGATCATCCTCATCAGGTTTCCCCCATCTTAGAATAGTATCTGTGGTACTATACACTTCATCCTCCAACCACAAGGGTAGTTCATGGTCAATGGAAGGATGGGCACAAGGATATAATACCAGTTGTTCGGACAAGGTACCATTCTTGATAGTCATGTTGTCGGCCCTACAACTGATATAACCATCAACAGTGGCCAACCAAGGTCTTCCTAAAATGAGAGGATATCCATTAAACTTGGTTTTTGGTTGGAGGATAAGGAAATATGTGGGATACTCCTAGGGGTCAATCAAGACCATAACATCTTCAAAAATTCCTTCTGGAGCTACTGTGGATATGTTTGCAAGTTCCATAAAATTGGTGTTATTTCTCAAGGCTCCTTGGAGGTTGATTTTAAGCATAGTTTCCCTAGTCATCACATTGATGGCAGCCCCAAGATCAATCAGAGTGTGGGCGACTATGACACCATCAATGTGTAAATATACTACTGGACTTCTAGGACCAGGTACTTTTAGAAGGTCACCCTTCACAACATTAATCCAGATAATTGCACCACAACATTGATGGTGGGGGTGCCTTTCTTCTTTCTCCTAGGGTTTTTAAAGATTTTTTCTTTGATGAGCCTATTATAAATAAGGACATCCTTAATGGCCTGGAGAAGGGGTATTTTCACACATAGGTTTTTCAATTCTCCCAAAAGTTCACTCTATTTTGGGGTGTGGTGACTAGGGTGGATCATGCACTCAGGAAAAACAAGTTGATTAGTTTGAGGGTTGCTCTATTCCTTTTCCTCCTCAACCTCTCTAGGTGGAGATGGAGGATGATTTTCGTGAAGCACTCTTTTAGATCTGAGGTTAATTTCATGTATCTCCATAGCATAAGATGGATAGGATGTTTCCCCACTATAAAATTGTTTTTCTTGTTTGATTTATGATGATTAGGCATCTGAGGCAACTTAGGTGGAGCACAATGGGCGAGCTGAGGTTGAGGTTGGGGTGGGTCAGTAAAGCAAGTGGTTGGTTGTGTTGAGGCCTCCACCCTTTTGATGGGTTACTACACTGAGGTGGTTGAGGAACATACTACTGGAAGGGTTGGTTTATAGGCTAAGGGTGATATGGAGGGGTATAAGGCCAAGTATGAGATGTATTCCATGATGGAAGAGTGGATGTGTACCAAGACTGCATAGGTGAATTCTAGTTTTTATGGTAGTAGGAGTTAGGTGCACCTTGCATGCCCTGTTGATGTGATCAAGGCCCTTGAGGCCTTCACTGATTTATGAAATAGATTTGCTTTAGTCCACCTTCCCCACCTTGATATAAAACTTTGAAACAAGGTAAGGAGGGACACTTATCTGTGGCATGATTCTCTTCACGGGCCAAGAAAACCTCTATGAAATTTAGTGGACATTCATTTCGAGGGTGTTTTCTGGTACATCTAGTGAAAAAGATAGCCAAGGGCCTCTCTGCTTCCTCTTTCTTGCTCTTGATCAGTGTTGTGTCCATTTTCAAAGAAAAGGTATGCAACATCTCACTTTTGAATTCCTCCAACATATTTCCAATCTCATGCTTGATGGAGGTGGAAGAGGAAGGGGTGTTGGTCATGCTTTGGCTGGCTCTACCTTTCTTCCTAGTTTCCCTAGAGTGGTTTCTAAGGACAGTTTTGATGTCCTCCTAAGATAGATGGTAGTTGTATCCTCTAGAAAACATATTAATGGTTTTTATCACCTCTTCCCTGATCCCATGAAGAAGTACCAATTTGAGTGATCTGGGATCAAGCGTGTAGTTGAATTTTTTATAGTTCAGATGGAATATTTCTTCATAATATTCCAGGGATTCATTAGGTCCGAGAATCATCCTAAATATATCCTCTTTGGTCTCTTTGGACCTACAGTACTCTCTATATTTTTTTTTGAAGGACTATTGCATCTATGTCGAGGTAGTGATATTGTTCCCAGGAAAACCCATGAACCGGCGCAAGGTTGCACCCTTGAGGGTGGATGGGAACAATTTTACCTTTTTTTCATCTAAGGCATAGTCATAAGTCCTGCAGACAACAACAAACTCGAACATGAAGGTGTAAAGATCCTTCGAAGTAATGCCATTTAAATTTGGAAGAGCTGAGGGACTAATGTTCTTCATTCTAGTTTCTCCATCAGATTCTCTAATGGGAAATACTCCTTGGGCCCTAGTTTCAGCCATGGATTAAATTAGTGAAGCAAGTTCCTCGGGTGAAGCAAGTTCCCCTTCTTCTCCAATAGGTTCTTCAAAATTTTCAAGTGGTTCACATATAGTGTGTTCTACCTCACATGGAATTGAAGAAGAGTGAAGGATGATTGTGTGGGGATGTGGGGGTTTTGGTAAGAATTTTCCTTGGTTATCCCTACTCCTACGAGGCATGAAATTCAAATTGTTTTTGTATTTTTCAATATTTTGGAACTAGATCTAAAATAAAAATAAGAAGAAAAAAATATCTACTTAGACATGTCCCCGAAAACGGCACCAAAAAGTGGTGAGCCCTGGTATTGAACCAAGAGTGTTGCAACTCCCAGAGGCTACTCAACTTTACTTTATCAACCCAGGGTTCATACAAAATTGGAGGTGATAGGGCTATATGCACGGCAGATGAGTTCTACTCATGCCATCCTCATCTAAGTTCTAAAATGAGGTGCTACTGCGGGTTACTTCTAGGAAAGGAAGTTTGTCACACTTCTAAATGTAATCTAAGACTGGAAATAAATCATGACCATTACTCTATCAACAAGGAAAGAAACTACTCTAGACCACTCTAATTCATCTAGCGATTTGCAAGAAATATAAATTCACACTTATGCTAATGCAAGAAAGGAAATTACACTAAGTGGCATCCATGAGCTAGATTTTTGAATTTGTTAGTGTTAGTCTTTGCAACCTTCCTCCAGTGATCAAACATGCTCTTACAAAGTTATTTTAAGATGTCAAGGTCAAATTTTGTCATTTCAGTGAGTCTTCAAGCAAAATTTGGTCACTAGGCATTAGGTCTAGGGTTTTCTTTTAATCCTGTCAAAGTTGTCCAAATGTCGTTCCATGTCACCTTTCAGCTGAGTGTACCATCATTCAGAGGGTTTTCATCATCATGTCAAGTTCCACTGGGTCATTTTACACCTTATCCATGCTTCAGTTGTGCCTTGGTAAGGTTCATTTCCCTCTCCTAGGGTTTTGAAGGTAATTTCTCTTGGATGGTCAAATCATTAGCAAAACGTGTATCCTGATGTTCATACACCTTCTCCTATCCTTAATTTACCTTATTAAACACTTCCCATCACTGAGATCCCCCAAATTCCTCATTTTCACACAAACCCTAGTTTCTTGCTATAACTTGGCAATTTTCTAGGCTAGGCATGTGTTTTGCCCTTTTGGACCCCTTCCCCTCACTCAATCTCTGAAATTCAACTTTCCCCTACTTCCTAAAATCCCTCCCTACTTCCCAAAATTTTCTCAAGAATTTAGAAGCCCCTTATCCCCTTCATTTCGCTTCATTTCAACAAATCCCTTGTTCCACACATCGGGATAGGTTTTACTCCAATGATGTTTCCGAGAAATAAAAGATGAATTTGGGAAAAATGAGAGATTTTTTTGTCCAAAATAATAAAAGTAAGAAAAACCTCGTTCACTTTTTACACAGGTGTCATGGTTTTAGAGAAATGTCAAACATACCATTGCCTCGAGAGAATTTATGAACCTCTGAAGTGACCTTGGGAAAATCAAGTTTTCTCCTAGCTTGGTTGGCCAAATGACATTATTGATGAGTCAAATGATAACGAGACACAAAGATATTTCCAATGAGCTATCATGAGCTCAATTTGGAGTTGAGGAAGACCTTCAAAAGTTGACTGCAACAGCACTCTGCCTTGAGGCAGCCTCATTTTGCACATTTTGACCAGTCTTGGGAGATTTGATTTTTGACAAGGAAAATGAACTCCAAATTGAAAAATTCCAGTTGGTTTGGAAATTAGACTCAATAATATTTCCAACGAGCTATCCCGTGCCCCATTTGGATGCCGGGAAGGCCTCCAAAATCCTCCTGCAAAAAGGTGCTACGCATTGGGTTTGTGGCGCGGCGCATAGAGCTGCAAGCCCAATTTCACCATAAAATTCTCCAAATTTTCCAAATGTGCTCAAATATGTGGTGTGCAAATAAGTTAAGAGTTTTTTCCATTGCAAGTGAATATTTTTTCTCAGAATTTATGGTGGTTTAGTGTTATATCATCATTTTTCACCCTCAGGTGATTCATGATTGTCTTTATGGCTTTGGGCACCCATTCCTACAGACTTGAACAAATTCACTAAAAAACAGTGTTAAAATTCCCATACGCGGGTATGCCCAGACTTTTCCGCATGTATACGCGAGTCCACATGTACTTTTCCACGTATTCAATTAAAACCATTAAAAAATATATAACTTCCCTATTTTCGGACTGGGTTGATGGTTACTCCAGTAGTTCAACCACCCCAGTACGTGGCCAACTGTTTCCAACTGACTGAAACTACTTTGAGGGAGTATAAAAGCCCCTCATATGCATGGCCTAAGGGAGAGAGAAATTTTGTAGACATTATACTCTGTTGGAATCCCAGTTCAAGTCCGATTCCCCATGCCTCCTGCACTTTCCCAGATTTATACAGGAAACCTTTGTTTCCTGGAGATGTTCATCCATTTATATGCCATCTCGAGTGCACAAGTTGTGAGAGTTTCTTAGCGAGGCAAGGGCGGGAAGAATCCGGACGACGGTCTGCTCGAAGATCATGGAAGGATTCAGGTGATCTCTCCACTCTTTACTTCTGTACATGCTATTCATAATAATGAAGAATCGTCTTGTTCCTGAACTTCTGTGTTAGTATCTATTTTTATATGTGGAAAGATTGATTATTAAGCAGTTATTATCGTTTATATCATGTTTCACATTGATTACACTAACGTTTAGGATAAATATATGCTGTGCAACTAGGTTTCCGTGCACATTATTTCTTGTTTTGCAAGTTGAAGGAGGAAGGAAGGTTGCTGGGGGTTTGAACCCCGCGAGATCTACATCAAACGTAGGACTACGGGTGAGTCCTGCTATCGTTGATTTCTAGTTTTTTGCATTCAAGTATGGTTGTGTGTGAGTCCTTCTGAATGGCATGCCCTACTCTGTGGAGGTTTTGACCCAACAAACCTCTAGGGTGATTTTCCCCGAAACAGAACTGGCGACTCCGCTGGGGATCGCATTTTTGTGATTCCCCTGTTGGGTGGTTTCAGTTGTTTGATAGGTTTCCAACAGTTTTAACTTTTATTTCCAGTCTAGTTTACTCTTTCTCAGTCAGACTGGTTTCTTATCCAGGCTTGATCTTTTTTGTTTTTCATTATTTACCTTTATATACGCAGGTTTGTCTGCACACAGTCACGTATACACGCATTTTTTGTTAAAGGTAGTCGCGTATACGCGGGTTTCCTTTAGCACAGTCGCGTATGCACGCTTGTTGTATAAATGTTAAGTAGCGTATACCTGGGTAGACTTTAAAATTTTGGATTTCTTGGCTTTTCAGTCCTTTCTGTCTGTGGAGACCTGTTCCTGCAGTGTCTTTGTATCCTCTGGATTGTGTAGAAAGTGGTCTTTGGTCTTTTCTCTCTCTTATTTGATTGAAAACTAGCTTATTTGGCAAAGTCTTGTTTCTTGTGCTGGCATTTCTGGTTCGAGTACCAAGATCTCTTTCTGGGGATTCTTGGCTATTCTGCTTTATCAGAACAGAGAGCCTCTTCTCGTTTACTCTTTCCTACCTTTGTGTCTTGCTTTGCACTTCGATTTTTGCCCATTTCTTGGTTGGTTTTCTTGAGTTCAGTCGACTAGGTCTTGTTGCAACTTTTGAAGAGTCTTTCTTGGTTCTTTGAATTTTTTGTTTGCTGCAAGGTTGTACTATTCTTCTAGGCTGAGTGACTGAGTTTTCTTGTCTTCTTGTGCTCATATAAATCTTGCTACTAGTTAGCCTTATAAGATTTGGAGCGTTTTTGAAGCTTCTGCTTGAAATTCAGTGTTGTTTGGCTTGGGATTTGATACTTTTTCTTGGTTTTCTCGAACTCTTCTTTTATAAAACTAAAAAGCTCAAAAAACATTTTGCTTTGTTGTTTTCTTTTGTTTTTTCATTTTTGTTTTCGTTTCATTATATCTTTTGAAGCTTTGTTGGGATTTCTTGCCTTTGGATTTTGACTTGATTTTGGAAAGGAGTTGTCATTGATTTCTTCCTCTTGTTTTTAAGCGTTTTTTGGTGTCTTTATATTAAGAGTTCTTGGTTTTGAGAACTAGCTTTCTGGACAACCAAAAAGAGATAAAACTGAAGGATGTTTGGGAAATTTCGCTCTGCTTTAGGAGATTTTGCATCTTAGAATTTGCATGCTTTTAGTGATTTGCATCAGGTGCACTTAAGCATTTAGTCATTTTCACAGTTTTTGAGAGTGTGAGTTTGTTATCTGAAAAGAAAAATAAAATTTTTTAAATCTCGTAGAACCTGTGTAGAAGTTGCTATTCATCGAAAGACAATAACTGCATTTGCATGTAGTTTGTTTTTTATTAATTTCCTTTCTGCGTCAAAACACCATAAGTTTCATTTCCATATCCCTTTGACTTAACATAACAGCCGATTAAAATAAGCGATATAATTTAAAATCGACTAGCAAGTTTTCTAAGTGTCATACACCAACTAGCTAGGTTGTAGGGCCTTGGATTAGGTGAGTGGAGAGTTAACTCTCCAAGGCCACTCAAACAAAACATAGAAGTTGATTAATTGAGCGAAATCCAACTCCGTTAGGTGGACTGGGAAAGCTCTCCTCCAGAGAGTCAAGTGCGAGGGGAAGTGAAGGCTGAGAAGAGAGATACCCCCTCTCTGATTGCTGAAACTGACCTCAAGACCGTTCCGCCCGGCTTCTGACACGGATTGGTGCCCATAGTTGCCACTCCTAGGTTCCACATAGGTGACTGTGGGGGGGAATACCCGTGGTACCTGAGGCAGACGTCACATCACTTTCAGCAGTACTTCTGGGGGGTGCCCTTGCGAAGCTTGGATACTTGAGCCGGCAAAGGCTGTCGTTAGGAGGTCGGCGTAACTGTTTCTAATACCTTCTCTAGTAGGCCTGGGCCGTAATTATCCCAGACTACTTTCGGGAGGTCCTATATTTCGCTTTCTTGTATTTTGGTGTCCGGTCCTCATCACCCGGAGTGGAAATACCTGAAGGTTGTTTGCTTGATTGTATCTCAGGGATTATTTTTTGTAGTGAGTGCTCTTTGCTCCTAGCTTGCCTAGCTTTATACTTTTTGAGTCTAATTAAAATCTGTTAAATTGGTTGATCAAGCGCCTCGTCGATCGAGGAGAATCCGGGGGCTATCTCCCGAGAGTCCAGAGCCTTCTTCAAGAAGGCATGGGAGTGATTTAGCAGGTGGTTACCACCCTGTGGCATCCGACGCAGTGGAGAGAGATCCTCCACAAGGGTCTGAAGGTTTCATAGCTGATTCTGGTGTTGGTTCCGAGAGGAGCATTCCGCTCACCTCGCGAGTGTTATTTCCGCAGGAAGAAGAAATACAGGTAGAGGAAGTGTCTGAACCCTCAGATTCACTTCCATCTCCTCTTCCTCTTGATTATCCATTTGTTGTTGAATACATCAGACCCGAGTCATAGAGACCGGAAGATCCTCCTTATTATACATACCTTTCGATGGCCACGACTGGGAACGCGGCTTTTGCTGTGAGTGCTGTAGGCATTCAGACTCCTGCTTCTGTTGAAGGAGGGGGCACGATTGCTATATCTTCGATTGCCTCTAGTGTTGATGTGTTTGGCTCTGGTTTCACCCAAGCACATGCTTCTCAATCTGGTCCCTTCTGTTTTGGAATGCCCACTAGTGGGATTCCTTCTTTTTCCTTTTCCGCTACTGCAGCTAGATCTACACCCATGTCTTCCATGGCTAGTGGATCAGCTTCTTTTCAAGGGTTCCCCTTCGAAACTGAACACATTCCTAGTTCTAATCCTTCTTTAGGGTCCTTTCCATTTACTTCTCAGACCCAGAGTTTCAACCCTTGGTCTGGAGGTCAAAGTTCGACTACTTTTACAGGTTGGAACCCTGTATTCACTACAGCAGGGGCAGGGAATCAGTTTTACACTGGTCACCAAGGGAATGATTCTTTCCCTTCGTCGAGTGCTTATCAGACTTTTTCCCCTCTATCTAATGCCTGGAACCCCTATCAGGGGCTTTCCTCTTCATTTAATACTTCAGGGGGGGGAACTGGTCCGGCCTTTGGTAACTCGGCGTGGGGAGGAGGTTCTTCTCCTTTTGCTACGAGTTCTTTCTGGAAACCTGGTGCCTCATCAAATCCAGGGTATTCTTTTCAGAATGTTTGGAATTCATTATTTCAAGGATGGCATCCTCAGGCTCCGCCTCATTTACCTTTTCTGGCAACGTTAAACTTGCCAGATCTGTCAAAATTGACGAATGATCTGATTCGGTATAGTCCGGGGTGGCCTCCGGTCCCCACCAAACTTCCTTCAGACATTCCGAAGTTTGAAGGGAAGAATGGAGAGGATCCGGCTGACCACATCACCACGTTCCATTTATGGTGTTCTTCTAACTCCCTGATCGATGATTTGATTAGGTTGAGATTGTTTCAATGCACCCTAACTGGAAACGCTGCCAAATGGTATATTGAGTTAACTAGGGGCAGTTTTTCTACATTTGGAGAACTCGCTGTTACATTTCTAAACCATTTCCAGTTGCCTGTCCGATATGATGCTGGGACTGAACTCCTAGCTAATTTTAAGCAGGACGACGCGACCCACATTTCTAATCACATTCAGGAATGGAGGAGAAGGAAGAGGCTTATTAAAGCTCATATTCCAGGAGAATTCCTTTTGGAATGGTTTCTGAAATCTCTGCAGTCAGACATTTCTAAATATGTATCCCTGTCTGGGGTATTTTCAGAGGAGCAGGCCATTTTTAGGGCCCAACAGCTGGAACTGATCTATTCTCAGTTTGGGGTCCTCCATAAATATTTTCCCAATGCTCCTCGCTCCAAATTAGATTTATCCAAAACTAAGCCTGGTTCGCATGGTGATGGGCTTATCGGGTCGATCAATAGTGGTGCAGCCAGCCTACTTACTCAACTGCAGCAGTTGTCTTTGCAATCTGTTCCTTCTGGTCAGGTTGTGCCTGTTGAGTCATCGCCTTCCCAGTCTTTTTCCATAAATGTTGTCCAAGCTTCTGATCCCAAAGGAAATCAACAATCTGAAGGGAAGAAGAAGGGACTAAATAATAAGAAAAAGGGCAAGAATGGGAAGGGTAATGCGAATAAAACCAACGAGCATGTTGGTGAGGGTCCAAAGGACAAAAAGAAAGTGAAGTTTCCATGCAAGTTATGTACTAGAGACCACCTTACACACCTTTGCCCTAAAATTCAGGATGCGCAGCGCTTGTTAGCTCAGCAGGGTTCTTCTAGTTCCCAGGCTGTGTTAACAAACCCTTTTCCCCAAGGGCAACAGTTAGTTGTTGGCGCGAATCAAAATCCTGGGGCTTCCTCTGGGGGCACCCAGGAAGGGGAAATTCCATCAAACATATTCATGATGAGTGCTCACGTGGATGTCGCTACGAGATCCCATGATTATGGCAGAGAAGCGTCTTCGAAAGCCAAGGATACTCTTGATGCTACTGAGCCGCTTCACATTACAAAGCCTACTGTTGAGTCTATGCCTCGGATGCCCAAAGCATCTACTAAGCGGTCTACAATTAATCCAAATGCTAGGGCTGCCCAGAACTACTCTATTGTGGAAGATCTGGCACAGAGTCCTTGTGCTATGTCGGCTTTAGAGGTATTCCAGTCTTGCCCGGCTCAGCGCAATTCTCTTCTGATTAGTTTTGATATGTCTAATTTTAAGAAGAGACTCCCCCATCATATGGCTTTTCATATTAAATCATCGTACCAGAAGTGCAACATCTTTCGGACGGTTGTTGATGAGGGTGCTTCCACATGCGTGATTTCTCTCACATGTTGGAAGACAATTGGATCTCCCAAATCTATTCCATATACCACTCTTCTGACTGCGTTCGATGGCCATTCTCAGAAACTGCATGGTATTTTCCCAGCTTTGCCCATCTGTGTTGGGGGAAAAACTGTCAATATAGAGGTTGAGGTAGTGGATACAAGCTTGGACTACAACCTTCTGTTGGGGAGAAACTGGATTTATGAGATGGATGCCATTGCATCCTCATTATTTCGGATTATATGTTTCCCTCACAAAGGGAGGATCCTTACAATGGATCAACTGGACTGTCCTCCTGTAGACCCGAATGCATCTACTGACTCATCTGTTCCAAAGTTGGATAATACTAAGGCGCCTGTTGAGAATTTAGGGGTTGGAATGTATTCTTCCTTGATGGGTACTTTCGATATTCCTCCTCCTACGATGCATATAAATGAAATTTCATCCTCCAAGGCTCCTCTTCGAAGAGAGTTCTTCAGAACTCATTATTTTTCGGACCCTTGGACCTTACCTTCCCCTACTGCCACATTAGCGGAAGGTGAAGTGGGTGGAATGGCATTTCCGATGTCTGCAGCTGAGATTTCTTATCAGTCTATTGTTGACTCTGCAGAATCCAGTCCAGCTCCTCTTTCACCGGACGAGTTGGATGGAGATGTGGCTCCGACTTGGACACTTAGTTCTTCTTCTGCCCAGGATTGCCTCGATACCACTCTTCCATCTGAAGAGGCCATCCTAGAAGCTATGACCGGTATAGATAGACCGTGGGATGACTTGCATCATCGGTCTTACTTTTTACCTGATTTGAGCGAAGTTGAAACAAGTTTTCCAAGTCCTCAGTCTCCTAGTCCTGTTCACCCAGTCCTGAACCCTTTAGCACCAACACAGGTTTATGCTGAAGGGAACATGGCTGTGATTTCTCCTACTATCCCGGTGAACATTTACAGGGATCCCAATATTATTGAGAATGTCTTCAGCGGAGATGAATGTTCCCGTGAAGAGATTCAGATTTACACTGAGCTCTTTAAAGAGTATAGGGATGTATTCGCTTGGTATTATGAGGAAATGCCTAGTATAGATCCATCTATTGTCCAGCATGAGATCAAGACTTACGAAAATGCTAAGCCTGTGAGGCAAAAACTTCGTCCGGTCAATCCTAGGAAGGCAGCAGCTATCAAAGCTGAGGTGGAGAAGCTACTTAAGGCAGGATTCATTTTCCCTGTTCCTTTGACTGAATGGGTTTCAAACCCTGTTCCCGTAGATAAAAAACAAGGAACAATTCGAGTTTGCATTGATTTCAGAGACCTTAATAAAGCATGTCCTAAAGATAATTACCCCACACCATTTATAGATCAGATCATTGACGAGTGTGTCGGTAATGAGATTTTCTCCTTCATGGACGGTTTCTCCGGATATAATCAGATTACTATCCGTCCTGAAGATCAGCATAAGACTGCCTTTATTTGTCCCTGGGGTACATTTGCATACAAGAAGATGCCTTTTGGTCTTAAAAATGTTGGGGCTACGTTTCAGCGGGCCATGTCATATGCCTTCCACGACATCAAAAAGATTATCGAGGCATATTTGGATGATTTAGCTGCTCATTCTCGAAAGAGGATGGATCATCCTTCTCACCTCTGGAAAATATTTGAACGATGTCGTTTCTATAAGATTAGGTTGAATCTGAACAAGTGCGTTTTCGCGGTTACATCCGGTCAGTTATTGGGATTCATTGTGTCTAGGGAAGGGACTAGGGTAGATCCCTTCAAGGTTGAGGAAATACTTCGGTTGCCTCCCCCGTCTTCTATTCGTCAACTTCAAAGTCTACAAGGAAAGTCTAATTTTCTTCGGAGATTTAACATAAATTATGCTGAAGTTACCAAGGGATTTATGAGATTGTTGAAGAAGTGAGTTCCATTTCTTTGGGATGACTTCGCTCAACACTCATTCGATGCTTTGAAGAAATCATTGACCTCTGCTCCTTTATTGAGTCCACCTGATTATAGCAGGGATTTCCTTTTGTATCTGGAAGCAGCAGAATCTACCATTGGTATGGTTCTGGTTCAGGAGGATGATGCTCTTGCAGAGCATGTTATTTACTATCTTAGTCGAGGATTGGTAGGACCTGAACTCCGGTACACTCCGATAGAAAAGTTAGCTTTACCAGCAGTTCATGCTGTGCAGCGACTCCGGCATTACATTATTCTACGAAAAACTTATGTTTTGGCAGCAGCCAATCCATTTCAGTTTGTCCTCAGTAGGCGAGTGATTGGGGGAAAATACAATAGATGGATTGTGATTTTGCAGGAATTTGATCTTGAGTTTATGTCTGCCAAGTCCAAGAAATCTTTGGTTTTCGCAGAATTGATCTCTGAGTTGCCCTGTGGGGAAGAGATGATCTATGATGAATCCTTCCCGGATGAACATTTGTTTCTTATCTCTTCACAGGATCCTTGGTATGGAGATATCATCGTGTATCTTCAGACTGCGAAGTTTCCCTCTACTTTTTCGAAAGATGAGCGTCGTAAGTTGCATCACTTGGCCAAGAATTATTTGATTATTGGTGATGCTTTATACCGTCGAGGGGTTGATTCAATCCTGTGACGCTGCTTAACTCTCGAAGAAGCTGAGGCTGTGCTGAATGATTCCCACAGTGGATCTTGTGGTGGTCATTTATCTGGGCTTGCTACAGCCCAAAATATTTTGCGTGCTGGGTACTTTTGGCCTTCGATTTTCAAGGATTGTATGGAGTCGGTCAAAAAGTGTCATCCGTGTCAAGTCTATTCTCGAAAAATGCGCGCTCATCCAGCTCTGCTTTTTCCAGTCATTACTGTCGGTCCCTTTACAAAGTGGGGTATTGATTATACTACTTGTAACCCGCCTTCGGCTAAAGGTCACAAGTACATTATTGTAGCAGTAGACTACTTTACGAAGTGGGTCGAGGCAATGCCTACTTTTGGGAATGATGGTGAGACTGCAGCTCTTTTTCTTTTCAACCAGGTTATTGCTCGTTTTGGTATTCCTAGAGAGATTTTCACTGATCATGGCAGTCATTTTCAGAATAGCATGATGGCTGAGTTGGCTCTCAAATTGGGTTTCCGACAGGAGCATTCATCTCCGTATTATCCTCAAGCCAATGGGAAAGTGGAAGCCGTGAATAAATCCTTGAAGACAATTCTTCAAAGGACAATTGATAAAGCTAGATCCAACTGGCATATTATGCTATATCCTACACTTTGGGCATACACGACGTCAATGAAAACTGCGACTAGCTTTACTCCGTTTCAGCTAGTGCACGGGTTGGAATCCGTATTTCCCATTGAATGCGAGATTCCTTCTCTTAAATTAGCTGTTGAACTTCTTCCTGACACTTCTAGTCTTGAAGAACGGCTCCTTCATCTGGAACATCTTGATGAGCAGCGTCGGGATGCTTCCACGATGAATGAAGCGCATAAAAACTGAGTTAAAGCTCAGTACGATAAGGCGGTCAAACCTAGGGTTTTTTCGGAAGGTGACCTTGTTTTGGTCTATGCCCAAGAAAAAGATGCCCTGGGGGCAGGAAAGTTTAAATCTATGTGGTATGGCCCCTTCATCGTGTTGGGGTTCCCATGTTTTGGCCAGATTGGCAAGACCAAAAGATGAGACAACATCAGAACCACTTTGGGGCCCTAGGATCTAGCCCTCCTGAACCCGGAGAGGGATCTCTCCAATAAACAAAGAATGATTTATCTTTGAAGTTCGAATTGAGATATTAGGCTAGTTATGAAGTACAGAAAGAGGGGTTTTAAATAATTTGGTTGAAGGGTTGCTGGGTTGAGTCATGAAATCATAGACTGGAAAGCAATGGGAGAAAAGGGACAAAGCAGCAGGATGTTTCAGCAAGGAGAAAGGGCCAAGACAGTGCCATCCATTGGGCTATGGAGTCATAAAAGGAGATTACTTGCATCCACTAGCCAAGGCTTCCAAAGGGCAAGTCATCTACCCTAAAGGATCTTTTTAGATAGATGATGGGGTGGAACATTAAGGAGGAAAGTGAAAGAAGGAAAGCAACCAATTTCTGTCTATAGATCAGGTCAGAGGTCATTTAACTCCAGGCCTGCTTGGACATACTCTAAGGCAGCTCTCAAAGGTGGACAAAGGGGCAGCTTATAGATCAGACCAGAGGTCATTTAACTCCAGGTCTGCTTTAGCAACTCCAAGAAAAAAAAAACAGAGGTAAGTTATACAGAGAAGCATCTAATCAGCAAACCCCCAAGTTCATACATCAGCCAGCAGGCAATAACATCCGCCGCACTGGTTAAACCCCACGAATTTACTCTTAGATACATATAAAGCAGAAAACATAAAGGTAGGGAGAGCAGACAGCATAGGGCACCTAACAAGGATGAATCCTATACCATTATTCTGATGCCTACCAGTAGAACATGAAACAGTATGAAAATGTAATGAACAGAGTAAGAAAACATCACCAATAGCAATAGACCAGGATCCTGTGAAATGTGCTCTGGTTAATAGATGAAAAACCAGTCATGTACAATAAGCTCAATGGCTGTTACAGTCCAGACTTCTCCTCCCAGCCTATTCCATACAAACTACTCTGCAACTCTCTCCCAAAACTATTCTAACAGTCAGAATGAATCCCTCTAACAGCAATATGCCCAGCAAGGCAACAACAACCTTTACAATTCGTTCTCAGGGATTTTTATAGGAGGAGAGGAAGCAACAGAGGTAGGATATACAATAAATGAATCTCATTAAGACAGTGAGGCGGAAGTGTTCACGCCCATACTGCTTAATGGCAGAATGCAGCACTGTATGTACCCTGTAGACTGTTTGGAGGCTCTGTCAGGTCAGAGTTTGACCTCTGGTGTTCCGTGAAGTCCTTCGGATGTCTGGAGCTCCGTGCTAGCCATGCTGAAATAAATGAACTGGGTGGAATGATCTGCAAGGCCTTCCATGCTTCTTTAATGCCGCTTGACAGTCTTAGGAAGCACTGTCAGGGCGATTAACTGCTTATGGGCTCGAGGGAGCATGGAGATTTCCGTAGGAGGTGGCCTTTTGGAGGAAAGTACTTCTGCTGATATTTAAACACAGATAAGACTCTTTGCATGCTTAAGTCTTCAAACTGTGCTCCGATCCTTTGGACTGCGGGGTTAACCTTAATTAAATCAGTAATAGTCCTTCACCCCCTTTTAAATCCTGCTTCTGCTGCTTCGCTGGCTGACTGAAATGGCTTCTCTGTACTATCCGCACAATGAATAAACCTGTTAAGGACCTGGCAGTGGTGGCGGAGAAATGCAGTGGAGGCGGTGGAAAGGTGGCGGAAGAATGAAAAATCAATGGAAACAGTGGAGAGGAGCGGAGAGACGGACTCATAATGTAAAACCCCAACGCTCAGCGTTCGGGCGAATTACACAGGAAAACACCAAAAAACAACGAACAGATGAATGGAGTGGGACCCAGCGGAGGCGGAGGGCGAACGAACTCAAACCGTCAGATCTGGGAGGGACGGACGGCTAGGACGCAATCGGAGGATGGAAAGAGGGACTTGCGATTGCGATCGGGGAGGGGAAGCGATTGAGCGTTGACCGTCGATCTGACGGGGAGATCAACGGTGGAGAACAAAATCGGAGGGGATCAGCAATTGGCGGGGGACCGTCGGATCAGCATGAAAATGGACGGCGGAGATCTAATCGGAGCATCTCAATCGGGGCGGCACCATTGAAAGTTCCGATTGCGATTGAGCGGGGCAATGCGATTGAGCGATGACCGTTAGATCTGAGGACTGATCAACGGTCAGGATTAAATCGGAAGGGAGACGGAAGGGCTGCGATCGGAGGAAATGAGCGATTGAGCGATAGCCGTTGGATCGTGTAACAGACGGACGGCCAGGATTTAATCGGGGAGTCGGGAGAAGGACATGCGATCGGCAATCGGGCGGGGGTGCGATTAAACGTGAACCGTTGATCTGCGGGAAGAATGGACGGTCAGGCTGAGATCGGAGGGTCAGTGCGATCGGGGGATCGGGAGCTGCGATGACCGTCGGATCAGAAGAGAGATGGACGGCTGCGATGTAATCGGAGGATCTCAATCGGGAGGTGCGCGATGAGTGTTGCGATTGCGATCGGAGGGACGATGCGATTGAGCGATGACCGTTAGATCTGAGGACTGATCAACGGTCAGGATCAAATCGGAAGGGAGACGGAAGGACTGCGATTGGAGGACAAGAGCGATTGAGCGATAGCCATTGGATTGTGGGGAGATCAACGGCTGAGATGTAATCGGGGCATGCAATCGGAGGAGGAGCAGAAGGCTTGCGATTAAGCGCTGGCCGTCGATCTCGGGGAGAATGGACGGTGGAGATTTAATCGGAAGGTCTCAATCGGGGGGCAGGCCTTACATGTTCCGATTGCGATGGGCGGGGTGCCTGCGATTAGCGCTCAGCCGTTCGATCGAAGCGGATCAACGGTGTGGAACGGATCGCTGGACTTAACGTTATAGTCAAACGCATCGGGGATTGCATTGAGTTACAAAGGGTTTTGCCTCCTCCGATAGTTCCGATTGCGATTAGCGCTCGGGACTTAAGCACTTGGTCCCAGCGTAGGGGCACATGTGGGGAAGTGGTTGACAGGGGCTAACGGGAAGGGGCTTAGGCCTATAATAAGGTCGGGGAGTGGGTTTTTAGCCCCTTTAAATGGATTTTAAGGGGTTTAAAAGGAAACGATAGAGGAATAAAGGGGAGAAAAGGGAAAACAAAGGGCAGGGGAAGAAATAAGAGGGAAGAAGGGGGTCTTTGGGCATTTCTTAGTCAACAGAGAGGCTTTAAAAGGGGAACCAGCAGAGGGGATTCATTCAAAGGATAAAAGACACAGAGAGGCTTCAAGGAGACTGTATTTTCAGAGGGGATGCATTCCTTGAAGACTCAACAACAATTTAGCCCCCTACTTGCTTGTCAAAAATTTCATAGGGGGGCTAACAGTGGCTCCACGTGGGGATGGCTTCTTCTTGGAGCCAAGAAACCAGAAGATGATCTCTTGGTGTAGGCCAGGTGCCTACTGCTTGAACCATCCATATCTTTCTTTGATCTGCTGCCACAAGCCATGAAGACATCCAATCAGCAGAAACATTTTCCCAACCAATCTACCTACCCAAACTAGAGTTCTAACAATCTTCCCCATGGGTGCATTTGAATTAGCAGACCCTTTGCATTTATTTTACAGAACAACAAAAAACCTGTTCTAATTCTACCCTTATTGCTCCATGAGACCAGATTAGACTGTTGGTCTCATATGCTTCTCTACCTACACTACTACCTGCCAGGGTTAGACTGTCTAGCAGGTTTCTTCTCTACATTCTAGGGCAGAAAATGAAACAACTAATCTACTTGCTCATGTACTGAGCTTTATTGAGCTTTTCCTACCTACCCTACTCTACTGACATATTTACAGGTCTAGCTTACAAACATTGTCTTCCAATGTAACCAGTCCACCAAGTGATCCCATGGCTGGCCCTTCTTGCTCAACTCCTTGAGCATGCTGGATAGGCAGGGAAGCTCCCACTCCTTTTGCTCAAAAACAGCAGCTTTGAAAAAATTTCTTTGTGTCTGTAACATGCTGTTGAGCAAGACCTTTGATCCTTCTCCCAACGTATGCAGGAAATGTGCATAAGGATCATGATAAGATACCTGAATGTGAATATCTGGCAGGATGGATTCGACCAGGATCTCTTCCTCTTCCACTGGATCAAGAAGAAGACTCTCCTGAAGTAGAGTGTCTCCTTCATCTTCTGAACTGGAGGACTCATCGTATATTGGGGCTGAGTCCTCTCGGAGCTCCGATATGTTCTGCTCTGAGGTGCAGGGCTCCGTGAAAAGGTCTGTATATTCTTGAGCAGTGGTCTGTTCCATTACCTCCTCCTTTTCAAGAGAAAGCTCTTTGCTTTCACTCTGCTCAAGAAACTCTTCTTTGCTTTCCTCCTCATCTTCTGAAAGGAAAGACTGCTGGCGTCCGATCTCGTGACACTCATCCATGATGCTTTCATGACTTTCCCCATCAGTGTCATAGATAGGCGGATTTGACCAAGTCCACCGTTCTGGGCGCGCAGCAAGTCTTTCTTCGTTCTGATCCACAGAGGAGTCTTCTGAAACTGAATCCTCAAACTCATAAAATGGCTGAGCAGGAGCTTGTGTTCTGTAGAAGGTTTCTGGGTCGGACCGCTGGTTTAAGATCCGATCAATCTCTTCTTCTGTCAAAAGAGGGATTTCCCCTTCATTATGGACAGAAGAACAGCAGTCCTCCTCCTCTTGCATTAGCTGACTGGGAGGCGGGATGTCTTCTTGAACCTCTTCTTCTTCATCAGATTCTGCCTCTTTTGTGCGGTCTTCTGCTTCCTCAGGGCAGCTTTCCCTATCAGCCTTTGCTAATAGGTCCTGATACTCTTTGGTCAGCATAACACAAGACGCGGGTAAGAAATCAGGCAATCCCTGATCACTTTCCTCCTCATCTTCTACAGATTCTTGAGCATCATATAGGTCCTGCTCAACTTCTAAATCCTGAGTTTGTTCTTGCTCTAAAGACGACATGGCCTGCTCCAAATAATCATCCTCTGTATTCATATTGGCCAACTGCGTCTCCAGCATTTTGGTAAGCACTTTTGTTATTCTGCATGCTTTGTTATACAAAGTGGCATACTTTGCATTCCTGTCCATGCTTGGATTCGTGCTTATGCAACGAAGGCTACTAACTCTTCTCAACCAGTTCAGTGTTCTTCACCAGTGGAGTCATTTGGTCTTTGGATCATAGGGAGTGTGGAGTCGCCAGGTGGATGATTTTAACAATTTGAAGCAGGATGCTGTCCACCATCAGCAATGAGAAGCCAATCTAAAGGCAAAGTGGTCTATTCCCCAGCGGAGTCGCCATTATGTTGGGGTTCCCATGTTTTGGCCAGATTGGCAAGACCAAAAGATGAGACAACACGTAATCCACTTTTTTCTCTTCTGTGGATTCAGCTCCTCCCGAACCCTAGAGAGGATTCCTCCATCAACAAAGAATGATGTATCTTTGAAGCTCAAATGAGATGTTAGGCTAGTTATGAAGCACAGAGGGGGGTTTTAAATAATTTGGTTGAGGGGTTGCTGGGTTGGTCACGAGATCATGGGGATCGGGTGCTAAATGGCGAAAAGGGACAAAGCAAACAGATGTTTCAGCAAAGAGGACAGGCCAAGACAATGCCATCCATTGGGCTATGGAGTCATAAAAGGAGATTACTCGCATCCACTAGCCAAGGCTTTCAAAGGGCAAGTCATCTAATACTAAAGGATCTTTTAGATTAGATGGTGAGGTGGAACATTAAGGAAGGAAAGTGAGAGAAGGAGAGTAACCCAATTTCTGTCTATAGATCGGGTCAGAGGTCATTTAACTCCAGACCTGCTTGGACATACTCTAAGGCATCTCTCAAAGAGACAAAGGGGCTGCTTATAGATCGGACCAGAGGTCATTTAACTCTAGGTATGCTTTAGCAACTCCAAGGGAAAAAAAACAGAGGTAAGTTATACAGAGAAGCATCTAAGCAGCAAACCCCCAAGTTCATACATCAGCCAGCAGGCAATAACATCCGCTGCACTGGTTAAACCCCACGAATTTACTCTTAGATACACACAAAGCAGAAAACATAAAAGTAGGGAGAGCAGATAGCATAGGGCACCTAACGAGGGTGAATCCTATACCATTATTCTGATGCCTACCAGAAGAACATGAAATAGTCTGAAAATGTAATGAACAAAGTAAGAAAACATCACCAATAGCAATAGACTAGGATCCTGTGAAATGTGCTCTGATTAATAGATGCAAAACCAGTCATGTACAATAAGCTCAATGGCTGTTTCAGTGCAGACTTCTCCTCCCAGCCTATTACATACCAACTACTCTGCAACTCTCTCCCAAAACTGTTCTAACAGTCAAAATGGATCCCTCTAACAGCAATATGCCCAGCAAGGCAACAACAACCTTTACAATTCGTTCTCAGGGATTTTTTATAGGAGGAGAGGAAGCAACAGAGGTAGGATATACAATAAATGAATCTCATTAAGACAGTGAGGCGGAAATGTTCACGCCTATACTGCTTAATGGCAGAATGCAGCACTGTATGTACCCTGTAGACTGTTTGGAGGCTCTGTCAGTTCAGATTTTGACCTCTGGTGTTTCGTGAAGTCCTTCGGATGTCTGGAGCTCTGTGCTAGCCATGCTGAAATAAATGAACTGGGTGGAAGAGATCTCTGCAAGGCTTCATGATTCTAATGCCGCTCGACGCCTTAGGAAGCACCGTCGTGGCGATTAATCGCTATGGGCTCGAGGGAGCGCGGGAGATTTCGTAGGAGGTGGCCTTTTGGAGGAAAGTACTTCGCCGATATTTAAACACGTATAAGACCTCTGCATGCTTAAGTCTTCAAACCGTGCTCCGATCCTTTGACCGCGTTAACCTTTATTAAATCAGTAATAGTCCTTCACCCCTTTTAAATCCTCGCTTTCCGTCGCTTCGCCGTCGACCGAAATGGCTTTCCGTACTATCCGCACAATGAATAAACTCGTTAAGGACCCGTGCTGGTGGCGAGAAATGCGTGAGTGCTGTGGGAAAGGGGTGGCGAAGAATGAAAATCAATGGCCGGAAACAAGTGGAGAGGAGCTGGAGAGATCGACTCATAATGTAAAACCCTCAACGCTCGCCGTTCACTACACAGGAAAACACCAAAAAACAACGAACAGATGAATGGAGTGGGACCCAGCGGAGGCGGAGGGCGAACGAACTCAAACCGTCAGATCTGGGAGGGACGGACGGCTAGGACGCAATCGGAGGATGGAAAGAGGGACTTGCGATTGCGATCGGGGAGGGGAAGCGATTGAGCGTTGACCGTCGATCTGACGGGGAGATCAACGGTGGAGAACAAAATCGGAGGGGATCAGCAATTGGCGGGGGACCGTCGGATCAGCATGAAAATGGACGGCGGAGATCTAATCGGAGCATCTCAATCGGGGCGGCACCATTGAAAGTTCCGATTGCGATTGAGCGGGGCAATGCGATTGAGCGATGACCGTTAGATCTGAGGACTGATCAACGGTCAGGATTAAATCGGAAGGGAGACGGAAGGGCTGCGATCGGAGGAAATGAGCGATTGAGCGATAGCCGTTGGATCGTGTAACAGACGGACGGCCAGGATTTAATCGGGGAGTCGGGAGAAGGACATGCGATCGGCAATCGGGCGGGGGTGCGATTAAACGTGAACCGTTGATCTGCGGGAAGAATGGACGGTCAGGCTGAGATCGGAGGGTCAGTGCGATCGGGGGATCGGGAGCTGCGATGACCGTCGGATCAGAAGAGAGATGGACGGCTGCGATGTAATCGGAGGATCTCAATCGGGAGGTGCGCGACGAGTGTTGCGATTGCGATCGGAGGGACGATGCGATTGAGCGATGACTGTTAGATCTGAGGACTGATCAACGGTCAGGATCAAATCGGAAGGGAGACGGAAGGACTGCGATCGGAGGACAAGAGCGATTGAGCGATAGCCATTGGATCGTGGGGAGATCAACGGCTGAGATGTAATCGGGGCATGCAATCGGAGGAGGAGCAGAAGGCTTGCGATTAAGCGCTGGCCGTCGATCTCGGGGAGAATGGACGGTGGAGATTTAATCGGAAGGTCTCAATCGGGGGGCAGGCCTTACATGTTCCGATTGTGATGGGCGGGGTGCCTGCGATTAGCGCTCAGCCGTTCGATCGAAGCGGATCAACGGTGTGGAACGGATCGCTGGACTTAACGTTATAGTCAAACGCATCGGGGATTGCATTGAGTTACAAAGGGTTTTGCCTCCTCCGATAGTTCCGATTGCGATTAGCGCTCGGGACTTAAGCACTTGGTCCCAGCGCAGGGGCACATGTGGGGAAGTGGTTGACAGGGGCTAACGGGAAGGGGCTTAGGCCTATAATAAGGTCAGGGAGTGGGTTTTTAGCCCCTTTAAATGGATTTTAAGGGGTTTAAAAGGAAACAATAGAGGAATAAAGGGGAGAAAAGGGAAAACAAAGGGCAGGGGAAGAAATTAGAAGGGATCTTGGGGGGATTTTGGGGGAATTTGAGGAGTAAATGGGGAAGAAGGGGGAATAAAGGGGAGAGAAACCAAGGGCTTTGGGGAATGAAATAAGAGGGAAGAAGGGGGTCTTTGGGCATTTCTTAGTCAACAGAGAGGCTTTAAAAGGGGAACCAGCAGAGGGGATTCATTCAAAGGATAAAAGACACAGAGAGGCTTCAAGGAGACTGTATTTTCAGAGGGGATGCATTCCTTGAAGACTCAACAACAATTTAGCCCCCTACTTGCTTGTCAAAAATTTCATAGGGGGGCTAACACATCGTTAAAAAAGTCCTTAAGAAAGGAGCGTATACCTTGGTTGATTTCGAAGGAAACGAGTTGCCGGAGCCCCGAAATGGGCTCTATTTGAAAAAGTATTATGCCTAGGCTTCGGCCTGGCATGTTGCTTTTGTATATAGTAGTTTTTGCTTTGTACATATCTAGTTGATTTTCGATTTTTGATGAGATGGTGATGTTTTTGATCTACTTTGGCAGGTTGTGTTGGATGTCATGAGTCATTTTGGTTTCGCCGATGGTGCTAGTAGACACACCCGGAACTTAGCTTCCGTGGCTTGGGTACTTCATTATCCATCCGGTCAGTTGTTAGTATCAAGAAGGGTCTGCATTGGTCCTGCTTCCAATGATATAGCAGAATACACTGCAGTTGTTTATCTACTCTCGGAGGCAATATCTTTGGGTGTTGATTCGTTGGTAGTTTTCTTGGACTCTCAGCTGGTGGTGTCGCAGTTGAACAATACTTATCGCGTTCGAGATCCATTTTTACTCCGGTTGTTCTTGAGGGTACGTTTGTTACAAAGATCATTTCAATTTTTAACTTTCATTCATATTCCTCAAGCTGACAATTGGCTAGCAAAATCATTAGCTAATCAAGCATTGGATTGGCATATTAATCATTCCATACAATAAAATTTAATCATCAAAAACATCATACATTTTGGTACATTTATCACATCACATCAAACATCGTTGTATATATACTGTCAGAGTGTTCAAAAACTTTAAAAAATTTGGATCCATAAAAGTCATACAAAAATTGGGCTTAAGCCCGATCATGTTCAGTCTCAAATAATATATAGTCATCTGATACATCATATCTATCTACTCCTGAGGTCCCTTCCCAGAAGTTGTGTTCCTATAGAACACGACCGCGGTGGAAACTCGGCGGAATAACCGTACCCAGTCTCGGGGCACTCCTACCACCCGTCTCTGGATGGCTTTCGGCAGATCTTCCACTGCAGCCATAGGTACTTGGCGGGTTAATCCCTCCAAGTTCCTCTGTACAGCCTGGAGGGTCCTGTCTGAATCCATTGTATCTGCTTCGCCTCGGCGACGCTTGTGTCGCGGGAAACCCTCAGGTCGAACTGGTCCAATATCTGTAACATGATCATTTTTAAAGTCATTATGAATCCAATCAAAAACATGTTTTTTTTTTCATTTTTTCATACATATTTGAAAAAATCCAAAAAATTATATAAGTCAAAAAATTGCAAACTTACCGACTGCGCCCCATGCCGCGCCTGGTGGAAGGACAAGATCTGGATTGCCACGAAAGTCCATCCCGGCATAGGGATAGTCGTCCACAGCGATGATTTGTTCTCCCCACCAAAGGAAGAACTCACCATCCCAAGTGGTCCGGGGAACTTCACTTCCCCCCAATATCTTCATCATGTCTGCCCAACGGGCAATTCTTGGGTCTCTAGGGCTGCTGATGGTAGAGATCACTTTGGGTCTCAATGCTGGTATCTTCTCAAAGAAGAATGTCATCAAAATTGTACCATATCCAAAATGTTTTGTCTTTGCCTTTCGGATAGAAGTCAAATGTTGCTTCATGTTCATCAGTAGAGCTGTACACCAATCATATAAATGAGTTGAGCATTCCACTGCTATACTCATTTGCGTCCTGGATGCCTAGTGAAGAGAAGCTGATCCTGCTACTCTCCCGATGGTAAAAAGGAGGATTTCTATGTGTAAGTCTCTTAAATCTTTGATTGCAATTTGAGTTCCCACTTTCTTGGAACCCTCTACGAAGTACACGTGGACGTAATCTTCCATGGTTAGCCCTCCCAAGGGCTTCCCGTGCAAGTCTACTGGTTCCCCTCTCCGGGAGAGTCCAGTAATAAAATATATATCTTCCACTTCGATGCATATAGGCATCTGATCTATAATGAAGCAGCCTTCTTTCGGTTCCCAATAGTTCACGAGCATTTCGAGCAACCGGACATTACTCTTCATATTTGGCATTTTGAAAAACTTGAGCAATCCGCAATTCCGAAGAATATTTAGCGATGCTCGATCTCGCAAGACTTCTTGATCAATTGCACTGTGTTCATGCTCTCTCCATGATATGGTCATCCTGCACAATTTCAATAAATCCTTCATTAGCTACGCATTTTTTCATTTGGGCCTGCGCATACGCGACTTTATTTGTGCACAGTCGCGTGTATACGCGACTTTATCGTTACCAACCCGCGTATGCGCAAACCCGTGATTTTTAGCAAGAGATTCTATGGTGAAAATTACTAAATTTTAATTTATGAACGGACAAAATGAATAGCAAGGATGATTGATGAGCTTACCTGAAAAATTCGGTGCGATTTGATGGTCGGTTTCTATTGATTTGATGAAAGAAGTTTTTTGCTCCAGAGCACTTTTTTCCAAATCAGCAATGTAATAATGAACCAAATATGAGGTAATTTGTCTACTTATGTCCAAAAAGTTGAAAATTTTCGCAAAAATTTGTTATGCTTATTTTTTCAATCTATCTTAAGCTGCATAACCCAGATGCTTGGAAGTGCCCAATTTGGTATGATTTCAAGTACATTTTGACGAATTTGAGATTTTTCCCGGTTTTTTGATCCATGACTACTGACTCTTCATGGCAGGTATATGATCTTCACTAGCATATAGGTTAGGGAAATCACTTTCCGTTGCATCTTGCATACTAGCCTCCATACTGATCACTTGCCATAGGGTCGATCCCGTCAGGTCATGACTATTACACCCATTTCACTCGCCAATTATTTCATCATGACTTGATGGTAGAGCCTTCCTTTACATGGGATTCTTAGTTAGTTCCTCTCTATCACTTGTTGCCCATGCTGCGTTTTCTATAGGCTCGGGAGTCCTCTTTAGTCCTGCCATGACTTATGTGTTGAAGCTTCATTCTTCTTCTTCCTCACTATCATTTTTCTGGCTATTACCCTAGAGGCTCCCTGGTGTTGTCGAGTTGTATTACTGCATTGCATATTGGCTACTTGTTTATCCTGGCCTTTAGCCAGCTTCATTTGGACTCGATGTTTAAGCCAACTTTTGACCTTGTCTATCTATACAAGTTAACCATTGCATGCACTTAGCTATTGCGACTTGACACCATTTTACCCATGGATGGAACATTCCTCTGAGTATCGCTTACCAGTTTCCGCTACCTTGCATTGAGCATAGGATCGTTCCAATCCTAGGAACTAGTGCATCTTTTTCTTGATACTCGTTCTATCCATTGTATCATAGCATTCTTTTATTCTTTTTCAGGCTTATTATATGAAAAAGACAAAAAAATCAAATATAACAAAAAGAGCGGGAACGGGATGTATCTTTGTTGTTTTGATGGCAGTACAGAGTCATTTGGTTGCCCTTGAACAAAGCACATATACTTATATATATTTCCTTCATTTGGGATGGTTTTAGTTTTGACCTAGGTTCAGCCTCTACCATGTTTCACTTTTCAGTTCTCCCCCGGTTCGTTATCTCTTCCAATCATATGGAGAGTTTTTTCTACCTCCTGCATAATAGACTTATACAGTGTCATTTTTTTACTACCATGGTCATCACGAGTCATGCTTTTGTTCAAGGGAAGTCTAACCAGAGTCGGCCATTCTGCGGTGTCTCTTGACTCATTATTCAGTCGGCCTTCCCGGTCTTGTCAGTATCTTGTTCTATCACATCAGATGTTTTGGTCTTCTGCTCGTGCTGGTTTGAGAAGGTCTCCATTGAATTCTTGCTGGCGAGTTTGTCTCTTATCGACTACGACATATTGCTCTGAGAGCAAACCTAGAGCCGCACCCTGGCCCTATTTCCATCATTGATAGGTGACCTTGTGCTCAGCATTTGATCATCATTATGGGTCTTTGACTGAGTGGTTTCCCCTATGTTTGACGTTAGCACACATTATCACACTTGGGATTCGTGCAGTACCTTTATTTCCATTTGACCCTATCGGTGGATATCTCGCCTCTGTGTTAGCTTTCATTATTGGATGGTTCAGGGTTTCTTCCGTGCGCTAGCTTCATCTTGTGCATGTCAAAAACGTACTTCAGTTTTGGTTCCCTCACTCTACTTCGTCCGATTCCTTCCAAATCTTGGCCTGCGGGTTACACTCGCGCTGGACTGATGTGGGATGCCTTAATGCCTTCCTTCCAGCAGATATTTTCCCATCGACTCCGACTCATTGCTCTGGGAATAGGATCTAGAGTCTTTTTGTCAGTACCTTAGGGTTTGCAGTCATCAGTGGCAGACTCTTCGCCATCGACAGTGGGGATTCATCATTGCCTCCTGATTGGTAGATTCTTTCAAGTGTTCAACTTCAACTCATTCATTCGCACTTGTCAGATTGTACTGGGGCACCTTGACACTCATTATCATTATCGGTGGGTTGTCTCGCGTTGGTTAACGGGATACATCAATGCCCGGTAATCCAACGATTTCTCACATGGTCGACTTCAGTTCATTTATTCCCATTGTGTAGAATTGTGCCATAGTGATCGGTGAAGACCTCGGGTTGCATCAGCATTTCTCGGTTCACTTTTGACAGTCCATTCAGTTTCTGCCAGTGATGTCGTCCACCCTTATATGTTGCAGTTCAGTACAACATCATCCTATATGTTGGCTCCCGAGTTGCGTGATTGTACCGTTTGTTCCACCTCTTATGATTCGGTACTTGGAGATTCAGTTACTTATATGATCAGACATCCAGTTTCAGCATCATTGATCAGCTTTCTATATATGTGATACTTGGACATTGATTCATACTTGTACTTCCGGGCCATGCTCAGATGATTCATTGTGTACTTTCAGTTCAGCTATACTTGTATACATTTTGGATCTATTCTGTACTTTCCATATGATGTATTTTTGACTGAGCATGGGTATGCCCGCCTCAGCATGAGTTGACTCTATGTTTTCTTTCATTGGTTTTTGGCAGGCTGACATCTGTTGAAGTCCTCTCTTGTCCTTGCCAAGTTCTTTCTATGTGCATAATACATTTCGGCCATCATGTACCCCTTCTGACCTCATATATTAGGGGGCATCTGTTATAGCATCATTTTTCACCCTCAGGTGATTCATGATTGTCTTTATGGCTTTGGGCACCCATTCCTACAGACTTGAACAAATTCACTAAAAAACAGTGTTAAAATTCCCATACGCGGGTATGCCCAGACTTTTCCGCGTGTATACGTGAGTCCACATGTACTTTTCCATGTATTCAATTAAAACCATTAAAAATATATATAAATTCCCTATTTTCGGACTGGTTTGATGGTTACTCTAGTAGTTCAACCACCCCAGTACGTGGCCAACTGTTTCCAACTGACTGAAACTACTTTGAGGGAGTATAAAAGCCCCTCATATGCATGGCCTAAGGGGGAGAGAAATTTTGTAGACATTATACTCTGTTGGAATCCCAGTTCAGTTCTGATTCCCCATGCCTCCTGCACTTTCCCAGATTTATACAGGAAACCCTTGTTTCCTGGAGATGTTAATCCATTTATATGCCATCTCGAGTGCACAAGTTGTGAGAGTTTCTTAGCGAGGCAAGGGCGAGACGAATCCGGACGATGGTCTTCTCGAAGATCGTGGAAGGATTCAGGTGATCTCTGCACTCTTTACTTCTGTACATGCTATTCATAATAATGAAGAACCGTCTTGTTCCTGAACTTCTGTGTTAGTATCTATTTTTATATGTGGAAAGATTGATTATTAAGCAGTTATTATCGTTTATATCATGTTTCACATTGATTACACTAACGTTTAGGAGAAATATATGCTTTACAACTAGGTTTTTGTGCACGTTCTTTCTTGTTTTGCAGGTTGAAGGAGGAAGGAAGGTTGCTGGGGGTTTGAACCCCGCGGGATCTACATCGAACGTAGGACTACGGGTGAGTCCTGCTATCGTTGATTTCTAGTTTTTTGCATTCAAGTATGGTTGTGTGTGAATCCTTCTGAATGGCATGCCCTACTCTGTGGAGGTTTTGACCCAACAAACCTCTAGGGTGATTTTCCCTGAAACATTTAGTGTGTGAAAGCTCATCATTCAGTCCAAAAGCACAAAGGAAACAAAATAGAGTTTGTAAAGTGAAATGTCAAAGTTTACAACATTATAAGGTGGATTTTTCAAATGAGAAATTTAAATCCTTGGCATATAAGATATTTTCAAATTTAAACTTCATTTGTGTGCCAAGAGACAGCAATGAGCAAGAGAAGAGGTGTGAGGAGTGAAGGAAGAAGCTTGGAGGTAAAATTGGGAAAATTTGAGTGCGCGGCGCATTGGGCAGCCAGCGCAACGCACCGGAGGAGCGTAGCACATTGGGCCTACCTCCCCAGTGTAAAAAATACACTGGTGCGGCGCATTTGAGGGGAGCGGCACGTTGGGTTAGGCGTGTGACGCACATGGCAAAAGACAAAATTTTTTCTATTTCTTCCAACTCATCAAACTAACTCAGTAAATATTTATCCAAGTAAGTCCATGCAATCATTCCATTGCCATGAATAGGTATTTGGTGTCGTTTGCGAGGAATTGAACATGAAAAACCAAAACCTATTATCTTGTTTGAGGATTTGCTTCCTTTAGGGTTTTGAAATTATTTTTGTGCTAAATATTCCCATTTCTCCACCTAGTTTTTTCCCCTCCTCATTGTTTGTATCCTCACAATAGCCCATTTCACTTTTTATCCTATATCCCTAGTTACTCATTCCTACCCATTTCCATTCCCTACCCATCCCAATTGTGAAATTTCTCCAAACTTAAGTGGTTGTCCCTAAATCACAGATTTCAAATGGCAAGTTGCACTTTACAAAACTTCATTGTTCCTACTGCCCTATTTATCCTACATTCCCTCTCATTTGACACATATTTGGAAATCAATCAAAAACACCAAATTCTCATACAAGACAACATAGACCTTGCATCAACCTTGGGCAACATGGAGACAGATTCCTCTTATGACCAAGATAGTGACTCTACAACCGAATTGCATGCACCAAGGAGACCAAAAGTTGTTGGAAAAGGCCAACAAGGAAAATAACATGCTCAGGCACATGAAGAACCATTATTGGGTGCGAAATCATGTTTGCAAAGTGAGGATCAAGATCCTGAAAGAAAAGTTAAAGAGGGCATTAAAGCGTCGCAAAAGGCATGATAGACTCCAAATTTTGGCCGAAGCTTCTTTTGCCCAGCATAGTGCTTGATGAGGGACCTTCAGCCCAAATTTCAAGAAATTTGGGAAAAATTTTGTCAATTTTGAATTTTTGAGCCTAAACACAAATTTTCCTGCCCGACGCATAGCGCCACTTGGCGCGCGCTTATAATTGGCAGCTCTTCAGGAGGAAAACTTTGCATTTCTGGATTTTTCATCAAAATTTATGCATGCCTATGGATTACCTAAGGATTTCATCAAGTTTTGGGTTGCCAAAAGGGTCAAAAACACCCTAAAAATGGCCTTTCTACCACTTTTTGCACACACAGCAAGTAGTGTTGGGAGATTTTATTTTTGGAGGGGAAAATTCCAACCAAATCTAGAAATTCCACTTGGGTTGGAAAGTAGACATGTAGGGCTTTCCAACGCACTATCCTTCACTCAATTTGGACTTTGGGAAGGCCCTTAACATCAGCCTCAAACTTTTGCTACGCATAGAGATTTCAAGCGCAGCACATAGGGAAATTTGGCCTATTTTTCACTCAGCAGCTCAGAATTTCGCCTAGTTTTGGCTAGTTTGACTTTTTCATGTAACTCTTGATGTACCTTGATGTAAGTTCATGACCATGATGTAATTTTGGCACATTTTTACTCATCTTAGTGAATTCATTCACCAAAAAGTGAAATGTAAGTGAATGAATCAGTTTCCTATCATATAGAGGCAAGTTGTTTCATTGCCTATTTTCCAGTTCCTTGTTTAGATATGGTTGAAACAGCTCCTAGAATAATGAGCTCGACCCCTAGAGGCATGGGGATGAGGTAGGCTTTTCTATATCTTGTATTTTCTCATTCATTTTCAGAGGTTGGACATTTGGTGTTGCTTGGCACTTCATTGTACATTTCATCTCTGCAATTTTGGCAAAGGAATAGACCAGGGTTTGCAGCACTCTTTGGGATCCATGTGGCTCTGTGTTTTGATGGTGTTTTTCTCTATGTAATTTTAAGTTCACTGATGTTTATGTGTATCATTTCTCTTCTCCTTTCTTCTTAAATTAAACAAATGAGTGATAAAGGTGGAATTCATTAGCTTGCTTTGCTCTGCCTTCAGTTTTGTTTAATTTTCCATGTTTTTATCTGTTTGAAGAGGATTATTGAAATTATCTTGCCCTCTTTAGCTCCTCACTGGTCTAAAACTACCCACTCATTCAATTCAAATCATCAAAACAATTTCCTTCCTTGCCCCATTCAGAACTCTGCAAAAACTAGGCCTCATCCCCGAACCCAAAACTGCCTTTCCCTTGATTCCAACAAAAACCCCTAAAATCAAAATCAAACTCCTTTACTTATAACCTAGCCTAAAATTAGCCTTTATTTCAAGTCATCTCAAGCCCTATTGATAATTTTTGTTGAGATTGACCCGGAGAGAGCCCTCTCCTGTTCTGGTAGGGCTAGCTACCAGACTGAGCGTGGTTTGATGTTACCCTGAACTCTACCTTTTTCAGCCTGAGGTAGATTCAGGCAATAATAGAATTGAATTTAAAAAAAGGAACTAATCTAGAGAACACATACTGAATCAAATGACTAAGTCCTATTTACTTATTCTTAACTACCGTGTTTATTGATGCATCCAGTAAAGAACTAATCACACTCCAAAACGAATCTCTGTTGCAACAAAAGAAGGAGGCGTTGAGGTTTTCTAAGAGGGGCCCTGGACCAAAGGTTTAAATTTGAAGGTATATTGGTGGCTTTGATAGGCTTAGATGAGGTAAAACAGTGATTTTGGGTTGAGGAGAGAGTGTTTGGAACTGCTACATGAAGCTGCTACAGGATTTCCTGTAGTGCTACATAATGTCTTAAAAAGCTACAGGAAACAGTCTGTGTGGATTTTAAGGCTATAAATGGTGATAAAAAGGTTAGGAGAGGTGGGGTGAAGGTGGATATAGGTAGATGAAGGGTATCCAACCCCTTGGCAAAGCTAAAAACTCTTCACAAAGCATGTCTTTCACCCTCAAGGTGGCTCTCAGTGATGTGGTGGTGATCTCCAAAAACAGGGTTGTAGATGACTTGGATAGAAGGTGTTTGATGAAGGGTGAAGACTAAAGATCGTGGTGTTGAAGGGGTACTCCTATGTTGCTCTATTCAAACCTACAATCAAATTACATGTTCATGAATTCATCATTGAAAAAATTATCATAAAAATGGTGGAAAACATGACTTGAATTTACATAAACCTACCTATGCAACTGAAACAGAACTCTACCTCTACATCTACAACCTATTCATGATAATCAAAGAAAAATATTTAGATTTTCCAAGAAATCATAGACTAAAAATACGTTTTCGTTTGTGGTAGAAGTCCTTCTTCCTCAAGCTCCAATGGAAGAGTTGAGAGAGAGAGGCTTAGCACATAATTTTAAGGTTTTATATGCTACCCAACATGAAATGAAGGAAGCTAACTACTGCAACATGAAAGAAAACACAAGTACATAAGAGAGATTGAGCCCAATGGATTGGGCCCTAACCCACAAGCTCAAATCCCTAAAACTAACTTAGTGGAGAAGAAACCAAATGCTAAATTTATTTCATAACTAGTCTTGTTCACTCCCCATATCATCTGCTCTTCAGCAAAAAAAAAAAAAATCCAATAGAATTTGAAATAAAGACTCTCAAGATTGTGAGGGAAATCGGATGGGATGTTACAAAAGCCCAAAACTAGCACCTGCAATAACTTAATGACTTGGATGAAGCACGTCTATCTGTTGTGGAACGCACTACAATTATACAGCAGCAAAGAGATAAATGGCACAATCAACTGATTAAAAATAAATCATTCCAAATTGGAAATTGGGCGTTGTTATACAATTCCAGGTTCCATGATTTTCCGGGGAAATTACAGACATGGTGGCTCGGGCTGTATGAAATCAGATAATTCCATAAGAATGGTACCATAACTTTAAACACCATCGATGGATCTGGTACCTCTTTTCTGGTAAATGGACATTGGTTACGCCTTTACCACCAACTTCTCACAAAGGAGTCTTTTTTATCGCAAGGTAAGAAATTATCTTGTTTTTCAGATCGTAGCTAACTCGGGTAGCAACCTAGTAGCTTCATCTTCATAATATGATTTTATTTATCAAACTTTGTATATAATGTACATATGTTTCCTTTAAAGAGTTAATCAAATTTCTTGATTTTCTTTTTTCTTCTTTTACTTTCTTCCTTTCTTCTCTCTTGATAATAAAAATAAAGGGGTAGAGAAGCCTTCGGCACAATTTTTTTTCCCTTGGGCACGATTGTTGTTCCCTTTACCTTTCACAATCGTTGTTCCCTTGGGCATGACTGACGTTCCCTTGGGCACGATTGTTGTTCCGTTTCTCTTTCACAATTGTTGTTCCCTTGGGCACGATTTTTGTTCTGTTTCTCTTTCACAATTGTTGTTCCCTTGGGAACGATTGTTGTTCCCTTTCTCTTTCACAACCATTTTTCCCTTGGGCATGATTGTTGCTCCCTTCGGCACAATTGTTTTTCCCTTTGGAACGATTGTTGGTTCCTTTTCGCTAAGGAATTTTTCCCAAAATTAATGCCAATTTTTTTAAAAGGAACTAAAAATTATTGATATTTATTCTATCATGATGTTAAAAAGTATGTCTTATCTATCACTCGATGAGGAACATTATTTTATCCTTTGGCATATCCTATTTCAAATATTTCCTTATATTTGGATTTTTCTGAAAGAATTATAAATTGTTCATGATCTATCGCCACCATAGCAGTTTTGTCTCTTGTTTACATCTTTAAATGGTGATTTTATTTCAAGAATAACAAAGGGTTAGCACATATTTTATTTGGCATCCTTTTTTTTCCTGACGCAATCCTTAAAATCTTAAGGATTTGATGAGCCACCCTTGATGAATAAAACAATTAATATTTCAAAATATGATGACACTCAAAGCTATATTTATTCATAAGGATAAGGGGTCTCATCACAAGCCAGCATACTACGATCATAAGATAGTAACATAAGTGACATTCCCATTATGGCTACCAAACCAGGGTTATGCCCTGTTTGACAATAGTGTCAAAAAGGACAAGAGGTCTCATCACGAGCCGTCTTGTTCACTTTTTTATGATCCGGTGAGTAGCAGTGTTGTTATCTGGTCACCATGCCAGAACAATGACCTTTTGAGAAAATCCATTTAAAAAAATAAGTATGATATATCATCTATAGGATATTGGATCATCTACAGGTTTAAAATAAAACCATGTTGAGGCTATGGACACCTGCTAGCAGCAGTGGCTATGTCCATGGTATTGGAATAAATCTTGAATTGCCTTATCACAATTATATTGTTACACCTCTTTCTTTTATAAATAAATCACCAATCATCAATATCTACACCTATTTTACAAAAATCTCTAGAGGAAGTATACGTATTATAACATGGGCACATCTCTAAACTTTCGGACATCTAAAATATGAAAATTATCTATAAACGGAATACCACCAGATATCTATTTTTTGTTCCTCAACGGTTATTTATCTTAAAAATGATATATATTTTTCACACAGGATTTACCATTATTATTATCATACGTCAACAATCCACATCTATGTGCCAATTAATTATTTTCTCTATTTGGTTGCACCTGATTTGACTATTTCCTTGCGCATTACTGACTACTTACGCATGATCATTTAATTCCCATCATGCTACTGGCCGTGGTCAACCCTTTTTATTAGGGGAGGTAAGGCACAGCACATGCATGATTGGACTAATAAAAATTAACGAAAATACAATTTTTTTTCGCATGAAACCATATTAAACAATGTTATTTTGTTTTTGCCCTCATTCTATTTTGAAACAACTTTGTGTAGTGATTGCAACAAATATTTCCAAAACTAGCTTTGTGTATAGATTGTTGCGGAAATTCTCTCAAAACCAACAGCAATGGGAAGTAAATCCATACGTAACGAGCCTATTACACTATGGGTAACTAAACAAGCTTGATAAATCCAGGAAAGGGTGGGATGGCTTAGGTATTTAACCCGTTTGCAAGGATTTGATAACACGATGGAGCTAGAATTTTTACAAAAATTAAGAGATGAAAGAGCAATTGTCAAAGGAAAGCAGATACCAATAAATGAAACAACCCTGGCATAGGTCACAGGTCTCTCCACAGAAGGTGAAAAGTGGATGGAAAAGCATGTTGGACTCCAGAGTGCAATGGAATTTTTTATTTACCCTAGAGATGAATTGGTCCACAAAGGAAAAGGCTTCCACCCTGCCTCATTCAAAGAACCATGGCAAGAGATTTCAAACGTAATCCTTCGATACATCACATGTAACAGCTATCGTGATGTGGTAAGACCACGACATCTCAAGCTACTAGCAGCTTTAAGACAGAATATAGTGTTAAATATGTCATTCTTTTTCAATTTTCTTTTACATGAGGTCGTTGGTAGAGTAAGTAAAGATAGGGATCAAACCACTGTAATTAGTCACCATTGTTTAATTAAACTGATAGTCGGTATGGAACTGGCATTATCACACACAAGTTGGAAAAAAATTTTAGGACAGAATGACCTGCCACTTGTACAAGAAAATACCGAGGAAGAAAAAAACCAGCCTGACACAGAAAATAGTCAGTTAAGAGAAGAAAATGCTAATGAAACCCCAGCTTCACAAAACTTGTCTAGAGCCAAAAAGAGATTAGCCTCTGTTCTTGTTTCCTGACCAGCTAAGCATAGAAGGTCTAAAAGGCTATCCAAGGAAAAAAAAATGGTAGATTCTAAGGGGTATGCACTAGAAAATGAACCTCCAATGGAACAACAACATGACTCACCACAAATTAGAGAAGAAGAGATAGCCCAGTTTTTGGAAAACATGGAAACCTTCTTTTCTCTCGAGGAAAATGAAAATCGTTGTGGAAATGTGGTTGAACCAATTGTTAATATTTTATCCTCTACCCCCAATTCTCATAATGCATAGCTCCACTTGTCCTCGCCCAACATGCATGATCAATCTGGAAGAATCGGCCGAAATGATAGATGAACCAGACTTTTCCAGAGAGGGGACCATCCCTGATGACCAGAATTTAGAAGGTAACTTCCTTTCCACTGTCTTGATCGAGGAAGAAATTAGAGCTCCTCCTAATTTTATTATACCATCCTTGCTTGCAACGCCAATTGGAGAACCCACTGAAGTTTTAACAGAGGAATATAAAAGGAGAATTAAGATATTAAAGCAAGAAAACCTGAAATTATGGAAGAAGATGGAACATCTCAGGAAAAGGCTTAGAGGTTACGGTCGAAAGAAAATACAAATCATGACAACTTGTGAGAATTTTTTTACTCATGTATAATTCTAGACTGAGGAAATCCCAGTAATCATGCAGGAGTTCAGACTGAGAAAACCCCCATTGCTCATGTAGAAGTCCAGACGAAATAAATTCCCCTTAATTATGCAGAAAATAAAATTGAGGAGATTCCCACTAGATCTATGGGAACCTAGACAGAGATTAATCTCTCTGTGGTTATAGTTGTGGAAACAAACCAAATGGATCTACTAGATATCGTTAACCATGCCACACAAACTGAGGCAGTACCTCCTTGCTCCCATTTTATCAAGGAGGCCACCACTCAAATGCTAAGCCGGGAGTTGGAAAGGCACAAATATCTTGTAGTACCCAGAGTAGAACATCAAGAATTATTGTGAAATGAAAATCCTTGACCGTCACTGAGGATGAGAATCATGCCAAATTTAGGAGGGAGAAGAAGAAAATAGAGAAATTGCAGGGACAGCCTTCGAAAGGAGTAAAACATATCAAATAAATATGTTTTTTATATTCTCATATATTGTTTTGCAGGTCTCTAACAAAAAATTATTCCATGTTTTTGCTTGAATGGTACATTTTACTAAAGGTAAAATCCATACGGGCTGGACAACCTGTTGAGTTCAGTTATGTCTCTGATTTTATCAATTTTTTTCAAGAACAAGAAGATAATGTTAGATATCTTTTATGGGAACTCTATATGCACAACTTTTTCTTGGAAGAGAAAAGGGATGGAAACCCCAGTCATTTCATTGGGAATGTATAGTTCCAAGCCTTCATATCCTTTGAAAAGAATCAAATTAAGTGGCACAAATCCTGTATAATATTCCAAAGGAGATAAAACGAGTTAAACCTCTAGGTCAGAGGAGAACCTAGTAGCCCTTTGCAGACTTTCATAAAGCATAAAAGGTTCATGCAGCGAGCCAAAGTCGTTGTAGCATTGGCGCCCACACATAAGGATGACCTTATTTCCGGAATCAAGTATTTTGAATACATCAAGGAAGAATCCCTATAAGCAGTGAAGAAGTGATGGTTGGTATCTTATAAGGAGATTAAGAACCAAGAACCTTTTGGGTACAGGAACTTCTGAGCAGTAGTCAACCGGATAAAACTATATAATCATATCATCCTGTCTGAAGGACCTACATGGATTGGATGTCAATATCGATGCCCTGTCATCTGGTATCCATTGGATGGATATAATGTTGAGTATGAGCTACCAAAAGGTGTAGAGAGCGAAGCCTTCAAGGTTATTAGAAGTAAAAATGGATTACGGACTTATGGTGAATAGTCTTACCCAGCCTACTCTCTGACTTTGCTACATGAGAATCACCTTTTTTCATGAGGACATGCAAATAGGTAAGTTGTGGGGTAATGTTGGGTCACGAAAAAGGTATAATTTCCTTCCTGATTTCCTTATTAATTGTTAGTTTTTTAGGCAAGTTTATCTCTAACTTGTAATAATTCAAGAGAAAAGAAGGATAAAAGCAAGTTGAGAATGATATAGTAAATATAAGTTTTTTTGATATCAAAAAGGTTGTAATTTGGGTAAATCAATATGCAGATCAGCCTAAAGGAGCGATTGTTGTTCCTTAAGATATCTTAGAGAGATGTTGATTAAGCCAACGTCGTATTAATAGCAGTTATAGATTGATGTCCAGGGCATGGTTGGAAAACAAAGGCAACTGGAAACTGAACGATACTATATGGAGATTTTATGGTTGAAGGAGGAATCCTAAGAATATTTTGATTCTCGGGATAGCTCTACATTCAGTTTTCAAGATGTAATATATAAGTCAATAAAATAAGAGACAAATGTTGTTCGATCAATTTTAATGTTCTGATTTATTATTTTATTGTACATTATAGATCACAATCTGAGTTAAACATTTTTGGGTTACGCTATAAAACATTTTGAGTAATGAAGTTGAATGAGATTACATTTTAGTCTTTTGGATTGAGCTTGTTTAGGCAGTACTTCTGGGGACCGTGGGCCCAGCCACCAGAGGTTTCACTGTCTACTCTGTATCATTGATAGTTAAATTACCTTTCTGTAATTTTCATTAGTTGTATTATCTTTTATTTACTTTTTCATTTGTCGTAAGTGATAGATTTAATTCTACACCTTAAATGTTGTTGAGTGTTTTCCGAAGTTGTTGATTAAATAAGTATTACTCATATGTAGGTATGAATGTATGAATCTGTAAGGTTACTTTAGAATTACCAATTCGCTAGTATTTGTGTGATTAATTGATTTTCCCTCGTGCATTTGATTTACTGATAATTATATCAAGATAAATTGCGAGTTAGAATAGTTTCTTTTATCAAGATTGTTATTATAGGATTTATTGTGTGTTGTTATCATTTATGTAATAGTAATGATTTAAATAGAAGTTATTGCGCACTTTTCCATAGCCTAAGACTTTATGATTGCATATACTTTGTCGATAGCCTTGAAATAGCAAACGAATCCCAGGTTGATCAAATAAATGAGATAGGATTAAGATCGATTTTCAAAGATTCATCTTAGTGCCCAACACTCATGGTAATGACGGTATTTTTTATCTTCTTTGGCAGGTTTCGATGGGTGATTTGGTGTATTTAGGATTCGCTGATGGTGCTAGTAGACATGCTCAAAACCTAGCTTTCTTCGTCTGGGTAATATATTATCCATCTGGTAAGTTGTTAGTCTCACGAGGCATATGTATCGGTCTTGCTTCCAACAATATGGTTGAATACAGTGTTGTCATTAATTTATTATATGAGGCAATATCTCTTGGTATTGAATCATTAATAGTTTATTTGGATTCACAACTGGTTGTGTCTCAATTGAATAACATTTATCATATGAGGGGTCCTTTATTACATCACCAATTTCTGAGAGTGATATTTTTACAAATATCATTTAATATTATTACTTTCATTCATATTCCACGATCATAAAATTCACTTGTTGATTCTATATCTATTCATCACTAGATTGGCACACTAATCATTCATCACATTAAAAATCAAAGTATTATAATATCATCTGTATATATGATCAAACCATCACAAAATATTTGTATATAGATAGGAACAATATGTCCAAAATATTATAAAATGTGGAAAAATTTCCTACAAAATTAGGGCTTAAGCCCAATCATGTCCATATCTTTAAAAAGAATATTCATCTAATCTAAATCTATGGGCCCCACCTTGGCTGAGAATCTCAGAAAAATACAATGGCATTTTCCACTCTTCAGAAGAGATGCACCCACTCTCATGGTACTCCTACCACCCGTCTATGCATGGCCTCAGGGAGATCCTCTACTGCTGCCATAGGAACTTGGTGAGTTAATCTCTCCAAGTTTCGCTGAACTGAATGCAGGACTCTCTCAAACTATGTTGTTGCACTATCTGCATCTCTGTCACAATGCATGTGCCTTGGTAGACCCTTAGGTATCAATGGTCCAACATCTTCATAATGATCATTTAATCTTGTGAGGTTTTTGTTTCACGAAAAATATTTTTAACTTCTTAAGAGCTTATTAAAAAATCCAAAAAATTAAATAAAATAAAATTCAAAAATTTTACTAATGTTACCCCATGCAACGCCCTCGAGAAGTACTAGATGCGGGTCCTATATAATCAATGCCTGCATATGGGTAATCATATATAGCTACAACTTGTTACTCCCACCGTAGGAAGAACTTGTCGTTGAAATTTTCTCGAGTAACTTCGCCTCTTCTAAGTCACTTGATAAAGTCTTTCCATTTATCAATCCTAGGATCTCTGGGACTGTTAACGATTGTAGACACTTTGGGTCTAAGTGTTGTGAATCGGTCAATGAAAAATGAGAAAATTATGCTTCCATACCCAAAATTCTTCATCTTACCTTGTCTCACTAATATCAATTTCTTTTTCATGCTAACCAAGAGCGTTGTGCACCAATAAAAGACCATTGGTCGTAGGCGTTGTACTTCCAAGAACATGGCAGGACGAGAAGCCTAATGTATTGAGGCTAAACTTGCTAATCTGACAATAAGGAAGAGGATGATTTTGATCAGCAGCCTTATGAATTTATTGGGATATTTGATCTGATCTTGTCTGTCTTTGGTGTACATTATATACCTATGTATTATGAAACATTACGGCCTCCACAGGCCCTCCCTCTCAGATCGAATGCTTCCCCTCTTCGGAAAAGTCCTATGATGACATATATATCCTCTACCCCAATGTGTAAGGGAATCTGATCAATCACAAAACATTCTTGCTCTAGGTCCCATTAATGGATAAGCATTTCTAGTTACTGAGTTTCTGTTTTCATATTTGGAATCATAGAAAAATTGAGCAATCCACAATTTCTTAATGCATCCAATAATTCGAGGCCATTCAAAACCTCATTGTCAACATAATTTTGTTCCCTCTCTTTCCAAATGATTGACATCCTGCAAAATTGAGAGATTTCATCCATTAGAATTCAAGTTTTTCATTTTTCTCTACGCGTACGCGGATTTCTTAAAACACAGTTGCATACACACGCAGCTTCCTTTTAGAAACTTGTGTGTAGGGATTTCTACGCACGGTTTTCAAAATATCGACCCACGTGCACAGAGAGAGGTATTTTAAAAACACAAGTTCTCCCATGGAAATCAAATAAATTCATTAAAAATTGGAATTGAATGGACAAGATATGGATTTAGAGTTACCTTGACAGCGTGGTGGATGAATTCGTTGGAGAGATTAATGGAATTGAGTTGCCCAAGTTGCTCCAAAGATATCTCTTCTCAACACTAGAAAATTTAAAATGAATTTGGGTGAGTTAAAAATTCCTTTTATAATGAAATTTTAAAACCCACTTTTGTATAGTTCATTATTTTTTAACTTAATAATTTTATGAACTTTTTAACTTTTGGCTTGAAGTGTTGGGGAAGGTTTTTTTCCAGGGTAAATGAAGACTTAATGATGTTTTTCCACCACTTCAACTCCATTATCGTAGACCTATCGTGGCAAGCATCATTTTTGGCACTGGCATATAGGTTAAGACATATCACTTTTCCTTTGCATAATGCATCTCAACCTCTACTGTGATATTTTTCCATATGGTTGACCCCATTATTTTGTGATTTTCAACCCACTCTCACTTAATGTCTTATAAATCTGTAACATAGTGGTAGAGCCACTCCTTCCATGGGCTACCTAGTTATATCCTCGCTAGAATATGTTTCCCATGTTGCAATAATTGTGTAGTCTCAGGAGTCCTCTTTAGTCTCGCCATGACTTTGTGATGAAGCCTCATCCTTCTTCTTCACTATCTTTCTAGCTTTATTCCCTAGAGGCTCCCATGTGTTAAGCTGTAGTATTACATTGCATATTTACTACTTGTACCTTTTGGCCTAAAGTCGGCTTCATTTGGACTCATGTATAAGCCACTTTTTACCATGAATTTTCTGCAAGTTCAAACCATGCATTCATTAGCCTCTACGACTTGACACCTTTTATATGTGGAAAGAACATTCCTTAGGGTGTTGATGACTAGTATATGCCACCTTGAATTGAGTATAGGAATGTTCCAATCCCAGGAACTAGTGCATCTACCCTTAACACTCATTATTTACAATGTACTATAGGCATTATTTAATTCTTTTTTAGGCTTTAATTATGAAAAATACAAAAAATCATATATTCCAAAAAAGAGCAAGAACGGGACATTTTATTCCATATTTGATAGTAGCAAGATTTAGTTATGTTTCCCTTGAACAAATCACTCAAAATAAGTTTTTCCTTCATTTGGGATGGGACTTACTTTGACTTTAGTAAAGTCGTAAACTTCTTCTTGAGTCACACCTCCTCTGGTTAGTTATTTCTTACAATCATATGGAGAGTTTTTTAATGCCTCCTACATTGCAAACTTATACAAAGTTATTTTATGCTGCCATAGAGTCACATTGTTTCGTTATTTTTTTCAAGGGAATTCAACTTGTGTCGGTCATTCTGTGGTGTCTCTTGACTCATTTTTAGTCGGCCATACCCGATCTGTCAAGTTATATTTAGTATCACATCATCTATTTGGTCCTTCGCTCATGTTTGTTAAGAAGATCTCCATTGACTTCTTGTTGGTTGTTTTTCACTTATAGAATTCGACAAATTTCTCTAAGAGTAGGCTTAGATCCGCATCTTGGCTTTATTTACATCATTGATAGGTGACCTTGCACTCAACATCGATCGGTATCATGGTTTTTTGACAGAGTGGTTTCCCTTTTGTTCGATGTCAGCTTACATTATCACACATTGGGATTCATGCAGTACCTTGGTTTCCATTTGACCCAATTGGTGCATTCCTCTCCTTTGTATCAACTTTCATTATTGGTTGGTTCATAGGGTTTCTTTCGTGTGCTAGCCACATCTTGTGTACGTCGGAAACATACTTTAGAATGGTTAATTCATCTATTTTCGTCTGAGTCCTTCCAAATTATTGGTTTGTGGGTTACACTCACACTGGTTTATGTGGGATTCCTTAATTCCTTCCTTCCAGCAGACTTTTTCCTATAGACTCCAACTCATTTCTATGGGAACAAGATCTAGAGCCCTTTTTTCAGTACCTTAGGGTTTGCATTCATCAGTGGAAGACTCCTTCAGTATCGATAGTGAGAATACATCAATGTCTCATGATTAGTATATTCTCTCAAATGTTCGACTTCAACACATTTATTTTCACTTGTTAGATTGTACTGGGGTCCCTTGACACTCATCATCATTATTAGTGTGTTGTCTCGCATTTGTTAACAGTATACCTCAAAGACTAGTAATCAAACTATTTCTCACGTGGTCAACTTCAGCTCAATTATTCCCATAGTGTCTAAATGTACCATCTGCAGTCGGTGAAGACCTCGAGTTGTGTCATTATCTTGGTTCACTCGACAACTGCTTTAGCTTTCTACCAGTGATACCATCCACCCTTATATGTTGCAATTCATAATAGAAGCATCTTGCATGCCAACACATGATTTTATGAAGTACCACTATTCCACCTATATGAATTGGTACATATGAGGATCATTTATGTAACATTAGTGATCAGACATTCTTTGAGTATCATTTATCAGAATTTATTCTATATGTGATATTGATACATAGCTTTTTTTTTTTCCTTTACGGCTATGATTAGATGGTCCACTGTGTATTCTTCAGTTCTTTATGTACACTTATGTATACATTTTGGATCTTCTTTATACTTTATCAACATACATGATTTACTATCTTTGAGCATGGTTATTCCCACCTCAGACATGAGTCTTCATGCTGACTTCTTCCACAAGTATTCAGTAGGCTAGAATATGGGGATCTCCTCTCAGGTTCTCAAATGATCTCTGTTTATACATAATACATTTCGGCCATCATGTACCCCTTTTGACCTTATATATTAGGGGGCATATGTTATAGCATCGTTTAGCACTCTGGTAGTTATGATGCTCTTGTATGGCCTTGGGCATCCCTTTCCCATATATACTTGATATTATATTAAAAAATAATATTTTGGATCCCATACACGACTCTGCCCTATCAAAAGCATGTACACACGTGGGTACATAACAAAAAACTCACGTATGTACTTAAAAATATGAAAAAAATAAAAAATATCCTATTATTTGGGTGGGGTTTATGGGCTTGACCAGAATCCCACCTAAAGGAGATCGTGGCCTAACTAAATCAATTAATTTCTGGTGGTATTTATACACCTCATGGGATGGCCTGATTACAATCAAGGAGATAGGATATCGATATTATAGTCATTTCGGTCCCCATATCAAGTTTGATTTTCCCTATGCCTCCTGCACTCCCAGTCATAGGAAACCCATGTTTCCTTGCATAGATTCTTATCCATAATTATATGGCATCCTTTTTTTGATCGGGTGATCATGTTCTAAGTTGTAAAAATGCTAAAAATTGGAATTACTCAAAATTGGTTGGAACCTGAGCGACTGGATAGGCCTCATCAATACGATCCTAACGCTGTGAACGACACTCAAATCCGACACTGTATGTGAAAGTTATTCAAGTTTGAAAATTCACAATTTCAGGCAAAAGTCCAGTTTGACTAGGTTTGACTTCAATTTTTGAAAAATTAAAAAAAAAAAAGAATATTCCTTAGAATATTCCAAGGAATATTCCTTAGAATATTCCCTAGAATATTCCTCAAAATATTCCACCTAGGCCAATCATCATTTGACAAGTGGCAGCAGCTGGTTCGTGGATGGTTTGACTTTTGAGATTTTTGACCAATTATGGGCTGCCACGTGGCAGGCCCGGAGGGCACCACGTGGCCCCCTGGTCGGTGAAATGGTGGCGTATTAAAATTTTTGAAATTCCACAGGTTTGAACCCGCAACCTCGTCTCTGCAAGCGCCATGACTTACCGTTGGGCCACGCAATTGGTTCTTAACAACATTGGGTTTGATGTTATATTCAATGTTTGATTAAAGTTTCGGTGAAGGATTTAAGGGCTAGCCCCATCTGATATGACCTCTGCTCATGACCTGGGGGCCTACAAACCGGAGTTTTTATATAATATTGTGGTTTTTTTAATGTGATCACATTTTTCGGTGGCGGAATTTATGTTAAAATTTTAATGCCACGGTTGTTTAAAAACAAAATGCGGCGGTCTATGCGGATGGCATGTGACCAGCACTATCCGACATTAATTTCCAACTAAACTGCCCACCTGTTTAGCACCAGTTCCACCATTTCAGGTGGATTTTCCAAGTTTGGGGCGCCTAACTCTAGTTTCTCCACATTTGGTGGAGTTTGTTAAGGAGATATTGGGCAAATACTATTTTGGTCATAACTTTTGATGGGGAGAACCTTTTGGAACGAAATTTTTTTTGATTTCGGGTATTTTGAGCATTCCAAATCCAATGGTGTAAGTTTCAAGGCAACATAGCTCATCTTCAAGTACTTTTTCAACATAGAATCTTGGAGAGCCATAAGGGCCTAGGGAGTGTTGGAGCTGTATTGGGCTATGGTTAACCATTGGAGGTGAAACAAAAGCCAATATTTACTGTTTTCTGTGTTTTGAACTCATTTATACAGCTTATTTTTCCTGTTTAGGCTTTATGATCATTTTATAACCAATTTTTGCATCTAATAGAGCAAGGACATGCCCATTTCGGGGCCTTGGACCCGGCAGATGTAGCCAAGAATGGGTGAACTGCCTCATCAATTGTTGTGCTATATTATGTGATTTTATCTTGCTGTGTTTTTTAGATATATTATGTTAAACAATAAAAATAAATAACACTCCTTCACACATAACACTCCTTCACATTTTGCACATATAATTTTATCGAAATGAATACCTTGAACAGAAAATACAAGTAATTTCATTTTCAGATTATATGTGTTAACTTCTTCAAGTTCTAAAGACAGAGTCTGTAAAGGGCCAGGTAGCCTCTGGATCTCATCCTTTTATCAAAGGTGACATATCCAGTAAATTCCCCTACAGTCAATCTCTGGAATATATCTGAGAAGTTTCACATTTAAGTTAATGAAAATGGATACCTTGCACACATTTTCAAGTACTTCCATTTTCAAATCACTTGCATATGCTCAAGAGATGATCTTTGAGGCTTAGGTTGGATGTATCTAGAGGAATATTTTGTTGGTGCCATGGTTGGATCAGGTTGTATCTCTCCACTACTATTTTTGATATCAATAAAGAAGCTATATGTCGTTTTTTATATGTTATGATCTCATCTTTCATGATTTATATGCTATATGTCATCATTTATATGTTATACTTGATGATATGACATGTTTATTATGTATGAACCTTGAATTACTTGTTATGTATATGCTTCTCTGAATCTTGTTGGATACATGCTCTCTTTGGAGGAAGCAAAGGGTTTGGACCCTACGGGATCGATATCAAATGTAGGACCTTCAGGTACTCTTCTCAAACCCAACCTTATTATTTTATATGGTTTGCATGCTTGAACAAATGCTTCTTTTTGATAATCTTCTTTCGCTTTGTTGAGGTTGTCAACCCTTTCCTTAGGGAACTTTTTCTCCCCAACAGATGCTAGATGTTTACCCAAACCTCGATTTTGTCTTATGAAATACACGGATGATCTATCTATATCTCCCTCTCAACTAGGCAGGACATATCTATTCCAATAAAGGAATGATCTATATGAGATATTAATCAAAATTTTCTTGAGGGTTTTTAAATTACATATGTTAAAATTGAGTTTTTGTGGCCTTTATGTTAATTTTTAAACACATAAAGCATGAAAATAAACTCTAAAATATATAGAAACAACATAAAAATACACCATAAAAATAACCACAACACAAAAAATGATGAAGGAGGTCACCCCTCATGGGCTACCTCTCCTTGGTCCAGCTTCCAATAGCTTGGCCCTCTTTCATTATGCTCAAAATGGTGATTGCATACATTTACAGTGCTAAAATGGCTTCAAAACCTATTCCATTAGCTTCAGAATACCCAAAAATTCATGTCTAGCCTTTTTCTGATCCAAAACTGGTCAAAAATTAAAGAAGTTATGAGCCTCCCTAGTTTCGCTGCTAACTGCACCACAATTTCTGCAAAATTTGAACCGGTCCTACAATTTCGCCCTTATTTCAGCTAACCAAGCAAAAATTTCCCTGAAATTCGTCCGAAATTGTCGGATCGTTTAAATGCACAATGCCACCCAAAATCCAAATTTCAAAAAATATATATTATGGTTAGATTAAAAATTTTGAATAAAAAATATCGGTGGTTTCGCCAACGGTCAGTGGGTAACTGTCACATGGGTTGTTCCCTGAGGCTTGTGTAACGGTTATGGTATTGGTGGGGCGGCTAGGGCCCAGTCCCCGACCCCCTACCCACGTTCCTGTGGTGTTGGGGTGGCCAGGGGCTAGGCCTTATCCCAGCCCCCAACCATAATATACATTAAATATAACATTACCACCACCTTTTAACAAGGAACTTCAATAGTCTATTAGTAAGACGATGCGTTATTTAGAGAGAGATCACCATGTTGACTCTGGTGGAGTGTTAACTCAGGCCGTAAACATATTTTGGTGGCCCCCATGCTGCCACGTGGCGGCCTTCAGTTGGGCCATGTGGCAACATGTGGTTGGCCATCACACCAACTAATCAACTCGTCCACAACAGTGCAATCAACTTCGGAGAAGTGGAAATTCTAAATTGGCCTCAAAAGAATTACCTTTCAACCAACATAAGAGGCCATGTGGTAGCCTGCCACTGGCCCATAATACACAGTCAACTATCATTTTTTTTTTTTTAATTTTGCTTATTTGGGAAAACGAACAGAACATGTTTCCAGGAGCATACGTTGTTTCTTTTCCGCGAAACGAGTTGCGCTGGATTCAGAACGACGAGATCTAGGTGGTCATTCAGTTTCCACACCATTCTTACAACTTTCATTTTTAAGCATATTTTTTAGCATTTGATCAAGGAATGTACCTAAGCTCCTTGTCTTAGGAATTTTGCTGCCAAGTTTCTTCCAAGTAAGAAACTTGTTTCCAGACTCCCTCTTAATTAGGGACCTACAACAGCTCCTCAAGTGGAGATGGTGTAACAACTAGCTGCTTGTAGAACTCCTTCTTTTTATGTCATGAGTTTCTTCTTTGTCATGGAGTCTACATTCAGTGGGACTTCTTCGTAGGGCACAGACCATCCATCACTTTCATCTTTGAGCCATGTCATCATTTCTTCCATTGGAAAGTGATCCATCAGTTCATATCTGGTCTTCCTTCATGCCATGTTTCCTTATTCATGCCATGTTTCCTTGAGGATCTTTCATCCTACTACATGGTCATCAATAATGGAAGACATCCATAGCTCTTCCCAAGGAAGTCTTGCATAATCCCATCTAGATATCATTAAAAAAAAAAAGGAAATGAACATCAAATCATAATTACCTCTGTGATGGTCTTTCATCATGACATATTCAAGTTTGTATCAGCATCCTGCATACATATTGACACATCTCCAAAATATATTCATTGTCAATGGTCTCCATATTTTTCAGACTTCCATCAAAGTCTTTGTATCCTTTCTAGAGATATCATGGTCAAATAATTTATTCCTTGGATGTTTATTGCCTTCATAGTTTCACATTCCACGATCTCTTCCTTTCTTTCTTCACACATTTCATTCCCAAGAATTTCCAATCAAAATTCAAGGTATTTTCAACCACCTCATATTACATATGAGGACATATTATGTTGATTTCATCTAGAAAAAGTGTGACTTGTGCCTTCTTGCATCCTTTCATAGGAGGATATCCCTTTTTATTTTGATCATGCTCTCAAGATATAGCATTGATCCATATCACCTGCAACCATGTGACATGACTCTTAAATATTGAATATAAGCATGTGTACCTCTTTTTTCTTATGGTTCATCTAGACTTCCTACAACATCTTCCTTGATTGAAATAGATTCAATCCCTTGATTTTCTTTAAATTTTATGTCATCATACCATCATCCCATGAATTCCATAAGTTTGGAATTATTGATGAAACACTTGCTTCCTTTCTTGATCGGTGAATCTTTCGATGAATATTCCATCAGAGAATCTTGAGGATCTAGAGTATCCCCATCTAGCATATGTTTCCCTTTTTAACTGATGTATGATGAACCTTGTCTTGGATTACTTTCCTTTTTCCATAAGTGCCACTCGTGCTTCTAATGAGGTACCCAAGAGTTATATTCTCTTATATACCTAATGCAGCCATCATCCATGCTTCCCTATGATGATGTCTCGAGCACTTGCTTCTAATGCTTCAATGATGACATGATGCATCATATCATGCTCTTATAATTATATCTATCATGATATTTATACATTACAACAAGAGAACTTGAACACGAGAACTTGAAAAGAACTAGGTGAGAAAGACTATCTCAATCATAGTAGAGATATTCTAATTCCTATTTCTTGGAATTTTTCTTTTCAGCTTCCTCCACATCCTCGGTGATATGGGCTTATTCACTTCCTATTTTGTTATTTTCCTTCTTTAGCTTAGGAAAATATCTTCTATAGTGCACATATTCCTAACATCCATAGAATTGAATCTTAGTCATGTTCTTCTTCTTTTTTGAAGGACCAAACTTTCCAAATTATCCCTTTATTTTTTTCATTGCAACATATGCCTGTTTTTGCTCACCTAATCCCACATCATATTTTTCCTTTAGACTTGAATATTCAATATTTCATAGTGACCATATTTCATAGAATGGATTAGCTTCTTTCTTCCCATAAATGCTTGAAGTAAAGTTACCCCACTGCTCTGGTAGTGCATTTAGTACTACTATAGTCATTTCTCTATCAGACATGACTTCTCCTAGATCTTGAAGTTGATCCCTAATCTCAAATATCCACATAAATTATGAGGCTATTCCATCTTCCCTTGACATATTTATCTTGTATATTTATTTCCTTAATGATATTACTTCTCCAACAGTGCTTACGGAATACAACTCTACCATTTTTTCATAGATTTATTTTGAAGTTTCGAGTTTAGATACATATGGGATGAGGGGATCCTTGGTGGATTCAATGAGAATAATTTGAACCCTAACTTACCCTTTCATATATTTTGCAAGATCTTGAGTATCTTCCTTTACTGGTTTAGTAATATATCCTTTGATATGTTCCATAACCTCATTTTAAATGAGATTCATATCTGTCATTTTTTCCATGCAAGATAGTTTGAAGCCCCAACCAATTTGTTGCTTTCCTTGAAAAAATACATTTTGAAAAACTCATACATAAATTTAATTACTTGATAGGATTATCCTTTTTTTCTTCCTTGAATTTGATGATGATATGGATGATGGAAATATTCTCCTTGATGAAGATATATTTCTTCTTCAAGAATGATCCTTGACCCCTTAAAGAGGGACACCACTTAGTTGATGATGACTTCTTGATGGTGTCCTTTAATGGAAGGAAACTTTCTTCAATGATAGGGAAATTTCCTTATAACCCCTTTTGAAGATGATGAAAACACTCCTTGATCTAGCCTTCTTCGGATAACTAGCCTTCAATATACTTCAACTCCTTCAGTGATGAATGCAGATCCCATAAATTCTTCTAGGGTTTTGACTTTGTTTAAGATGATGATGTGATATTTGTCCTTGAAGTGATTCTCTTGGATGTTTATACTTAGGCTTACCTTGCTTTGTAGATATCTTCAACTTGATGAGGGTCTTTTTTGTCTTTTGATGATGACTAGAGGATCCAAAAAAAAAAAAATGGTGTAGACTTCTTCTTTGATCTAAAGTTTGATACTTTGTTGTAGATCTCAACTTCACTTTAGTGTCTTTCTCGATATTTGATCCTTGAGTGTCCCTTGATAAGATTCCCTTCCTTGACTTAGTCACCTTAGCTCTGACCCCATGTTGAGAAATATAGGGTATCAAGTATTAGTTGATTTCTCTTCTTATGATAACTACTTGTGAATATCTTATTTTACTTAAGTTGTTAGAGTTTATCATAAAACAGCTACCAATTCATAAACCATAAAGAGACAAGAGACAGACAATATAGGTGATCAGTCAGGGCCAAAACCTCTCCCACTTGAGAGGAAAACCCGAAAAAATCCTTCTTCCTATAGAGACTTCAATTAATGAATACCAAGACCAAGACCCTTGACCTATTTTCGACTCCAAGACCAAGAAACGAAGTTTCCTTGATGAGATCCTTCTTCCTTGAGTCAACTATAGTCAACCTTATTGCTACTTCCTTCTTCTCGGCTACCCTTCAAAATTTCAGTTCCTTGGTTTAGCACTACACTTCTTGGCTCTATTTCAGAAACCCTAGCACATGATTTTGACCAACCTTGACCTTATATCTTCCTTGCTCTAGAATGAGACTTCTTATTGACACTTCAACTTGAGATCTTTCTTATTCTTCAACCAAAATCCTCTCTCACTATGACTGTAATATTTCAACCTTCTTTTGCAATCTACAAGTCTATAATCTCACACGTTTGGAGGTAATTTGGCCCAAAAATAGTCACAAAACAAAGCTAAATACCTCGTTTCTCCTTACCTTCACCTAGTTGGTTATTAGGCTCCTTCTTGATGACCTTCGCACTTATCACTAGCTTCATATCTTGACCAAATTTATTTCTCTGAAATGAGGCTGAGCTTCCCTATTTATAATTGTTGGAGCCTTCATAATAATCTGAATTGAGAGAGGGTGATTCGACATGAATTTTGGTGGAGATATTTTATTCCAACTTGAAGTCGACTTGAAGGAGGTGACTTTTCTTGGCCTTGGATGGCTATTTGACACTTTCATTGACTCATATATAAATGTAGCATGCCCAAGAAGGTTCCTTCATACATGAAATTGACTCAAATTAACTTTTTATGACTTGATAACAAATCTTAAAGGCTCACAATGGGAGCCATCACTAAAAAAAAATCATTTCTTATGAAACCCATCAGACAAGCATTAAAATAATAATTTTATTTTTCTTCTTTATATCAATTACATAAAATCATAATTGTGACATGTCATTATGAAGACTGAACCTAGTTACACTTTGCAATAATATTTAACACAGCAAGAGCCAAGTTCTATCAGAACTGTTATACAAAATTTTAATCTATGGATAAACTAAATTCCCTGAGTGTGGTGTTCCTTCACTCAAAACAACAGAAGAAATAAAACTACTATTTTCTTTAAGACAAATAGATATACAGAAAGGGAAAGAAGCCTACATGTGATACTTTTTCTATCCTTCTCCTTCTGTCATTATTTTCGTTGCTCTCAATCTAACTCAAGCCACTAGATCGATTCCTGCAATCAAAGACAGAGAACAGCAAACAACATACAATATACAAGTATCTACTTATATTAATCAAATAAAACTTATTAGATCTGAGAATACATACATCATAAAGAATACATTTCACAAGATATGAACATATGTATTGAGAAAATGAATATATATATTTATTAATAGAGTAGGAGGAGAAGATTACAACCAATAGATCGATTTTTCGTCATCCTACTCCAACTTCATTCCACCCTCATCACATCCAGCACCATCTCAGCATCATATCAGTACTTCCAATCTCTTATCAAATGAGAATCCAACAACATAACTTTGCAAAAAATTCTTCCTCCCTAGCACTTAGATAAGTGCTCAATTTATAGGGAAACTGATGGTAGTTTCTCATTAATGGCTTTCTAATATTAGGTAAGACATGTTTCCAAGTTCAGAGGTGGTGGATGGACACTTGGATTCAAATTATGACACCTATGGACTCTTCTAGAAGGCATTGGCCATGTGAATATTCCTAGAACAATGATGATTTCGCTCCCAGGTGACCAACTCACCCTTGAGTGTCGGGAAGTGCACTGCAGTGCACCCTTGCATGGATTTATTGGCACTGCAACGTAGTTAGTCCCTTGCAGAGGAGCGTTGGTGAGTCAATGGGTCATATAATATATACTTCACAACTTTGAAATCTCACAATTGAAGCCATGAATGGAATATATTCACTTAGGGCATATAGCAATTGAAATATAAGGGGATGATAGACCCTATTCATTGGTCCTGGGGGATGATGCCCAGTTTGACTAGGTCTTGCGGGATGATGCCCAAATTGGCCTATAACAGCTGCCCCCTAAAGCATGAAGTCAAAATAATAATATTATTTGGATGAGATGCTTTACGATGTGATGAGTAGGATCTGAAGCAGACGGTGACCTGCATCAATTTGGAATATATTAAATCATGATATCTTACATATTTATCATGAATTGTTGAGGGAGGCATACCCATGCTTAGCACATAAACTATCATAACATGTACATAATTTAGAAATTTTTCAACATTGGAATGTTGCCTGATATAGACATGCCTACAGATATAGGCCCATGTTCTGATGACAATCTGTATGTAAAGCCATCGTATAGATGATGTGTACAACAATCCTGAAATCGCAGCCCGGATGGATGAAACTAGAACCAGGGTCTTCTTATCTTGTTCACTCGATCGTTCAGGTACAACTCTAACCATGTGAATATATGATCTAAATTCAAACATGGGAAGACATCGTCTGATTACCAACAAATGATGTGAGTTTTTAACGGATGCGAGAAAACCACCATTGATGTTAATGTCTCTCAAGGTATTGCAATACAATTTGCAAGGCATGAATAGATGATTTGATTTTGAACGCCAAAAAAAATCTTTCGGTCAAAGGTCCGGAAGTAAGAAACCTACTGATGATGTGGCAAGCCTCAAGGTACTGGAAGATGTTTCTAAGTAAACTTCCTGGATGATGAGTTGATGTCGACAGGAATCAATTATATCGCAAAACGGGAGTAATGATTTTGGAGACAAAATATGACTTGATATAGAAATGTTCAGGGATGAGTGTCATGAAAGTGAAGGTTTATGAGTATTGCAGAAAGATGAGGAATTACTAGATGACTTCTCTTGAACATATCGGCGACACTGTAATGAGTTGGCAGCATTGACCCAAAACCGAAGTGATTATATGATGAACCATAGGTATGATGAACTGTCAAGAAGATTACCCAACCCAAAAGTCATGATGATGGAGTGAAAGTGTCATGTTCAAGAGAAACTGTCACCATAAACTGTTTAGTTCTTTTTCCCAAATTTTCCCCAGTCATTTGTCGACTAGTATCTCTTTATTTTTTAACAAGCTTGAGGATGGTAACATATGCTTGATCTATAATTCGACCCTTCGAGAGAATCCATCACTATTTAATAATTTAACGAGTCTAGTGATAAATGAAACTTGATCTTGCCATGATCGACAAGTCCGTTGCTATTTTATGTTTTAAAGAGTCTAACGACAGTGAAAACTCGGTCCGTTTTCATGTTTAGATATTTTGAAAAAGATGACAAAAAGAAAACTCCATGAGTCCTTTTTCGTAAATTTGTTACTTGGGTCCGAAAAAGTGTAAATTGATACCTGAGAAAGCCTCTTAGCCATGTTCGAATAAGGTTTTCCTTTTTCGAAAATAATCTATCTCAGTCTAGAAAAGGGTTAAACTTATACTGAGTAGATGTCATTTCATTTACTTTTACGAGCTCGAAAAGACAAGTGCTCAACAATATTTTCACATTATCGGAGTCTGAAAAGAGCTAAAAGAAGACTCCAGGGGGTTCCTTTTTCGCAGTTATCAAAGCTCAAAAAAGAGATAAAAGCGTTCTTTAACTCCTTTTTCATTTTTATCAAATCTTGAAAAAGAAGGATAAAGGTATTATTTGTGGTCAAATCATTCTTGAATAAGTGTGCACGCTAAACTCACAGTATCAGTTGTAAAACCTGTTCATAAAACCATCAAACGGATTAAAAATACCTGTTTCATAGTAAAAATGAATAAAAACCATATTCACAGCATTAAATATGATTTTAAAAAATCAAATTGACTAATTAAAAGAGTTTTTAGCATTCCAAAGTTACCATTTGAAAATTAGGAGCTTTGAACCATTTTTTCCCCTGAACTTCACTGGTCGATTACAACAGTTTCAGTGGACGATTTATCTTTCTGTTTGATCTAGGTTGGAGCTATGAAGCTTCTCTTTCTTTTAGTATCATTTTTATTGCATTTCATGGTAAATTTTTAGGTTTTTGATCCCCTTAGGGTGAATATATCACGCTCTGAGTGCAACGCACCCTTGAATGTCGAAAGGTGTGTTGCAATGCATTGAAATTGAAAGCCAAATGCACTACAACGCTCTGTCCCTTGACCTGGGGTGCGTTGGGCATGTTAGCACTGGTATTTGCATCCCACCCATCCTGCCTTATTTTACTCTGATTTCACCTCATCTATGTCTTTATCATTGATCTCGCTTCATTTTTTAACCATTTTTCCCAAGGATGCCCAAGTCATCATTGTTCACAAGCATTAAACCCTAATTTTTCTCCCACTAATCTAGGGTTTGATATGGAATCAGAGACATATAAGTAGAGGAGGCATAATGTAGGTCATTTCAGTAAGTATGAGGCCATTCCAACTCATAATATCATGTCTCCATCATTTTTTAAGAAATCATTCCAAGGGTCAAGTCATTTGCCACTCATACGGCCATTTTTACTTCAAACTATGTTTCTGACCAAAAAAAGATGAAATTGACAAAAGTGAGACAGGTTTTTGTCCATCATATACCATGGAAGAAAAACCTCCTTCAATTTTTACACAAGTGTCATTTTTTTTGGAGACATTTCAAAAATACAGGTGCCATAGGAGAGTTGCTACACTTTTGGAGTGACCTTGGTAAAATCAATTTTTCTCCTAGATGGAGTGTCCAAATCACTTTATTGATAATTAAAATGACAACTATACTAGGATATATTTCCAATGAGATATCATGATATCAATTTGGAGTTGAGGAAGGCCTCCAAACGTTTCCTACAACAGCACTCTGCATTTCTGCACCCTCATTCTGCAAATTTTGACCAGTCTATGGAGAATCCATTTTTGATAGGGAAAATGGGCTTCATATTGCAAAATGAATGTATTTATGGAAATTAGACTTGAAGGGATTTCTAACAAGATATCTTGGAGCCAATTTGGACACATGAAAACCAGTCAAAAATAGCCTGAAAGTTGGGGTAAAATGGCGTTGCGCGTTTAACAATTGACTAATTTTTTCTGAGTTTTTCTACAAATTTTAATTTTACCTTGGGGAATCATGTCTTTACCTCATGTAATTGATGATGTAAATGTAATTATAGTTGTTTTACTATTAAATAGGTTAAATACATTAGGTAAATCAAGCAAATGAGGTGTAATGAATCAGTTCACAAAAGTTAGGGATGAGTCACTTTGACCACCCTACACTCTAGGTTTCAGTTTATACTTTAGTGGATCAGCTCCTCCTCTCATGGATTCGACCCCTAAGGTTGGGAGAGGTTGCTTGAGGCCTATATCATGTCAGTTTTTACTCATTTTCAAATTTTGGGAGTTGGAATCAGTTTGATTTTTCTAGTTGATCAAGGGAACTTGTACTTAGTTTTGGCCAAGCTAATAAAGAGGAGTTGCAGCTACATTTATGGGATACCTGTGGTATTGAATTTATTTCATTGTTTCTTCTTCAGTCACATATGTTTGAATGTATTTTTCATGTCACTTTCATGTCTATGTTATGATATTTTACAAGTTTGAAATTCAGAATACATGTCTGCCATGCTCTGTTTTGGGTAACTGGTCGTATTTTGTTTCATTGTCTTCTGTCTGAGAGAAATACATCTCTTATGCTTCCCTCAGCCTCCTTAATTTTTCTAAACCATTCCATAACCATTATTTTCAATTGATTTACATTATACCTACCTTGCCCAATTAATCCCTGCAACCCTAAATCTATTGCCCTAACCTAGCTTTTCCTTGATCTAATTCCATTATCCACGGATGTACCCAACCAAACCAAATCAAAACAATCCTTGCACATCATACCTAGCCTAAAACCCTAATTTCTCCAACCCTCCTGATTTTGACCCTTTTGGAGAGAGCCCTATCCATATTGATAGGGCTAATTATCAAGTCAAAATCTTGGTTTGTGGTTACCTTTGTTGGGATTCCTTCCTCAGCCTTGGGAATCTGGTGGAGTGATAACATACTGGCGTTGTTGTTGGGGAGGCAGAAAGGAAAATCTTCCCTGGGAAAGAAAAATAAATATTTAGATCTAATTGTTGATAGTGAACAGCAGTTGGACACATATGAAGGTTGAACCATTCACCTAGAGACTCCATTGACTGAAATATCCATAAAATCAACACTTCATGGCGACTCCACTGCATGAATATTAGTAGCTTCAAGAATTTTCAAGATGGAAACTATTGCAATAAGGTATGCTCCCATGAGCTGGGATCACATTCCAGGTTTCCCAAATATAATTCCTAAGGTAGATTGGCAAAGGAATTTTCCTATGTTTAAAGATGATGATAGGAATGATGATGCTTTACATCTGGTTAAATTTCACATGCATACATGCAAGTTGAAGGTTGAATTTCCTGAATATTGTCTCTTAAATATGTTCATGGCTTCTCTTGAAGGAAAAGCACGATCTTGGTATGAAGGTTTGCCACCTGCCAATATTTGTTCTCTTAGAGTTTTCCATTCAATATTTTATGAAGAATACAAGGATTCCTACCCTTATTTGTCTTTGGTTAATAATTGGTGTGATCAATTTTAAGTTTTCATTCAAAACCTAGAGGATTCTTATGATGATAATGAGTTCATGAATGAAGAGATCTTGGAGGCTTTGCACGACAATCCTTTTCATCACCAAAAAGAGCAATTTTTTTGCCTCATGGAAGAAAATGATGATGTATATTATCTTGATGTTCATAAATACTTCCCACAGGGGAAAATTCTTACAGTAGTACAACAAGTTGATCAGCCAAAGGTTAAAGAAGATATTTAGCATCCTTGTGAATCTTTAGGAGAGAAAGAAGACAATTACTATGTTATCAAAAGAAAACAAAAAGTACTTTCTCTGTTGTCTAAAGATGAGAGAGATCAACTCCTGAAAAGTCATATTACATTCCAAGCTAAAGCGAGTTTGAAGTTTTCACATAGTCAAGAAAGTGTTGGTAAAACTTCTTCCATTTTTTAAAATGAAAATCTAAGTTTAAATGAGGATAGTCCTGAAACTAGATGTATAGATCAGCATGAAGAAAGACAATCTCCTTTTTCAATGTTCATATTTTATGAAGTTTCTATTGAACCTGATTTGCCTAAGTATGATAAATATGAAAATAATTTCGATGAGGAGCTTGATGAAACTATACAGGAAATTGTAGTGAGTAAACCAATTTATGATGATGATTCCTTGTAAGGAGATCAACTAGCAGATATTGTTTTATTTCATGAAGAAGATAGGGTTTTCATGTTTAACAAACTTGAAGAATTTTTTATGTTCAAAGATGATTTAGAATATGAATTTGAGGAGTATGAGCCTAAGAGAGGCAACGTGCAAGTGATAGAGTCAGAGTTTCACGTGCTTAATTAATTTTCAGCCAACACTCAGATAGCAGAAGGTTATACTTCCCTATGCCTTCCTATCGATCAACAACCAAGTGTCCTTTCAGATCAGAATAAAGGGAGTACTTGTATTTTTACTGTTGGATCTCAAGGTAAGGTAATGCTTCATGATTTTCAATATCCCTTCAGTAAGCTTTTGCCAGCATTGGAGAAGATGAATGTTGTTTTGTTTGTCAGCATAAGCCTTGGTTTCAGTTTCTATTGTGAGTTACCTATATGTACATCATTCTGCCTGCTCGAGGAAAGTGAGATAAGAACTTCAGTAAGTGGTCATCTGCTATATTGGTTACACTGGAAGCATAATTTCACCTAATCACCAATTGTGCAGCAGATTATAGTAGGTTGGTATCATTTCAGTTTGATTTTATTTTATTTTCGGCAAGTATTGACAGAATTCATCAAGGTTTGAAGCCAAAGATGAAGGCCCTAAGGCTTTGATGATCTGTTAGTGTGGGTTTAATTTTGCAGTGTGTTTTTAGTTTCATTTTTAATTTCAATTTACAGGTTGGACTCCATTTCCCAATGGATAAGGCACTGATCTACAAATTCAGAGATCTGTGGTTCTTGGCACCTCCAAGGAGCTACCATCCCCAGCTGGAGCTGATGTTAGCACTGGTACTTGTATCCCACCCATCCCACCTTATTTTACTCTGCTTTCACCTCATCTTCGTCATTATCATTGATCTTGCTTCGTTTTTTAACCATTTTTCCCAAGGGTTCCCAAGTCATCATTGTTCACAAGCACTAAACCCTAATTTTTTCTCCCACTAAGCTAGGGTTAGCTATGGAATCAGAGACATCTGAGTAGAGGAGGCATAAGGGAGGTAATTTAAGTAAGTATGAGGCCATTCCAACTGATAATATCATGTCTCCATCATTTTTTAAGAAATCATTCCAAGGGTCAAGTCAATTGCCACTCATAGGGCCAATTTTAATTCAAATTATGTTTCTGACAAAAAAAAGATGAATTTGACAAACGTGAGAGATGTTTTTTTCCATCATAGATCAAGGAAGAAAAAAATCCTTCATTTTCTACATAGGTTTCATGGTTTTGGAGAAATGTCAAAAATACAGGTGCCACAGGAGAGTTGTGGAACTTCTGGAGTGACCTTGGTAAAATCAAGTTTTCTCCTTGCTGGAATGTCCAAATCACTTGCTTGATACATCAAATGAAAACTATACTGGTAGATATTTCCAATGAGATATCATGAGATCAATTTGGAGTTGTGGAAGGCCTCCAAAAGTTTCCTGCAACAACACTCTACATTTCTGCACCCTCATTCTGCAAGTTTTGACCAGTCTTGGGAGAATCTGATTTTGACAGGGAAAATGGGCTTCATTTTGTAAACTGAAGGTTGTTCTGGAAATTAAAATTTAAGTTATTTCCAAAAATATATCTTTGAGCCAATTTTTACACGTGAAACCCAGTCAAAAATAGCCTGAAAGTTGGGGTAAAATGGCACTGTGCGTTTAAAAATTGACTAATTTTTTCTGAGTTTTTCTACAAATTTTAATTTTACCTTGGGGAATAATGTTTCTACCTCATGTAATTGATGATGTAAATGTAATTATAATTTTTTTACTATTACCTAGGGTAAATACATTAGGTAAATCAAGCAAATGAGGTGTAATGAATCAGTTCACAAAAGTTAGGGATGAGTCACTTTGACCACACTACACTCTAGTTTTCAGTTCAGACTTTAGTGGATCAGCTCCTCCTCACATGGGTTCAACCCCTAAGGTTGCGAGAGCTTGTTTGAGGCCTATATCATGTCATTTTTTACTCATTTTCTAAGGTTGGGAGTTGGAATCAGTTTGATTTTGCTAGTTGATCAAGGGAACTTGTACTCAGTTTTGGCCAAGCTAATAAAGAGGAGTTGCAGCTACATTTATGGGATACCTGTGGTATTGGATGTCTTTCATTGTTTCTTCTTCAATCACATATGTTTGAATGTATTCTTCATGTGACTTTCAAGTCTATGTTATGATCTTTTACAAGTTTTAAATTCAGAATACATGTCTGACATGCTTTGTTTTGGGTAAATGATCATATTTTTTTCATTAACTTTTGTCTGAGAGAAATACATCTCTTATGCTTCCCTCAGCCTCCTTAAATTTTACAAACCGTTGCATAACCATTATTTTCAAGGGATTGACATTATACCTGTTAGCCACCTATAAAATTTGATTATACCAAAAGGTGGCTAAATCATTTTTGAAGCCTTCAAGTAACAAAATTTATTGCAAAAAGTGTTGGCTCTTGAAGACTCTTAAAGACCTCATGCCTCTGTCCAAATCTTCCCTACTGTGCCCATTTCACACCCTGGAATTCTGCTGATTTCATGAGACTACTGCAAAATCATCATTTTTCCCCTCCTTCCACTTCCAAAACTAACCTCTTTGATAAGGTTTAAGACCCTTTCTTTGCCTTAGCGAAACCCTCAAAGTCCTTTGAAAACCATTGAAAATCTATAAAAAAACCCATTTTTGTATCACAGGTTTAAGCACCCTTGGGCTAAGCTCTTAACCATTTCCACTCCATACGCCTTGGCGCTGGAACCAAGCGCTAGCCATCCGAGCACTTCTCGCATCGCAAAGAGCCAAGAGCTTAAATATTTTTTCCATGGTAAAAGCTCTGATGCCGATTAGCCCCGCGCATTATAACCCCCGGTCGTATTATTTTCCATATAACCCACGAGCCCGCAAATGGGCGCCGAGCTGCATTGAAAATATATTTTCCGCCCCCAAAGCACAAACCTTTGTTTTATTAAATTTTTGGCTTTTAAATGTTTCCGATCATTAACTATTCAAAACCGTGCGGGTTGATCGCACCGCTTTTGAGAGGGAAGCGGTTTTTCCCCGATCGGCAGCGATCAACGCCGTCGACCGACACGTGGCCTTGGGCGGTATGGTGATACCATTTTCCCCAGGCGTTAAATATCGAACACGGGCCCGGCACGATATTAGTGTCCACCGTCCGATCTGAGGCCAGCTCATCGGACGGTGATCGCGCTCTGGAGAAGCCTGTGTGTTAGTCCAACGTACGGCGCATTTCATTGAACTCCTCCATTGTTGATCTAATTTTCAGATTGACGGCCCATACTCCATCGCTCCGCGCACATCCAACAAGCCTATTTTTTGACCCGAGACAATTATACAGTGTGGTTTAATTAAAGGTTTGAAGTCCCGGGCATGTTTCTAAGGTTTTGTGGTACCCGATCTCCACCGTTGATCGCTTGGGCCACTCTCATCCAACGGCCTACGATCGTTCCTATTCCCAATCTTGATTTTTGACCATTTTTTCGTCGAGACAAATTTTTTAACCCATTTCTCCATTTTGCAAAAAAATAACTCGTTTGTTTTGATTTTCCACCTCTGATTCTAACCATAGATATCTGTGCAATTGACGGCTCCGATTTAATTCCTCCCCCATTTCCTTTTGACTCCCTCTGATCAATCTCGACCGTTGCATGATTCCATCCAACGGCCATGCTCTCCCCACATGTCCTTCCAAAGTAGTAAACCTATATATGCAGGATTTCATAATGTTTTTTGTATTTTGCAGGGTTTAAATGGTTTTTCCACCATGCTGAAGAAAATTCACAGGTTGAGGGTGACGACCCTCCTGCCTTCAATTCATTAAAGAGAATCATTCGCAGGGTTTAAACTCCACGTTTCATCAATCATTCATGAGGAATTGATGCCATATCACCCCTGCACATCCCTACACACCAGAAAAACACAGTGAGTCAAGCACAGTCAGAGAATATCAGTGTCAAATACAGGAACGCAACAGAATTAGAAGCTTGAAGACAGATTTGCGGGGATTATGGCTAAAAATTGATTATCAAAAGCCTAATCCTCCCAATTAAAACACACTTAAAAGGAAATAAAAGTGTTTTATCAGACAAAATGCCTCCACTGCCACATCAGGGGTTAATTGAATTCCCCAGCTACCACAGAGCCACCTATAGCCTCAAATAAATCAAAAGAAGATCGAAGTTATTACAGACCAGGAGATATTTTGCATCAATACAGCTGAACAGTTATTTCAACCAAAGGAAATTATTGTAAAATGTCAACAGAAGTTATTACAAGGATAACCAGGAGCCTTGAAGTCAACAAATTCTTTCCAGCAAGCCTAATACTTAATGTAAACCAATTAATACAGAAGGAATATCAAGAATCTTCTCCATTAAGCCCCTCAAGGGCCGAGAGATAGTACATTGTATTAATTGAACTCAGAAGATATTTTATCCCATTCCACCTCCTCATTTCTTCTACAAATAATCATATAGAAATGAGGACAGGTGGTTGTTGGTTGGTTGGTTGATCACTAGTTGTAATACTGAAACTCTCTAAAGTAATACATAGTCTGTTGAAGTTGAAGAACAAATTGAAGTCTTAGAAGCCTTGATGATGTTGTTGCATGTTTGTTCCTGAGAAGGCTCTATCATTGGATCCATGAGCTTGGCTGTTGGTGAAGTATTCTGAACTGTTTAATGTTTTCTCATGTTTTCATTTTGTTCCATGATTTCTTACTACAGTAGGTTGAAATTTTTAGGCTAAGAAATGACTCCTGGAAGCACCTTAGACCTGTTCATCCTTCACTGTTTCATGTTTTCTTCTGCTGAGGTATTTTAGAGTATTTAATCTCTCTCTTTAGTCCTCATGCTTGTTTATTTCCTTAATAGTTCGAACAGTTGGTTTCAGCATGATTTATGGTTTTCCCTGCTTGTCTGTTGCCACTTAAAGACTATTATTGAAGTCTCCCTTTTAAGTTCTTTTGTTTACAGTAAGTCAAGGAGGTCTATACTGATCTTGCCCTTTGTCCTTGCTTAAACAGTTTTCTTAAAGGTCTTTATAGTTGTGATCATAGATGTGTTAGGTGTTCCCTCTTCTATGACTGCAAATATCAGTGAATCTTTTATGTTTTCTAAGTCATTTGAAATAAAATCTTTGAGGAAATAGGGTGTTCCCCGAATCTTAGATTTCATTTTAAAATTTGTTTTGAAATCATTATTTTCTTAAAGGTGTGATTTGTAGAATTTATGGTTAGCCCTGTCTACCAAATAGCTCTTTATTGTTCAAGTTGTGCTTTCAAATTCCCTTTGTTTGAGAATTAAACTTCTCTTTCCAAATCATTGATGTCCAGCTCATTCCAAAAACCAAAGGATCCTGTGGTCAAGTTAGATTTTCCCTCTGATATCCCATATCCATTGATGAGTATGTTATGACCTCTTCTTGACTCCATTGCCCAATGAACCAGATGTTTCTCCATTCTATATATCTTTCCTAGACCTTTCACGTTCTGTTGTATCAATTCAACCGAACAAATAAACAAACACCTGCACTTAATAACTAGTCTAAAACCAATACTCAAAGCATACAAGATAAACCTTTGCAAACAAACATTTGAGATATCCCTCTCTAAGAAAAGGAGGACTAGATCCTATAACTCTAAAGATTGGTTCTGATGTTTCCTTGTCTTTTGATTTGCCAAACTATCAGAACACGGGACACCAACATAATGGCGATTACAGTGGGACCACTGAGTTCATAGTTGCCTAGCAAGCTCTTATAAACTCATTAGTATTTTAAACAACCATAGAAACTCAGAAAAACCCAAAAATAATTCAGTTTGGCTTCATAATAAATATGGTGGTGGAACCATAAAAAATTTTACCTTCACAAAAGCTAAAAATTTTCCACCTAGTGACTCCATTGGCCTCCAGTAGGCCTATTACATCATTAGTCCTTGTAAGCTCTCCTGGAAATGCATTAACCAAACCCAATCATGCTGTTGGTGGACAACAAAGTTCAAAATCTTCCACCTAGCGACTCCACAATCCCAAAAGACCTAACGACTCCACTGGCAGAAGACTCTGAACTGGTTGAAAAGATACAGCGACCTATTTATTACAAATATGGATCCAAGTATGGACAGGGAAGCTAAACTAAACACATTATTGGACCTAATTGGAAAAATAATGTACATACTTGATAAAATATTGGATAGGCATGAGGTTGATATAAATGTTGATTATCCAGAGCAACCTATTTTTTTCCGAGATCAAACACAAACTCAACCATTACAAGACCTAGACAATGAGCAATATGTAGATGATGATCAAGCCTTTATAGAAGAAGGTGAGAAAGACTATAGAGAAAACAATAAAGAAAAATTGTTGGTCATGATGGAAAAAATGGTGTATATGCTTGGGAAAAGAATTGAATGGAATGAGGCTAATTTGAATATTGATGATCTAGAGCAGCCCATGCTCCTTTCAAATCAAGAACAAACCCAAACATTACAAGATATGTGCGATGAAAAAGATTACAAAGAAAGCAATGAAAAAGGTTGTCGAGAAATTCCTGATTATCTACCTATATCTTGTACCATGCTATTAAGAGAACTTCATGACCAGATTGCAAAAACTAATAGTGAGCAGTGCCTTGAGGAAAACATAAGCCATTTTGAACCCACAAAATCTGAAATAGGAGAAGAGACAACACAACCAAAGTCTCTGCCTTTATGTCATGACTCATTTCAGATGATTAAAGAAGAATGGCATCCTGATAATCTATTAGAAACAACTCCTGAATCCCATATTTTAAATAAATGTCACAAAAATCATGAGGAGTTGTTCAAAACTGAGATAGGCCAGGAAAAACAAGAGAAACCTCAAAGTTCCCCTGCAAACTCAAATGGAGATCCATTAGAAGAGGCTTAAGAAGACCGTTGTACATTTGTCCTAAGCAAAAAGACAATTCCTTCTCTCTTAACAGAAGAAGAGATTGATCTAATATTAAATAGACAGCCAACCTCCAAACCTCCATTTGAACAAAACACTTCTGCTCATCTACTTACTGAACCTTGTTGTCTTGAATCAGAAAACACAGTTATAGAAAAGCTCAAGGGGGAACAAACTGATAACCCAATATGTTTGATTGGTGAAATTGTGTATACTAATGATTTTTCAACTTCTGATCAATTTGATGATGATGATGAGCTTCAAACAGAAACTAATCATGCAGAGCAACCAACAATGGATTGGTGTCATGAATTTCATTATCATCAGCTTGAGAGCAGCAATCAGCCAATCCAATCCATCAGAAATAGCTTTCACATAATTGGGAATCAACAATCTATTAGTTGTAAAGTTGAGGTTAAAAAGGAAGAGGAATTTCTTGAGCAGGATGAAGATAAGGGGTCTTCTCCTGAAGGGATTGAGGTAATAAAGGATAACCCTGCTCAATAATATGATGATCTCTTTAAAAAGTACAGTCCACTGAATTAGACCATATCAGGACTACAAGAGGACAACACTACAATATATGATGAAACCTCTAGTTCAGATAATGGTGAAGATGAAGAAGAGTTTCTTTCTCAAGAGAATCTTTGCCTTGATCTAGTGGAGAAAAAAGAGATAATCCTGGTTGAAACACATCTTCCAAATACTCTTAACCAGGCACTATTTCAAGATCCCTATGCTCACTTCTTGAAGGGATTGAAGAAGGGATCAAGGTCATTAGGAGTAGTGTATTACCAAAAGCAAGAAGATTATTTAGCACTGCTGCTAAAAAATAAAAGGAATGGGACTGGCCCTGTATGTCCAGCTTGCCCAAGGAGATGAAGAAGGACCAATCATGGAATCATTTACTGGATTGGTTGTATTGGAAAAGAGAGTTCATTAGCTAAAACATGTAAATATTCCAAGTTAGAGTAGGTTAGATAGGAATTTCAATAAAGCTCAGCTTTGAGCATTTAGTTAGTTGTTGATTTTTTGTCTTGAAAGAAAAAGAAAAATCTAAAAACATAAGAAAAGACAAAAAGAGGGCAGATTGTAAAACAAGAAAGGTACAGCCCCATACCAAAAAGAGAAACAAAATCTGAAAGTGTGCAAGCTCAAATGCCACTCCTAAAAACACACTCCTAGTTAGTCATACAGCTTAATCATGACTAATTAGCTTTAAATTTTCTGCTGATAGGTTAGTGAATTTGATTTTCTAAACAGCTTAATATTGTCTTATCAGTAGATAGATTAGGCTATAAATTAAAGGTTCAAACATGCTCAAAATCTGAACCTAAGTTTCCAAAGAGAGATGACTCAAATCTGATTTATTTTTGAGTCAAAACATATGTAAAACTGGTTCTAAAATCAGCGCAAAATCTGAACCAGGTTATAAATAAAACAGCTCACACAGTAGTAAAAGCAGGGCTGTAAAAGAGATGAAGGAAATGCTTGGAAATTTCACATCTTAAGCCTTCCACTTTTTATTTAATTTTCTGCAAAATAGTATCTATGAGCAGCTTGTTTTTATGCCATAGATCAACAGCAAGTTAGACTGTTCAATCCTGACTTGTATGCTTTTAAAATTTCTGTTATAGAACGTAGAGAATAAAAATCTTTTGGACAGTTTAATCCCAACAGATAGTAGATTAGGTAGAGAATCATATGGGCTCAACTGTTTAATCTGAGTCCATGGAGAAATAAGGAGTAGAAATAGATTAGATTTCCTGCTTTCAAAAGAATAAAATGCTGAAAAAAAATTTGCCAATCCAAGTGCACTCTAAGGAAGAAAAAATGTTAGATCTGTAGGATTGGGTAGGTAGACAGCTTGTTTATGAAATATCCATTGTTTTTATGGTTTCTAACCTATTTTTAGAGCAAAAGAAGATCATTCAAGGAAAGAAAGGCAGCCCAATGGATAAGGCACTAATCAGCCTCCCAAAGAATGCAAGTCTAAAGTTCTTGATGCCTTCAAGAAGGCACCATCCCCAAGTGGAGCCCCTGTTAGACACCTATAAAATTTGATTATACCAAAAGGTGGCTAAATCATTTTTGAAGCCTTCAAGTAACAAATTTTATTGCAAAAAGTGTTGGCTCTTGAAGACTCTTAAAGGCCTCATGCCTCTGTCCAAATCTTCCCTACTGTGCCCATTTCACACCCTGGAATTCTGCTGATTTCATGAGAGACTGCTGCAAAATCATCATTTTTCCCCTCCTTCCACTTCCAAAACTAACCTCTTTGATAAGTTTTAAGACCCTTTCTTTGCCTTATCTAAACCCTCAAAGTCCTTTGAAAACCATTGAAAATCTATAAAAAAAAAACCATTTTTGTATCACAAGTTTAAGCCCCCTTGGGCTAAGCTCTTAACCATTTCAACTCCATACGCCCTGGCATTGGAACCAAGCGCTAGCCATCCGAGCACTTATTGCATCGCAAAGAGCCGAGCGCTTAAATATTTTTGCCATGGTAAAAGCTCCGATGTCGATTAGCCCTGCGCGTTATAACCCCCGGTCATATTATTTTCCATATAACCCACGAGCCCGCAGACGGGCGCCGAGCTGCATTGGAAATATATTTTTTGCCCCTAAAGCACAAACCTTTGTTTTATTAAATTTTGTGCTTTTAAAAGTTTCTGATCATTAACTATTCAAAACCGAGCGGGTTGATCGCACCGCTTTTGAGAGGGAAGCTGTTTTCCCCGATTGGCAGCGATCAACGCCACCGGCCGACACGTGGCCTTGGGCGGTATGGAAATACCATTTTCCCCGGCCGTTAAAGATCGGACATGGGCCCGGCGCTATATTAGCGTCCACCATCCAATCTGAGGCCAGCTCATCGGACGGTGATCGCACTCTGGAGAAGCCCGTGTGTTAGTCCAACGTACGGCGCGTTTCATTGAACTCCTCCGCCGTTGATCTGATTTGCAGATCAACGGACCATACTCCATCACTCCGCGCACATCCAACAAGCCTATTTTGTGACCCGAGACAATTATACATTGTGGTTTAATTAAAGGTTTGAAGTCTGGGGCATGTTTCTAAGGTTTTGTGGTACCCGATCTCCACCGTTGATCGCTTGGGCCGCTCTCATCCGACGGCCCATGATCGTTTCGATTCCCAATCTTTATTTTTGACGATTTTTTCATCGAGACAAAGGTTTTAACCCATTTCTCAATTTTTCCAAAAAATAACTCGTTTGTTTTGATTTTCCACCTCCAATTCCGACCATCGATCTCTGCGCGATTGACGGCTCTGATTTAATTCCTCCCTCGTTTCCTTTTGACTCCGTCTGATCAATCTCGATTGTTGGATGATGCCATCCAACGGCCATGCTCTCCCCACATGTCCTTCCAAAGCAGTAAACCTATATATGCAGGATTTCATAATGTTTTTTGTATTTTTCAGGGTTTAAATGGGTTTTTCCACTATGCTGAAGAAAATTCACAGGCTGAGGGTGATGATCCTCCTGCCTTCGATTCATTAAAGAGAATCATTCGCAGGGTTTAAACTCCATGTTTCATCAATCATTCATGAGGCATTGATGCCATATCACCCTTGCGCAGCCCTGCACACCAGCAAAACACAGTGAGTCAAGCACAGTCAGAGAATATCAATGTCAAAGACAGGAACGCAACAAAATTAGAAGCTTGAAGACAGATTTGCGGGGATTATGGCTAAAATTTGATTATCAAAAGCCTAATCCTCCCAATTAAAACACACTTAAAAGGAAATCAAAGTGTTTTATCAGACAAAAGGCCTCCACCGCCACATCAGGAGTTAATTGAATTCCCCAGCTACCACAGAGCCACCTACAGCCTCAAATAAATCAAAAGAAGATCGAAGTTATTACAGACCAGGAGATATTTTGCATCAATATAGCTGAACAGTTATTTAAACCAAAGGAACTTATTGTAAACTGTCAGCAGAAGTTATTACAAGGATAACCAGGAGCCTTGAAGTGAACAATTTCTTTATATCAAGCCTAATAGTTAATGTAAACCAATTAATACAGATTGAATATCAAGAATCTTCTCCATTAAGCACCTCAAGGGCTGAGAGACAGTACATTGTATTAATTGAACTCAGAAGATATTTTATCCTATTCCACCTCCTCATTTCTTCTACAAATACTTCTATAGAAATGAGGACAGGTGGTTGTTGGTTGGTTGGTTGATCACTAGTTGTAATACTGAAACTCTCTGAAATAATACATAGTCTGTTGAATTTGAAGAACAAATTGAAGTCTTGGAAGCCTTGATGATGTTGTTTCATGTTTGTTCCTGAGAAGGCTCTATCATTGGATCCATGAGCTTGGCTGTTGGTGAAGTACTCTGAACTATTTAATGTTTTCTCCTGTTTTCATTCTGTTCCATGATTTCTTACTACAGTAGGTTGAAATTTTTAGGCTAATAAATGACTCCTGGAAGCACCTTAGACCTGTTCATCCTTCACTGTTTCACGTTTTCTTCTGCTGAGGTATTTTAGAGTCTTTAATCTCTCTCTTTAGTCCTCATGCTTGTTTATTTCCTTAATAGTTTGAACAGTTGGTTTTAGCATGATTTATGGTTTTCCCTGCTTGTCTGTTTCCACTTAAAGACTATTATTGAAGTCTCCATTTGAAGATCTTTTGTTTACAGTAATTCAAGAAGGTCTGTTTTGATCTTGCCCTTTATCCTTGCTTAAACAGTTGTCTTAAAGGTCTTTATATTTGTGATCATAGATGTGTTAGGTGTTCCCTCTTCTATGACTGCAAATATCAGTGAATCTTTTATGTTTTCTAAGTCATTTGAAATAAAATCTTTGAGGAAATAGGGTGTTCCCCGAATCTTAGATTTCATTTTAAAAGTTGTTTTGAAATCATTATTTGCTTAAAGGTGTGATTTGTAGAATTCATTGTTAGCCCTGTCTATCAAATAGCTCTTTATGGTTCAAGTTGTGTTTTCAAATTCCCTTTGTTGAGAATTAAATTTCTCTTCCCAAATCATTAATGTCCATCTCATTCCAAAACCAAAGGATCCTGCGGCCAAGTTAGATTTTCCCTTTGATATCCCATATCCATTGATAATTTTTTCATGACCTTATTTTGACTCCATTGCCCAATGAAGCTGACATTTCTTCTCTCTACCTACCTTTCCTAGACCTTTCATATTCTGTTGTATCAATTCAACCAAACAAACAATCAAACACCTGCATTGAATAACTAGTCTAAAATCAATACTCTAAGCACACAAGATAAACCTTTGCAAACACACATTTGAGAGATCCCTCTCTGAGAACAGGAGGACTAGATCCTGTAACTCTAAAGATTGGTTCTGATGTTGCCTTGTCTTTTGATTTTCCAAACTATCAAAACACGGGACACCAACAATACCTACCTTGCCCCATTCATCCCAGATCCCCTAAATCTATTGCCCTGACCTAGATTTTCCTTTATCTAGTTCCATTATCCACTAATGTACCCAACCAAACCAAATCAAAACAATCCATGCACATCATACCTAGCCTAAAACCCTAATTTCTCCAGCCCTCCTAGTTGTGACCCTTTTGGAGAGAGCCCTCTCCGGCTTGATAGGGATAGCTATCAAGTCAAAAGCTTGGTTTGTGGTCACCTCTGTTGGGATTCCTTCCTCGAGCTTGGGAATCTAGTGGAGTGATAACATACTGGCACCATTGCCGGGAAGGCAAAAAGACAAATCTTTAGTTCTAATTTTTTATGGTGAACAACAATTTTAAACATATGAAGGCTGGACCATTCACCTGGCGACTCCATTGACTGAAAGATCCAGAAAATAAACACTTCATGGTGACTCCACTGCATGAAGATCAGTAGCTTCAATAATTTTCAAGATGGAAACTCTTGCAGGAAGGTATGCTCCCATGAGCTGGGATCACATTCCAAGTTTCCCAAATAAAATTCCTAAGGTAGATTGGCAAAGGAATTTTCCTATGTTTAAAGATGATGATAGGAATGATGCTGCTTTACATCTGGTTAAATTTCACATGCATACATGCAAGTTGAAGGTTGAATTTCCTTAAGATTTTCTCTTAAATATGTTCATGGCTTCTCTTGAAGGAAAAGCACGATCTTGTTATGAAGGTTTGCCACCTGCCAGTATTTATTCTCTTAGAGTTTTCCATTCAATATTTTATGAACAATACAAGGAGTCCTACCCTTCTTTTTCTTTGGTTAATCATTGTTGTGATAAATTTGAGGTTTTCATTCAAAACCTAGAGGATTCTTATGATGATAATGAGTTCATGGATGAAGAGATATTGGAGGCTTTGCATGACAATACTTTTCATCACCAAAAAGAGCAAGTGTTTTCCCTCATGGAAGAAAAAGATGATGTATATTTTCTTGATGTTCATAAAGACTTCCCACAGGAGACAATTCTTGAAACAGTACAACAAGTTGATCAGCCAAATGTTAAAGAAGATATTCAGCATCGTTGTGAATCTTTAGGAGAGAAAGAAGACAATTATTGTGTTATCAAAAGAAAAGAAAAATTACTTTCTCCGTTGTCTGCAGATGAGATAGATCAAATCCTGAAAAGTCATATTGCAGTCCAAGCTAAACCGATTTTGCAGTGTTCACATAGTCAAGAAAGTGTTGGTAAAAATTCTTCCATTTTTAAAAATGAAAATCTAAGTTTAAATAGGACAGTCCTGAAACTAGATTTATAGATCAGCATGGAGAAATACAATCTCCTTTTTCAATGTTCATATTTGATGAAGTTTCTCCTAAACCTAATTTGCCTAAGTACGATAAATATGAAGATAATTTCGATGAGCAGCTTGATGAAACTATACAGGAAATTGTAGTGAGTAAACCAATTTATGATGATGATTCCCTGCAAGGAGATCAGCTAACAGATATTGTTTTATTCCATGAAGAAGATAGGGTTTTCATGTTTCACAATCTTGAAGAATGTTTTATGTTCAAAGATGATTTAGAATATGAATTTGAGGATTATGAGCCTAAGAGAGACAACGTGCAAGTGATAGAGTCGTATTTTCACATGCTTAAGGAATTTTCAGCCAGCACTCCAATAGCAGAAGGTTATACTTCCCTATGCCTTCCTATCGATCAACAACCAAGTCTCATTTCAGATCACAATGAAGGGAGTACTTGTATTTTTGTTGTTGGATCTAAAGATAAGGTAATGCTTCAGGATTTTCAAGATCCCTTTAGCAAGCTTTTGCAAGCATTGAACAAGATGAATGTTGTTTTTTTTGTCAGCATAAGCCTTGGTTTCATTTTCTATTGTGAGTTGCCCACATGTACATCATTCTGCCTGCTCGAGGACAGTGAGAGCAGAACTTCAGTAAGTGGCCATCTCCTGGATTGGTTACACTGGAACAATCATTTCACCTAATCACCAATTGTGTAGCAGATTAGAGTAGGTTGGTATCATTTCAGTTTGATTTTATTTTAATTTCAGCAAGTGTTGATAGAATTCATCAAGGTTTGAAGCCCGAGGTGAAGGCCCTAAGGCTTTGATGATCTGTTAGTGTGGGTTGAAGTTTTCAATGTGTTTTCAATTTCAGTTTACAAATTGGACTCCATTGCCTAATGGATAAGGCATTGATCTACAAGTTCAGAGATCTGTGGTTCTTGACACCTCCAAGGAGCTACCATCCCCAGTTGGAGCCAATGTTAACACTGGTATTTTCATCCCACCCATCCTGCCTTATTTTACTCTGCTTTCACCTCATCTCTGTCTTTATCATTGATCTCTCTTCGTTTTTTAACCATTTTTCCCAAGGGTGCCCAAGTCATCATTGTTCACAAGCACTAAACCCTAATTTTTTCTCCCACTGAGCTAGGGTTTGCTATGGAATCAAAGACATATGAGTAGAGGAGTCATAAGGGAGGTCATTTCAGTAATTATTAGGCCATTCCAACTCGTAATATCATGTCTTCATATTTTTTTAAGAAATAATTCCAAGGGTCAAGTCATTTGCCACTCATAGGGCCACTTTTACTTCAAACTATGTTTCTTACCAAAAAAATATGAATTTGACAAACTTGAGAGAGGTTTTTGTCCATAATAGACCAAGGAAGCGAAAACTCCTTCATTTTTCACACAGGTGTCACAGTTTTGGATAAATGTCAAAAATACAGATACCACAGGAGAGTTGTTGTATTTTTGGCGTGACCTTGGTAAAATCATGTTTTCTCCTAGCTCGAGTCTCCAAATCACTTACTTGATATTTCAAATGACAACTATATTGGGATAGATTTCCAATGATATATCATGAGATCAATTTGGATTTTTGGAAGGCCTCCAAAATTTTCCTGCAACAAGACTTTTCATTTATGCACCCTCATTCTGCAAGTTTTGACCAGTCTTGGGAGAATCTGTTTTTTACAGGGAAAATGGGATTCATTTTTCAAACTGAAGGTAGTTATGGAAATTATACTTGAAGGGATTTCCAACAAGCTATCTTGGAGCCAATTTTGACACCTGAAACCCAATAAATAATATCCTGAACGTGGGGGTAAAATGGCGCTGCACGTTTAACGATTGACTAATTTTTTCTGAGTTTTTCTACAAAATTTAATTTTACCTTGGGGAATCATGTTTTTACCTCATTTAATTGATTATTTAAATGTAATTATCATGTTTTTAATATTACATAGGGTAAATATAGTAGGTAAATCAATCAAATTAGGTGTAATGAATCAGTTCACAAAAGTTAGGGATGAGTAACTTTGACCACCCTACACTCTTGGTTTCAGTTCAGACTTTAGTGGATTAGCTCCTCCTCTCATGCATTCGACCCCTGAGGTTGAGAGAGGTTGTTTGAGGCATATATCATTTCATTTTTTACTCATTTTCAAAGTGTGGGGATTTGAATCAGTTTGATTTTGCTAGTTTATCAAGGGAACTTGTACCAGTTTTGGCCATGCTAATAAAGAGAAGTTGCAGCTACATTTATGGGATACATGTGGTATTGAATGTATTTCATTGTTTCTTCTTCAGTCACATATGTTTGAATGTATTTTTCATGTCACTTTCATGTCTATGTTATGATATTTTACAAGTTTGAAATTCAGAATACATGTCGGCCATGCTCTGTTGTGGGTAATTGATCATATTTTGTTTCATTATCTTCTGTCTGAGAGAAATACATCTCTTATGCTTCCCTCGGCCTCCTTACATTTTCTAAACCATTCCATAACCATTATTTTAAATTGATTGACATTATACCTACCTTGCCCCATTCATCCCTGCAACCCTAAATCTATTTCCCTGGCCTATATTTTTCTTGATCTAGTTCCATTATCCATTGATGTACCCAACCAAACCAAATCAAAACAATCCCTACACATCATACCTAGCCTAAAACCCTAATTTCTCTAGCCCTCCCATTTTTGACCCTTTTGGAGAGATCCTTCTCTGTCTTGATATGGACAGCTATCAAGTCAAAAGCTTGGTTTGTGGTTACCTCTGTTGGGATTCCTTCCTCAACCTTGGGAATCTGGTGGAGTGATAATATACTGGCGTCATTGTCAGGGAGGAAAAAAGACAAATCTTCCCTGGGAAATAACGACAAATATTTAGATCTAATTGTTGATGGTGAACAGTAGTTGGACACATATGAAGGTTGAACCATTCACCTGGCGACTCCACTACATGAAGATCAGTAGCTTCAAAAAAATTCAAGATGGAAATTGTTGCAAGAAGTTATGCTCCCATGAGCCGGGATCACATTCTAGGTTTCCCAAATAAAATGCCTAAGGTAGATTGGCAAAGGAATTTGCATATGTTTAAAGATGATGATAGGAATGATGTTGCTTTACATATGGTTAAATTTCACATGCATACACGCAAGTTGAAGGTTTAATTTCCTGAATATTTTCTCTTAAATATGTTCATGGCTTCTCTTGAAGGAAAAGCTCGATCTTGGTATGAAGGTTTGCCACCTACCAATATTTGTTCTCTTAGAGTTTTCCATTCAATATTTTATGAAGAATACAAGGAGTCCTACCCTTCTTTGTCTTTGGTTAATAATTATTGTGATCAATTTTAGTTTTTCATTCAAAACCTAGAGGATTCTTATGATGATAATGATTTTATGGATGAAGACATCTTGGAGGCTTTGCATGACAATCCTTTTCATCACCAAAAAGAGCAATTGTTTTCCCCCATGGAAGAAAAAGATGATGTATATTGTCTTGATGTTCATAAAGACTTCCCATGGGAGAAAATTCTTGCAGCAGTACAACAATTTTATCAACCAAAGGTTAAAGAATATATTCAACATCCTTTTGAATATTTAGGGGAGAAAGAAGACAATTATTTTGTTATCAAAAGAAAACAAAAATTACTTTCTCTGTTGTCTGAAGATGAGATAGATCAACTCCTGAAAATTCATATTACAGTCCAAGCTAAAGCAATTTTGCAGTGTTCACATAGTCAATAAAGTGTTGGTAAAACTTCTTCCATTTTTAAAAATGAAAATCTAAGTTTAAATGAGGACAGTCCTGAAACTAGATTTATAGATCAGCATGAAGAAATACAATCTCCTTTTTCAATGTTAATATTTGATGAAGTTTCTCTTGAACCTGATTTGCCTAAGTACGATAAATATAAAGATAATTTCGATGAGGATATTGATGAAACTATACATGAAATTGTACTGAGTAAACCAATTTATGATGATGATTCCCTGCAAGGATATCAACTAACAGATATTGTTTTCTTTCATGAAGAAGATAGGGTTGTCATGTTTAACAATCTTGAAGAATGTTTTTTGTTCAAAGATGATTTTGAATATTAATTTGAGTATGAGCCTAAGAGAGACAAGTACGTGCAAGTGATAGAGTCAGAGTTTCCCATTCTTATGGAATTTTCAGCCAACACTCATATAGCAGAAGGTTATATTTCCCTATGCCTTCCTGTCGATAAACAACCAAGTGTCCTTTCAAATCATAATGAAGGAAGTACTTGTAATTTTGTTGCTAGATCTCAAGATAAGGTAATGCTTCAGGATTTTCAAGATCCCTTCTGTAAGCTTTTGCAAGCATTAGATAAGATGAATGTTGTTTTGTTTGTCATCATAAGCCTTGGTTTTAGTTTCTATTGTGAGTTTCCTACATGTACATAATTATGCTTGCTCGAGGAAAGTGAGAGAAGAACTTCAGTAAGTAGCCATCTCCTGGATTGGTTACATTGGAAGGATCATTTCACCTAATCACCAATTGTGCAGCAAATTAGAGTAGGTTGGTATCATTTCAGTTTTATTTTATTTTATTTTCAGCAAGTGTTGACGGAATTCATCAAGGTTTGAAGCCCAAGGTGAAGGCCCTAAGGCTTTGATGATATGTTAGTGTGGGTTGAAGTTTTTAGTGTGTTTCGAGTTTCAGTCTACATATTGGACTCCATTTCCCAATGGATAAGGCACCGATCTACAAATTCAGAGATCTGCGGTTCTTGGCACCTCTAAGGAGTTACCATCCCCAGCTGGAGCCAATGTTAGGACTGGTATTTTCATCCCACCCATCCCGCCTTATTTTACTCTGATTTCACCTCATCTCCATCATTATCATTGATCTCGCTTCGTTTTTTAACCATTTTTCCCAAGGGTGCCCAAGTCACCATTGTTCACAATCACTAAACCTTAATTTTTCCTCCCACTGATCTAGGGTATTCTATGGAATCAAAGACATATGAGCAGAGGAGGCAAAAGGGAGGTCATTTTAGTAATTATTATGCCATTCCAACTCATAATATCATGTCTCCATCATTTTTTAAGAAATCATTCCAAGGGTCAAGTCATTTGCCACTCATAGGGCCATTTTTACTTCAAACTATGTTTCTGACCAAACAAATATGAATTTGACAAAAGTGAGAGATTTTTTTGTCCATCATAGACCAAGGAAGAAAAAAATCCTTCATTATTTACACAGGTGTCATGGTTTTAGGGAAATGTCAAAAACACAAGTGCCACAGGAGAGTTGTTGCACTTCTAGAGTGACCTTGGTAAAATCAAATTTTCTCCTAGCTAGAGTGTCCAAATCACTTTCTTGATAATTAAAATGACAACTATACTAGGAGATATTTCCAATGAGCTATCATGAGATCAATTTGGAGTTGTGAAAGGCCTCCAAAATTTTCTTGCAACAGCGCTATGCATTTCTACAACCTCATTATGCAAGTTTTGACCATTCTTTGGAGAATCCATGTTTGACGGGGGAAATGCGCTTCATTTTGCAAACTAAAGGTAGTTCTGGAAATTATACTTGAAGGTATTTCCAACAAGATATCTTGGAGCCAATTTGTACACCTGAAACCTAGTCCAAAACAGCATGAAATTTGGGGTAAAATGGTGCTGCGCGTTTAACAATTGACTGAATTTTTCTGAGTTTTTCTACAAATTTAAATTTTACCTTGGGGAATCATGTTTTTACCTCATGTAATTGATGATGTAAATGTAATTATAATGTTTTTACTATTACTTAGGGTAAATACATTAGGTAAATCAAGCAAATGAGGTGTAATGAATCAGTTCATAAAAGATAGGGATGAGTCACTTTGACCACCCTACACTCTAGGTTTCAGTTCAGACTTCAGTGGATCAGCTCCTCCTCTCATGGATTAGACCCCTAAGGTTGAGAGAGGTTTTTTTAGGCCTATATCATGTCATTTTTTACTCATTTTCAAAGCTTGGGAGTTGGAATCAGCTTGATTTTTCTAGTTGATCAAGGGAACTTGTACTCAGTTTTGGCCAACCTAATAAAGAGGAGTTGCAGCTACATTTATGGGATACCTGTGGTATTGAATGTCTTTCATTGTTTCTTCTTCAGGCACATATGTTTGAATGTATCGTTCATGTCACTTTCATGTCTATTTTATGATCTTTTACAAGTTTGAAATTCATAATACATGCATGCCATGCTCTGTTTTGGGTAATTGATCATATTTTGTTTCATTATCTTTTGTCTAGGAGAAATACATATATTATGCTTCCCTCAACCTCCTTAAATTTTCTAAACCGTTCCGTAACCATTATTTTCAAGTTATTTACATTATACATACCTTTCCCCATTCATCCCTGCAACCCTAAATCTGCTCCCCTGACCTAGCTTTTCCTTGATATAATTCCATTATCCACTGATGTACCCAACCAAATCAAATAAAAATAATCCCTGCACATCATACCTGGCCTAAAACCCTAATTTATCCAACCCTCCTGGTTGTGACCCTTTTGGATAGATCCCTCTCCCGCTTGATAGGGCTAGCTATCAAGTCAAAAGCTTGGTTTTTGGTTACCTCTTTTTGGATTCCTTCTTCAGCATTGGGAATCTGGTGGAGTGATAAGAGGGCGCAATTCTCATTTTTGTTTCTTGTTGTGTGCCTAAAATTTCCAAAGTTTTTTACATGAAATAGATCCTAATGAAGCTTATTATTGTGCTTTAGGTATTCATTAGATCAAAATGACGATTACGTGGCAATAAAGAGAACATGAAGAATAGAATATGATTTCCCTAAACAATCTGGGTATAGTAAGAGCCCTTAGATATTGCGAGTTGCTTAAATATTTTAGATTGTCAAGGATGAGGCAAAAAATGGAACTAATTGAGTTCCTAGTTCATTCATGGGATCTGGTATTGCAGGATTTTCACATTGGGGACAAATTTCTCCCAATATTGGTGGAGGATATTTACTTTCTCACTGGATTATTGAGTGAGGTTCTCCCATTTCCCTTGCAGGATCTTCTCTTAGAGGAGAATCGGTGAGGGATTACATAAGCCAACATTTTCATCCAGGTACTGAACCAAGTGAATATGGGAAAATAAATATATGTGATGTGTGTGATCTACCTTTGAGAACCATCCTCTTTACTATCATAAATCTTGCCAGTTCCACGACACTACATGTTGCAAACATATCATACATGCAGTATGCACTTGAGTGTTTAGAACCAACAGTATTTAACTATGTTGAATTTGTACTCTTTTATATGAAAGAACGGCTAACTAAAGAAAAGGGTGGAAGGAAGAAGAATTTCAACAATGGCTCGATCCTGATTTCCTTCGCCTAGAGCGGATTCCATTGATGTAGCCACAGCATGTTACACTGGGCATATCTGGCCCTAGAGATCCACGGATGCAGAGATGGGTTGAATTGATGGCTAGACATGCTGGTAAATCGACCATTGTATTCTCTACTACATTCTTCGCCTAGTCCATACGACAGATGATCACCATCTATCAGTCTGCATATGCATGCGTAGATTTCCGCGGAGATCCAGACTTGATTCTACCATATGGCGCTCAATGGGGTGGAATTGGTAAGAATGTTTTGGCCATATTTTTTTATTTTTTTAAAGGCTTCTACATGTTTTTGTATTTTTATTTTTCCCAAGACTAAAATAAATTTTTGATGTACAAATATGTGGGTTAAGTTCGACCAGTGGGTCAGCCAGAGCAGGGAGCAGATGAGCCAGTAGAGAGGGCTATCGAGAGAGAATTCCTTTGAGATTTAGATATGAGTGAGACTCTTGCTGAGCTACAGCAGCATGTGGAGGGATTAACTCTTGGGATTCCGGATTGCTGGATCAAAGAGTTACCTATGAGACAGTAGTGCCATACTATTGGCGTTCATAACCGTTGGATGTGGTTATTGCGTAGGATAGCTAAATCAGTAGCTTGTTATCACGAGCATCACTAGTTTACTTTGAAATTTTGCATACATTTTGAGGTCAAATGACCAATGTGTCTCGGGCACAAATTTTTGTAAAAACCTATACCTATATATCTATTTGTTTTCAATGTTTTCCTATGTTTATTGAGCAATCTTATTCAATTATGTGATGTGAATTGAAAATATGTCTTTACATGTGTTGCAAATGTTTTTTTAAAACATAATTCACTAAGGAATCAATTAATGTGTTCAAATTTCTGGAAATGTGTTGTAATCATAATGTCTTTCCAAAAGTCGAACTCTTAGGAACATATGATGAAGTGTTGGATTTCGAACAGTATAAACGCTACTAAGTTGCAGTACAACAAGTTGTGAGTCTAACCTAATGATGATACGGTTAATACCAAATGAAATGGCATCAGAGAGAAGTTTGATCAACATGCTATACTTAGTGATATTGTTTGTAGATCGACTGATTCAAATCCCTTGAAAACTCACTAACTCGCCACCTGGAGCGAAAATGGCCCATGCTGCAAAGGATAGATTTTGCGTACTACGAATAGCACCATCAGCGTACCCAATGAATGGTTCCAAAGATTCAGTCATCTGTGACAAAATGTAAAGTGGATTACCAACTTCAAGAAAAATCTATAAAAACAAACTAAGACAGTAAATGAAAATCAAAATCATATATACAATATAATACAAAAGTTTACTCTTTCATCTCAAGATGGGGCTTGGTCTGGGTTCTAATAACTATGTCGACCTTAATAGTCTCTCACTGCTTTTACTTTTCTCCCAAGAACAAGGTTGCAACAGGATCCATATTTTTGGGGATTCTAAAATTATTATTAATTGGTTCAACTCACAGGCACATTGTCATTCTCACACTGTTACTGCTCTTCTAGATGAGGTTATTTTGTTAAAATCACTTTTTGACTACATCTCTGTCACACACATTTACAGGTAGAGGAATTATTAATTAATTCACTAATTATTAATTCATAAATCAACTAATGAATACATCAGTTAACTTCAGTGCATGGACAGTTTCAGTGGAGACCAGTGAAGAGGTAGGTGAAAGAGTAGTGTGAATATCAGTTGTGACTATACTAGTGCATGAGTTTGCACCACACATTGATGGAGATGCAAATGTGGATTGCGCAGTACACACCAGGTGGATTCGAACTCAGATTGGGCCATTATTCATCTTGGATTACGCAGTAGAGGTAGGCTAACAGGTGGAGCAGATTGGAGCATGTGTTTTGCTAGATCTGAGCTTGTGTAGTGTGTAACAATTGGATATTGTACTGAGAGCTTGTGAGGAGTTTGTACAATGATTGTTACATGATCTCTATCATTATAATATACAGATAGTTGAGGGTTTTCAGCTTTAAGCTTTCCCATAAATACTGTGTTTATATGTGTGATTGTTTATGGTTTTTATGTGCGCATGCGATTGTTTATATTTCCGCAATTAATGATCAATAGTAGAAGAGGTTATGTATTATGCATGAAGCTCAAATAGTGTGTGATCAGGATAATCTCGGTGAATAATTTAACAGTTATTCAAATTTCTACACTCGGAGCAGGATGTTGCACAAGAGTTCCACTACTACCATCTTCCTTTTATTGATGACGTGGGGTTACAGGATGCAGTCCCTCTTTGACTAAAATTTTGGTGACTTCTCATATTTTGGATCGGCACTATCACAATCTATTATAAACTGTGATACCATACTATATTATGCAGTAGCTATATATATATTTTTAATTTTTGTTTTATGTACAATATTATAGACTAGATGGATACTCAGTATTTGACACTTGACAAGTATTGGAATCCTTTGGGAGAATGTTTATTTATCCTGAAATTTCATATGATGAATATGTTGCTAAATGCAATATGTAATTTTTCTTACTTTTAATGAAAAATTACGAATTTTTTCTGTGGAAAAAATACAAAAGTTTACTACGCTCAACTAAGCATAATAAAATTTAAGATACATCCCATTTCAAGGTTGTGTCAATGGAATTCCATCATAATATACTAACGCGTGGCTGCCCTTAGCCAGAACTCTTTTGACAATGTAGGGGCCATGTCATAGTGGCTCAAATTTTCATATACGTATCAAATCAGCTTCCTGATCATAAATTAATACCAGGTCACCCTCAAATAATATGTGAGGTTAGACATGTTGGTTGTATTGCGCCTTAATTCGTCTTGTATGTTCTTCGTTGGCCAATGCGGCTTCACGATGCATTTCATCTAGATGGATGAGGTTAAAAAGATGCGCTTCTTCAATATAGGTGTTAGGTAACAAGTCAACATCATGTTTTAACAATGGTATTTCACATTGGATAGGCAACATAACTTCCAGAACATACACCAATTGAAAGGGGGTAAATCCAGTTTCATTTCTCAGCGAGGTTCGATATGCCCACAAAGTCGAGTACAGGATTAAATGCCAATTTCATTTATGAACTCCTATCATTCATTGAAGCATTCTATTAATAATATTGTTAATAGCTTCAAATTGTCCATTCGATTACGGATAATAAGGATTAGAACTATCATATGATAGTCCTAATTGGCAGTCAACTCATTTATCATGTGATTATGAAAATGCTTACCACGATCTGTAACTATAGCTTTTGGAACACCAAACCGTGAGATGACATGATTGAAAAATATCAATGCAGTTGTTTTGACACCTATGTTATTGAATGTAGGCATTGCTTCGACCCACTTGGTAAAGTAGTCTACTGCGACAATACTATAACCATGCCCCCCGGACGAATGAGGGTTGCAGGTCATGAAGTCAACGCTCCATTTTTCAAATGGTCCCACAGTGATAATAGGATGCATCGGCGCTGGTGGTTTGTGGATTTTATGATCAAATATCTGGCACGCATGATAACTTCTAAGCATGATGATGCAGTCGAGAATATGGTAGGCCAAAATTAACCGGCGCAGAGAATTTTCTACGCGATATCGTATCCAGACAAGTGTTCACCACAAGCCCCAACATGACAATCATTTTAAAACCTTCTCAGCCTCCTCGTGAGTGAGGCACCTCCTTAAAATTGTATTGACACCACGACGATAAAGTGTATCGCTGACGATCAAATAATATTTGGCTTGGTATCGAATACGTCGTTGTTGAGAGCGAGAGGTATCGGGCCAGAAAGTCTGGGTTTGGAGATAAATGATAAAATCCCCATACCAAGGGTTAGATGACCCGATCATAAACATAAACTCATTAGGAATTTATGGTTGCGATGTAGTACCAATACTATCATAGGGAAGGTCGCAAAGAAGCTCAGCCAAAACTAAAGACTTCTTTGATTTGGATTTGATAAATTCCAAATCAAATTCCTGCAAAATGACGATCCATTTTGAATATTTTCCCCCCAGCAATTGACATGACAGAATGTATGTCATGGGTTTGCAATTTGAAATGACAGTGGTTTTCCGGAGCAAGATATAATGGCGAAATCTTTGGACAACTTGAACGACTACCAAGGCGATCGTTTTGACGTATGAATACTTGACTTCCGTATCATTGAGATTATGACTCAAATAATATATCAGATGTTCTATCCCATCTTCTTCTTGGACCAATACCATAGTAGTGGTCATATATGCCACAACGATATATAGGACATAATCACTCTGATAATTAGGGGGATACATTAATGATGCCCGGATTAGTGTATCCTTGACAGCATCAAAAGAAGTTTGTGCAACCTTATCCCAATGGAAAGGAATCCCCTTTTTCAAGAGACGAGTAAATCCTTTAGCCATTTCGGCATAGTTGGGTATGAACCTCCTTAGGAAGTTAATCTTTCCTTGAAGTTTTTGTAACTGAAGTAAATTTGATGGCGCGGGAAAATCATGAATGGCCTAGACCTTTACTAGGTCGATTCGAATTCTATCTTTTGAAACGACAAATCCAAGAAAATGACCAAAACCAACACAAAACATGCATTTTTGTGGATTGAGGCGTATTTTGTAGTGTCAGCAGCATAAAAATATAGCTCTCAAATGTTTCGGGTGATCAGTTTGTTTTCATGAATGTGCAATTAAATCATCTAGATAAGGTTGAACAATGTGTTTGATGTCATTGAAAGCATAGTCCATTGCTCTCTAGAATGTTTCCCCAGCATTCTTTAAACCAAAAGGGAGTTTATGATAAGAGAATGTGCCCCACGGATAGATGAATGTTGTCTTATATTGGTCCTCTGGGTGGATATTGATTTGATTGTAACCAGAAAATCCATCCATGAACGAAAAGATTTCACACTCGGCACAGTCGTCAATAATCTAGTCAATAAAGGGAGTAGGATAGTTGTCTTTTGGACAAGCAAGATTGACATCCCGATAGTCAACGCACACTCTGATTGTCCCTTGTTTCTTCATAACAGGAACAATGTTGGAAACCCAATCAGTAAGCGGAAAAGGGTAAATGAAACAAGCACGCAAAGGTTTTCAGCTTTTTCTTTAATGGAAGTAGCCTTCTTCAGATGAACAGGACGAAGGCGTTGACATACCGGTCTGACATCAGGGTACATTTTAATGGTGTGTTCAACGATACTAGTATCTATGCATGGAATTTTCTCATAAGACCAAGAAAATATATATCGGAATTCACAAAAGAGAGAGTGATAAGTTTCGAGTTCGAATGGAGAACAAGACACACCGACATGAATGTTTTCTACAATGCCGGGTTTGGTCGAATATCAATAGAAATGGTTTCTTCAATATTTGATCAATTTCACCTGGATTGGATAGCATTAATGGGAAAACAATTCGAAAAAAAAGTTTTGATCGAAGGGTGATATAGTTCAATAAGATTATCTTATTTGTAATCCTAAATATGGGAACAATGATGATGATCATAACATGGTTCTCCTTATGGCATCATGGATTCCACAATGCTCTCATCAGTCAAGAAAGTGGATGAAAAAGGATCAAATGGAGTACCAAAATATAATGAACGATTGACCCAAACGATCGGCGATGATGAATTAAGATTATCCGCCCAAGCCATGTAGATTGATTGCTATGCTAGCTCAATTGGGATGGGCAATAGGAATTCATCCAGCATAACAACTTCAGAATCATTGGTAATCTTCCTTAAGCCAAATAGAGTGGAATATATCATGCAGTAGCTCTCTATTCTTACAATTTTTGTGGATGTTGTAGGTTGCGGTAATGCAAAGGTGTCCATTAAGGAAAAATCTTTTAAGAGCCCTACACCAATTTTTTAAAGTTCTAGCTGGGGTGTGTGAACTAACGGAATGCTTCCAGTTACCTGGGAGTTAGAGGAAAAGAAGGATAGTTGATTGATGATTGTGATGACACCTTTTATGAGGAAAGGCGATCATTCTAAAATAAGTAGAGATTATCACAGTCATAGCATAAACCCATGGCCTTCTGAGTAAAATGTTGTAGTCAAGGTGTCCGTCAACGACCTCAACTTCAACAGATACAGTTTTTCCCCCTAGTTCGACATGTAGGTTATTAATGATATTGCAAGGCTTATATGTATGACCGTCAAAAGATTTCAACATCGTAGGCGATTGAGATAGGCGTAGTGAGCCAAGTGACTTCCAACAGTTTAGATACATAATGAAAGTAGATGCTCCCTCATCAATAATAGTACGATGAACGAGGTAATTGAGAACATTTAATTCTGATGGTAATCGTGACACATAGCCCGTGTGATTAAAGACTACAAGATTGGAATCTATCAGGTCGATTCCACCAATTGCCGACAACAAAGCCTGTTTCTGGGAGGGACAATTTTGAAGTACCTCAAGCGTCGACATAGCTGAAGGTGACTAAGCGAAATCTTCAACTATATTATAATTTTGAGCAGCTCAGGCTCGAGGATTGAATGTCAATTTATGGACGACTCCCTTCGATGGCTTTATTGTTAACTCTGGAATAGTAGTTGGTGGAATAGATTCATGGTTGAGGTAGTAGGTTGATCAGTAGCCTGACTACCATAATCTTTATTTCACGTTGACACCAAAACATTAGTTTTTGGTTTTTTGATAGATATCATAAGCACTTGGGAACTAGAAGCTGGATCCGTAGCAACCATATTTGTGTCTGGATTCAGAAATGGATCTGTCAACACAGTAGATGCAGTCGAGGTCTTAAGAAATTTTGATACTTCGTTGCGGTGAGGAAAGTCTCAAACAAAGTGCTCCTCATTACATATTATGCAAGGGTAAGGAGTTTTCCAATTATTTCCAGTTTGTTGACCAGATGATCGTTCCTACGGGGTTGAATTTTTCTTTTTCTTCGGTTTCCCCTTTTTATTACTTCTGGGTTGCTTGTCACTTTTTCCTTTTTCAGATGACACGACATGAATTTCAAAAGAAGGTGTAGGATCAGATGCAGTAGAGTTTTGTGTTCTTGTAGTACCGATCATATCGTCGTTGGCATGAGAGTCCTTAGATGGAGGAGGAATAGTAAAATTAGATCGCAGCGCATTGGGAATTTTCTCATAGAGTGTGCCAAACTGAGTATAAATCAAATCTAAGTACTGGGCATGAGAAATGACTTGCTCTTCAGTGACGACGCCACCTTTAGCCACATCCTCGGTGATAGATGGAAATAAGGAATTAATAAACCACTCAGCAAGAAGCTGATCAGGAACAAATGTTTTTACCATTCTATGACGATGACGCCACTCATGAATATGATCAGAAATGTGAGTAGAAGTAGTCTGTTTAAAATCAGTCAAGTTTTATGTTCCAGTTTCATATCATATGGGTAACTGGAAGTGGGTCAAAAAGGTAGTGGCTAAGGCAGTGAAATTATCAAATGAATCTCTTGGTAATTCATTGTACCATTTCGCGGTCGGACCAGTGAGCGTACGCTAGAAAAGACGTAGTCGAATGCATTCATCATTTAAGGAGTTGGATGAGCACCACAAATGATAAGTCATAACATGAATTGACATGTATTCTCCAGGGTTTCCATTAAATTTAGGAATGTCGGAGGGTAATTTATGTGGTATCACCAGCCACCAAGGAGAATAGTTAATGGGGTCATTGGTAAGCCGGTTTAAATCAGGTAATTCTAAAGTTACGAAAAAAGGAAACTGTTGATTTAAGACAGGTTGAGCATAGCCAGGATATGATGGAATTTCTTGGGAAATAGGCCTTTGAGCACCAGCGTAAGGCATTTGTTTTTGGTAGCCCAGATAGGGGTTGTTTTGATGACCAAATTCTTAAGGATTCTATTGACCAAGACCTGGGTAATTTTCTTGTTGTTGGAATGATTGTTGTGGCATTTGCGGTTATGGCTTCCAAGGTGACTACCCACCAAGATTATAGCCCAAACCAGAATAGATTGGACCTATTTGTGAATAGGTAAGACCTGATTGTTCTTGTGACGTCTCATAAAAGGGTAATCCAGCATGTGAATGAAATATTATGGATACAGGTGGTTGTTGTAAACTAGTCAAAGGAGTTGGAGTCTGAGGGCCCAAAACTTGAGGGAAATGGGTTGAAGGACCCGCCTGAGATGGTTTAGGTACAAAAATTTGAGCCTGTAACAGGGGTAATGAAGTATTAACAAGCGGAGTAGATGTGGGTGCAAAAGGTTGAACCAGTTGATATGAATGCACAACTGTTGGTGGTTGAACAGGTAGAATAGGATGCAACTGACAAACCGTCATTCCAATATTTGGGTGACCATAAAACGATGGATTACTATCAAAATGGGTGACCATAGGTTTCCCCCTAGAATTAGGATTATAATAATATGGAATTTATTGTTCTCCAAATGGTGGGAGTCCAGTCGAGATTTTACTGGATGGAATTTACCCAGATGGACCAGCTTGATGTTGCACTGAAGATGTATATAAAGGATCAAGTCGTTCAGTACTCATTAGATATGTACCAAATGGAATATCCGAAGATTACATGGGTGAAGTCCATGGATGTGAGGATGCACCAGAGTAGGTTCCAGATAATGAGTGGTAACTCAATGGGACGAAAGGACCACCATAAAGATGTGACTCTAGTGATGTGGTAAACATCGACGGAGTAGAAACAATAGATGTTGTTGCAACTGTAACAGGAAATACATCTGGAGATGTCGACTCATCTGTGGTCATACGACCCAGTGTATACCCTATAGGATCTACGGGAACTCGAATTGAAACGGGATCAAAAGAAGAAGTGTAAGTCAACAGAGGAATAGTCTCGTAAATATAAAGCCCTAGTCCAAAATGGGTTGGATTTCAAGGGTGAGTTTCTTATTGAGGTTCTTCCTCAATCAAAAACAAACCAGGTGGAAGGATTTCACCGTTAGGCTAGAGATATATTTCAGGTGGTTGATTGCGCGATATGGGAGACTCAATGGCTACGATCGACTGAGGAGTGACCAATACAGGAACAATTGTTGGTTGTTCGACTTTGGGATCTAGATGTTCTAGTAAAAGAACGATGGGATCCGAATCAACTTCCAATTGAACAACGTCAGGTTCGAGAGGTATGGTCTCACTGATTGGATGGATTGTGTCCACAGGTAGCTGTGAGGACTCTGTTTTGATGACAGTGGATGAACCAAAATGTGTAGAAATTACTTGAGACAACTTTGGTATATGTGATGAAGATGACGCACCAGAGGTATTGATGGTACTGGTTTCGGTAGAGCGAGGTCACCTTCGCCGACCAAAAATGGCTTCCAGTGGTAAAGGTGGTTTAAGCTTTATTCTACGTGAACAACGGAGAAAGGGATGTTACTTCCATGATGACTGATTGATTTTATTACAAAAACAAATAAACAAATAAAAGGGTAATGCTACGAAAAAAGTTACCAAGTAATTTTGAACTACAGAATACCTCTTGGCGAACCAAGAAGTATGGGCAGGAAATATCCCCAAATGTTGTGTTCGATGTATCACAAGTTACAACGCGGACGACTCAATTACCTATGGATGGTAATAAACCTAAATTTTTCCTCCCAAATATTCCCGAAGGTACATGGAGGCCCAAGTTTGTATTAGTGTGTCTAATGTGAAACCGCACAGTGAGAGCACCCTCTTATAATTTTCGTACTAGAACACCGCCCTATATACCCGAAGGTACGTGGATGAGCTCCGATACACTTACGTACGCGGAGTGGGATTTAACACTCAGAATGTATCGCAGACAAATTAGAGACAGTTGTTATGTTTAACGACGTCGGAAGACGTATCTAGCCTAGACCTTCTAAATTTTATTGTTAATGTTACAATGCTTTCTTAGGCTGATTGAGGTAAATTTTATGTTGATCTTGTTTAAAATTTTATCTTTGAGGTTCACCGCGTGATGTAGTGGGTAATTCCTAAAAATGAAAACTAAATGAGAAGAGGAAAGAGCAATCAGATTTTGAGCATACAACAAAGAGCACAAACTAAATGCAAATTTTCGTAACTTGTTCCTATGCAACACAAACAAAATCTAAATGCACATGCATGTTTTTCTTTTTAGATCCCCTTAATTTGAATGAGATAAAGGAAACCAATTGCGCAATTCAATCAAAAAAATGTTTTCTTTTGAGAAACGAGGAATGAAACAACAATTTCTCTTAGGAAAATGAAGAATGGAACTACAATTTCCTACATGAAATGAGGAATGAAACAACAATTTCCTTTTCGAAAACATAACTGATCTAATGCAAAAATTAACACTTTGAATTTGATTTTCCAATGATAAAGAAAACAGCTAATGAAACATTGAACAAAATACTTTTAAAAGGAGGAGGAACAGGAAAGTTTACTGGTCTCTGAGAGCAATCAGACATCTGAGAATACAACAGACAATTAGCTAAAATTGAAAGAAAATACAAATTTGAATGGAATTTGGTTGGCTGAGGGGGCAATGCACCCTGTAAGGGGAGACAGTGCGTTGTAGTGCACCCCAAAATGGAACACAATGCACTGCAGTGCGTTGTACCCTAACCAATAGCGCATTGGGCGCAGCTAAGTTTGGGAAACAAGAATCTAAACACACTTCTAATGAAATTTGTTCATTCAAATGACTAATAAAAGAAAGTAGAGGCTAATGATGATGGTAAAAAGAGGTAGAAATACCAGGAATGATGGGATTATCCCCAGTGGAGTCGCCAATTTTTTATATGGAATTTTAATCTACGGATAAACTAAATTCCCTGAGTGTGGTGTTCCTTCACTCAGAACAACAGAAGAAAGACAACTACTATTTTCTCTAAGACAAATAGATATATAGAAAGGGAAAGAAGCCTACATGTGATGCTTTCGCTCTCCTTCTCCTTCTATCGTTTTTTCGTTGCTCTCAATCCAACTCAAGCCGCTCGCTCGATTCCTGCAATCAAAGACAAAGAACAACAAACAACATACAAGTATATACTTACCTTAATCAAATCAAACCGATTAGATCTGAGAATACATACATCATCAAGAATACATTTCACAAGATATGAACATATGTATTGTGAAAAATGAACAGATATTTTTATTAATAGAGTAGGAGGAGAATATTACAACCAACAGATTGATTTGTTGTCAACCTGCTCCAACTTCATTCCAGCATCATCTCAGCAGCATATCAGCGTTTCCAATCTCTTATAAATGAGAAGCCAACAACATAACTTTACACGAAATTCTTCCTCCCTAACACTTAGATGAGTGCTCAATTTATAGGGAAATCGATGGTAGTTTCTCATTGAATGGCTTTAAGATAATAGGTAAGACATTTTTCCGAGTTTATAGGTGGTGGATGGACACTTGAATACGAAGTATGACACCTATGGACTCTTCTAGAAGGCACCTACCATGTGGAGATTCCTGGAACAATGATGATTTCGCTCCTAGGTGACCAATGCACCCTTGAGCGTCGGGAAGTGCACTGCAGTGCACCCTTGCATGGAGGTATTGGCATTGCAATGCAATTAACCCATTTCAAAGGAGTGTTGGTGAGTCAGTGGGTCATATAATATATACTTCAAACCTTGGAAATCTCAAAGTTGAAGCCATGAATGGAATGTCTTCACTTAGGGCATATAGCAATTGAAATATAAGGGGATGATAGACCCTATTCATTGGTCCTGGGGGATGATTCCCAGTTTGACCAGGTCTTGGGGGATGATGCCCAAATTGACCTATAACAAGAACGAACCTCATACTTACGAAATTTGATATCCATTATGAAGTAGATTCAAAATTAACAAGTGAATCTTGAAATGCGTGAAAAAATATAAAAAGGATTTTGATCAAAATATGTTATAATGATATCTCACAATAACTATATTTACATGATATAGGTGAGATGATGGATCTATCCAAGAAGTACAAATGATATTTGATGAGTTGGAAAGAACATAGAAAAATCTCTTTTTAGGACACATGAACCATATGGTATGCCATGGTCATCATTGTGGTGGGATATTCCCTGTTAGATCAAAACAAGGAACAACTTGGCTATTTCTTGTAAGTGTCAATGCTCCTTTGTCACAAGAAAACCTTGGTAAATGAATCTTGAAATGCGTGAACAAATATAAAAAGGATTTTGATCAAAATATGTTATAATGATATCTCACAATAACTATATGTACATGATATAGGTGAGATGATGGATCTATCCAAGAAGTACAAATGATATTTGATGAGTTGGAAAGAACATAGAAAAATCTCTTTTTAGGACACATGAACCATATGGTATGCCATGGTCATCATTGTGGTGTGATATTCCCTGTTAGATCAAAACAAGGAAGAACTTGGCTATTTCTTGTAAGTGTCAATGCTCCTTTGTCACAAGAAAACCTTGGTAAATGATGAATCACTTGAGGGACTGTGTAACATACAAGATGATGCAGGATCTTAGAGGATAAGTGACTACAAGGAAGAGTGGGATAGAATGGATAGCATTTTAGCTAGGATCATGATTTCATTGGGTATGTCCAAGGAAACAAGTGTAGATTTATATCCATGGAAACCATGTGGATGTGGATCCATGATTATACAGATAAGTAGAGTATTAAATATATACTTTATCTTGAGTTACAGACATCAATATAATACTTATGCATGGAAGAGAATCTAATATGCATGATTTCTCTATAAATATTGTAGGCACACACAAGTATAATAGAGAATTGGAGGTGAACTAGGTCATGAAGATTTTATTCATGTGATACACAGAAAACTCTTAACTTTCCTGGACCAAAATTTCCAAAAATATCTTAAATTTACATAAATGTTTCCCCTAAATGAAAAACACTTATCTAAGGCTCCCAATGGATTTTTGTACAACATTAAGAGGGGTTCCAAGCCTTTAAAAAAATTATACTTGCTCGAAATTTGAAGAAATTTCCTGAATCTCACTTCCATAGTTTTGTAAATAAAATGCAAGAATAATGCATCAATGCAATCAATATGGCAATGTTTCAAGATTTTAGGCATACATTTGATTATGTAATCCTACTACCAAACCCATCGCATGAAGAAAATATTTGTGCGATACAACAATGAAGGAGGAGAATGCCTAGGATGGTCAAATTATTGTGGTAGAGAAAAAATTTAAGCAACAACGTATTGCACCACAAAATGTGTTGGGTGCAATACATTGCATGGATGATAATATTTGATGATACAATAGTCTTTTTCGCAAGAATGAAATTTTCTCAAGGTGAAATGTGTTGCACAAAAATAGTTTTTGTGAAATACACAACACGCAAATTTTCTTTACAGCATGGCTTGATGCACATAGACAAAAAACCTTTGAGGATGTAACACGGTGTGGATAGAGACCAAGGGCTAGAATGACCAAGATTTTGCACGAAGGAAAATGTATAAAAGCATAATGTATCATGCCACAAATAAGTTCAATTTTATACATGGTTGACTCGAAATTTTTCGATAATACAAAAAGGAAAATGGGAAAAAAGGAAGGCAAGACAAATGAATAGAAATGAAGGGAAAAAAGGGTAAGAAAATGAGGAATCCTCGAGCTATGATAAAAGAAGTATTAGGGAGATTCAATGTATCACATGAATAAAATATTTATGCAATACACCACTAGACAAGAAATTGTGAGTGGTGAAATAAGGCATCAAATGGAGGAAAAACTCCAAAGTTGCAATGAAGATGTCGCAAGTGAATTTTTTTTTGGTGTCATGAAAAGGATTAGGCTATCACATGAGGGAAAAGTTTTAGGAGTGGAATACATCACATGAGAGAAGTTTTTAAGTGTGACACGGTGCACTAGGGAAAAAGGTTGAAATTTATGATAAGCCATAAAAGGAGGATGATTGTATGATGCCACATCAGCTAACATATGTAGTGTCATGTAGGCTTGATAACACAAAAGAGAGAAGGTGCCTAGAAAATTTCAGAAGGCCATACCTTCTTACTCAAAGCTTGAAATTGTGAAAATAGTATAATCATTGGAAAGATAGCGATGATCAAAGAGCCACAATGAACTAAAAAGTGACTTCAAAATGGTGCTTTAGAGGAAAATTACAAATACCCCACCTCCATAATGCTACTTAGTGAATTGGATATGCGATATCACATTTTTCACCTAATTCACAAATTGGGTTCTAGTGTGGTTCCCAAGAATTATAAAATGAGCATGATTAGCTTCACTTCTGAAATCTATGTCATTTTCCTTCATATAAGGCTCTCTAAGTAGCTTAAGTGGATACACCTTCAAGCTAAAGGATAGTATGGATTTCAATCCACACACCAAACCATTGATTGCATCAACACTCCAAGCCATCATTAAGGAGGTGAGACACTCAGTCTTGAAATTCTCCTACTATTTTGTAGCCTTTTGAAAATATTTTGACATAGTGCCACATGAGTCCATGTTCCAACGGCTTAGATATTGACATTGTTGCCATGATGCACTTATATAAGTTGGTTTTTAGTCATTTGCATGTAGCTCATTAGGTCTCTAATTTTATCAAGAGTACTACTAGGGTCAAATAGGGGTGCCTTCTATTCCCCACAATGTTTTTTTTACATTGATGCACTGGATACCTTCCTACATGAGAATATCCATAACAACAATGAGTGCCTTATTCTCCACTAGGTTTTGATATGTATTCCTTTTTGCTAATGATGTGGTCCTCTTATGCTCATCCTCAATGGGTACTTAGAGAAGATAATTTGACCCTTCTCTATGACCTTTAACAATCGATGATCAACTTAGGTAAAACCAATGTTATAATCTTCAGCAAGTTGAAGAATATCTTCTTTTATCATTAATCCTTTTTCAAAGCAGAGGAGATTGATGTCACCAACATCTATACCTAGGAGTGTATTAGGGCCTTGGTTTAGTATGATGCATGCTCTTCATCCAAAAGTCAACAAGGCCTACAGGTCCCTAACCCTTCTCAAGACAATGTGGCCTACAAGTCCCTAACCCTTCTTAAGACAATGTTTTTGACACCATTCTCAAGACATGTTTATAAGATGTCTCTCATGGACACCTTCATCTAACCCAAGATTTTTTATGGTTTAGAAGTTTTGAGGCCTTTTTTTCCTAGAGTTGGTTGGACCATGATTAAGGGAGTGCAAAATATTCTCTCCTAATGCATTATCAAATGCAAATAGACAATCCCTATCTACATCAATGTTGCAAATTTTAGTGTCTAAACCGTTATACTTGATAGTGTGTTTAGCCTTGTCTCATTTCTACATCATGTTAGGAGTTTCACTAACTCAACAAAGAGATAACATTGGCATATATATTTGGTGTATTGTTCATCAAAGTCCATTGTAGGCTTAGTTTTGGTATGCATGGATCTCAAATCTTGGTGGGTATTTTGATGGATCAATTTCCTCCATTGTGATATTATTTTAATGCACCTATCCACCTCCTACCTACTACTTAGGAGTTGGACAATATCACCTGAGATGAAATCTACACAATTCGTACAAGTCACTTGGACAAACCTATCAAGAAATGTATGTATGAAGATGGTCTTCTATGTTGATTACTTAATGGGGTTGAGAGATGTACTTATTATCTAACCCCCATACACACATTGTCATTAATTGAATGCTCTTCATATTCCCCTAGCCAAGTTCAATTGGGATTATAAACTTCAAGTAGAGTTAGAGCACTAGTGTGATTGGTGAGACACTACATACAAGTTGTACCATCTTCAAGAGGTTGAAATAGAGGAGAACTTCATCTTATTCTACCCCATCTACTACGAGATTTAATGGTTGTTTCATTTCTTATTTGGGAAGTCCCTACCCTCTCCAATTTTTTCAATTACCCCACTCAAAGATGCCTAGCCTCGTAAATGTAGAAGACATTTAGACTCTATTCCCTACTTTAGCCATGTTTGCAACCAACATCCACCTAGATGATCACTCCCTTTTTTATGGTGCTCCCAACTACTAGTGGCACTAGGAGACAAACTAATAACACCCTCTCTTTCTATTCCAAATCAATGTAGGCACAAGGAATCATTCCCTCCCTAGAGGCCTCAACAATATTGACTACAGATTTCATATCAATATTCGTACAAGACCACCCAAGCCCCAAAGGAAACCTCTTCCAAGCAGTGGCACAATATCATAGGCAAAATCATCTTCCAATGCTTCCTCTTGAAATTTTCCAATTTGAGTTTTCTCCACTAGACCTCGAACGTTGGGAGATAGTAGTAATAGACCCTTATATATTTGAATTATTTGTACTCAAAACATATCTTTCTCCCAAATTTACTTCCAAGGATCAGTTAATATTAGTTCATTACTTTACGCATCTTGATTTTTATAAAATTCAATCTTTTGCACTCCTTTTCATTTACATCATTGTACCTAGTAGTCCCATTGACCTATTTTAGAGGCCATTTTTTGGACATTAATAATATTACCTTATCTAAGTTACTCCTTTTGATAGAACCAATTGCATTGCACCACTTAATGTCTCGACCACATCTTCTTAGGTTCATAGTGCACCTATGTTGATAACTCAAGATGACATCTCCAAATGACTTTTTTTAAAGTGTCAATTTTATTTTCATAATATTAAACCTTCATTTCTTCACTACAAAAAAGTAACCTCTTCAATGCTTCACTTCAATTTAAGTGGTTCAAGATTTTCAATAATATAAATGATGTTTTCTACATCAACTCAGAGTCAATCTTTTGCACCCAATTTTATTTACATCATTTGTAGTATTGTCGACATGTTTTAGTGGCCATCGATTGGACTTTAACAAAAACATCTTATCTAAGTTATTCCTCTTGATAAATTTAATTTCACTACCATGCATTGCACCCCTCAATGTTCTCTACCACATATTTTTAAGGTCATACTGCATCTTTTATAACTTCAATAATTAATGATAATTACCTTGAGATGATACTTCCAAATGCTCATTTTCTTAAAATATCAATTTTCTTTTTACAACATTCCCTCAATCTTCATCTCTTCATTACTACAAAGTAGCTTATTTAATGCTTCATTTCAATTTTATTTTCACAACATTTTCTTGATCTTCATTTCTTTACTTCTCCAAAGTAACCTCTTCAATGCTTCACTCCAATTTAGGTGGTTCGGGATTTTTAATAATATAAATGATGTTTTGTGCATCAACAAATTTCACATATTTTGACATGCATCATAAGGCTATTAAAAAATTTGTGTACTCCATCAAACATCATGTTTTTTCTTAGTGAGCTTCAAATCCTCCAATCTTTATCAACAATATAAGGTTATTAAAATTTCACTATGCTATGTCCATCAAACATCATGTTTTTTCTTAGCAAGCTTCTAATCATCAAATCCCTATCAACAATATCCCCCAAGTATCATTGTTGAGAGGCTTTCAATATTTTTTATAATCATAGTTTTAGAAACCAAAACCAAATTTTGAACAAGTTCTCTCACCTATTTTTGAATTGAAAACAGATTGAACAAAAATTCAATGAACTAGATTTAAAAAACACACAACGTAATTAAATTCTCAATGAAAAATATTTTTAAAAATTCAAACCATTATTGCAAACCATGAAAGACAAAATATGCGAAGTTTTCTCATCTATATACCATATAAGGTGTATATATCAAAATGACGCCAAGTTTGCTCATCTATATACCATGTAAGGTGAATATATCAAAGTGACACCAAGTACAACATATATCAACAAAAAAACACATAATCAATGAGGCTCTAAATGTCCTCTTTAATCCAAAAGAAAACTACAAGCTATTGGGTCATCGCCTACTACAAATCATTCATCAACATGATCACTCATCAAACTCTCACTAATTCACCACTACTAAAAAAGGGATCAACAATAGCTACATAGTATCATCCAGCTCAAATTCTTCAAATTTGGATTCATCAACATTCTAATATCATATAAATTGAAAAAAATTACCCTAAACAATGCTTTTGGTTTAAGGGTACATTTTTGTCAAGGCCATGATAGATGAGCTCAACAATCAATACCACCAACATCAAGGCACATAAAGGCCTTTGTACTCTTGATTAAATGCCAATACCCTCATACATTATGGAATTATGAGAATGTTAATCCTACCAATCTTATAATCCTAGAAACCTACAAGTCCACTAAATTTTAGTGGGATATGAAATTTTATATAAAATCTGAAAAGTTGAAACCACTTTCAAACATTTTAAAACAATTAATGGTAATTTTAAAAACTGCCGACATTGCTAGTGTTGCCTAGGTTTAGGGTTTATAAGGGGGAGGGGTTGGTTTTATAGGCAATGGGTTGTTTTAGGAGGATAACAACCCCTAATTTCCCTTTAAAACCACTTGAAAAACCACCACTATAGGTTCCAAACTCTCTCCACACATGTGAGCTCTGACCAATGCAATTTGGAGTAGAATCAATCATGTAGGGCCAATTGGTACCAATTAGGTACCAAACCAACCAATTCGAGACAATTGGTACTAGTACGAACTGGTCCCCAACAAACTTTTCTATTGACTTGTTGACTAAAGGTTGCTAATTGATTAGTTTATTAATTTTTAAAACTATGGTCATACAAAAAATATACATCGTACATTCCATCTTATGATAAAGTCAAACAACATTGTAACATGCATATAACAAATACTTCAAAATATGCACAAATGTTTCACTATAGGCATTGTATTATTTTATTTCAAAATATTTATTTAATTTTTTTTAATAAATACATACTTAATTACAAATTGCATCTTAATTAATAAATGGCACCATATCCTAAGAAATAAAGCATTTATTTTGTATAACTCCATTCTAATTTGGTATTGAAAAAATGGTAAACTCTTTTTGATACCATGCTCGATACCATGCTCTATGGAAAAGACTTGTACCAATAAGACAATTATTCTCCATCATTTTCACATATCAATGTCTTTTTGGCAAATGTATTCAATGCATTCTCTCTCTCAAATATTTAAATTTCCTTTCGAACCCTTACACGTAGTCATGTTTGAAGGTCTGAAAATATTGTCCTCTTTATAAAAATTATCAAGTGTATTAATAACATTATTACCCTTCATAATATTGTTTATCCTTCATATAAAGATGTGTATTAATAACATTATTATTTTTTTATGTTACATATTTGTAATAGGGAAACTCTTCAGTGTCTATTAGCCAATTATACAAGGTTGATATACAAGTTTGATAGAACTTGAAGTATACTTGGCTGATAAACAAGTTTGATGGAACCTGAAGATAAGAGCTTTGTATTTGTGTTAATTCATGTAATACAATTCAACAATTTATTAGAACAACCCATCATTATTGCACCCAATAACAATCTTGGTATTTAGATGATGAAACCATTTTCTTTACCAATTTATTACAATCAGTCAATATTGCACATAATAGCCATCTTGGTATTTTTGTTAATACAAACCATTTTCTTCACCCTCAAGATATAAGTGCATATCCATTCAAATTAATAACAATCTTCCTATTTAGTTAATGAAACCATTTTCTTTACAATGTATTAGAATTGGTCATTATTGCACCTAATAGCTATCTTGGTAGTTGGTTAATACAAATCATTTTCTTCATCCTCAAGATATAAGTGCATATCCATTCAAATAAATAAGTCACTTTAAAACTTTCAATTAAATTTGTTTCACTAATTTATCAATAGAAGTTCTTCAATCTTTTTTTTCCCTCTCAATAAAAATATTTCAATGGAATACTTAAATAACAAGGCTTGAAAAGGCTTGAAATCAATATAAGAAATACTCTCAATATGTCACAAGTATGTCACACAAAAATTTACCAAACATAGATAAGGAGTATAACAACACTTCTCCCACCCACTCAAACTTTAATCCAAATAAGTAACACATTAATAAACCCTAACCTACTTCAACATGATATCTAATTTACCAACCATACACAATGTTAATTTAAAAATAAAAACCAAAACTCTAACCTACTTCAACTTGATATCTTAATTTACCAACCATATAAAATGTTAATTTAAAAAAAAAAAAAAACTCGATGAATTTCTGGCCAAGAACTAACCACTAAAGGTGTAAACCAAGAGCAGAGCAAAGCCAGACAGGTCATCTCACAATGACCATGAAAGCGCATAACATTTAACAATGAGCAAAGCCGGATGCAGCACTATAAAAACAAAAACAAAACAAAAAAGACATGATTGATGTTTGAAGCTCAGAATCAACTAGATATCATCCAACTAAGATTGTGAATCGGTATAGATAAACAGTACTTAATGAATTAGGCCAGCGTCAAAATACACAATAAGCCGTATTTGAATTCATTCTGAGATTTAAAAGGGTTATAAATGGGTAACAAAAATAGGTAAGAACTATTACAAAAATGACAAGAAGTTCTCAAACTCCAGCCACAAAATGACACTAGTAATGGTAAAGCAAACAGCCATAAAATGACACTCATAATGGTAAAGCAAACTCACCGTGCCAAGAAACAACTATGATCAAATAACTAAATACAACGTGCCTCTATGCGCCTCCATGCTCTATAGATTATTTAGCTGGCAACACGAATTCTCAACAATTCTGAGAACTTCTAACAAGATTCCTACTAAAGAAACCCAGTATTTGAACCAAACACTTCAATTGCTACAAAATAGCAATTTAAACCCCCTTGAAAGAATCCAAAGACTCATAATCGCTACAAAATAGTAATCTAAAGTTTAAACCCACCTTGAAAGAATCCAAAGACTCATACACGCTACAAAATAGTAATCTAAATCCCCTAGAAAGAATCCAAAGATTCATACACCTCAACTGTTCTACGAGTCTTATGGCAAATTACTTAATTTGAGTTTTATGGCAAGCTACTTTTACTGACTTTGATACAATAGAACTGTTCTTCTCAAATAGCATTCCGGTAAGCCTATTGCCCAGTTCTGCATTTCTTTTTGCATTTAATTCTGAGAGAAGAGTCCTCACCTCGATTGATTGGGCAAGAGGTTGTGTCGTCACCTCAACTGTTCTCGGAGATTTGAGGCAAACAACTTAGCAACTTTGGCGCTTTCTTACAAGCTACTACAAAACTTTGATACATTGGTGAACTGTTAAACTATTTTTCTTCTCAAATAGCATTCCAACAAGTCTCCAGCAAGTCTATTGCTCAGTTTCGCTCTAAAATCGTTTCCAGTGAATATGTCAGTGAAATTAACAAACTTCCCTTTCCAGTGAATGTCAATGAAATTATCAAATTTTTTGCATTTATTTCACAGAACATCTGAATTTGATAAAAACAAGAACCCATAATCAATGAAATTAACAAACTTTACCTACTTTTGCAATATAAGTTGTAGGAAACATACAGAATGCATTCATATCAAACAACTAATTTATACTATTGCAGACCATGTACCCGCGGTAAAGAATAATGAAGTCTCACATGAATAATTTACCTGTACAGAGCATATATACATGGTGAAGCATAATGAATGATGTTTTGAATTCAATAATATCCATTGTCACAAAGGATAACAATCCTACTATGTTCCACAAAATTTCACATTAACATGTGATCCCGGAACCCGTAAAACTCACGTGGAATCAAATACTATATGACCAAAACCATTTAAAACTCCACTGGTTATTCACAAAGTTGACACTTAGGCACGAACAATTGACTTATAGTTACCCACTTTTTTATTTCCAGCACCAAACTGCTCTTGATATCAAAGCTCGTATGTGAAATTTGCACCAGAACTCAGCAGAACTTTGAGTTGTGTGCAAAAATGTGATCCAGGACTTCGGAGCTCAGGCTGCAACCTCAGTTGCTGCAACTCCCCTACCCCCTCCTCTTCTTCCTCTTACTCCCATTCCCCTTCCACGGCCACGAAATACTCCACGCCCTCTACCACGGCCACGACCCCAACCAACATACCACCCCCCACCACTGTAATATCCCCCACCACCGTAGTAGCCATTATAGCCTTCATCATCATAGGAACCACCATTTTCTATAATGAGCAAACAGAAAAAAAACAAATTATTGTTTTGTTGAAGTTTCCTAACATCCAGCTTCAAAAGTGGGCACCTAACTCCTAGATACAAAACTTTCAGGTTCCCAAATCAATAAAGTTTCAGATTAATACCTGATCTTCCCCATACTCTTCCCCAGCCCCTGCCTCTGCCTCTTCCTCTTCCTCTTCCGCGACCTCTACCCCTGCCACCTGAGATATCATAGGAAACCGCTTATACAGCAATTAGCATATTTGGCTTTTGTCATCTTACAATTGAAGCATGATTTCAAGTATATTACTATGTACTAGAAGTTATTGACACACCTTCAGCACCGATCCCTGCTAGCTGTTTGGTTGGTGGAGCCTGATAACTGCAGTTGAAGGGAACAAAAGAGATCAGAAAAGACCAATCATATTATGTACTACAAACTGCAAGTTAAAACTCATCAAATACAAAATAAAAATTATATCAAGTTGAATCACTGAAAGAAGTAATTATTACAACAATTGTGAAAACCACAAAGATAAAATCAATTAATTAACAATGAACTTCAATAGGATGTAGATAAGTGCCCAGAAACTTGAACATAAATTTGGATGAACCAGAGTGGTGAACATCAACACTAATCCATGAAAGAAGTGCACAGAAGCTTCAATCTAAATTCTTACCCTGTGGCAGTAGCATCAAGCTCCTTCAACGAAAGAGTGATTGTGATCATTGAAACATGCCGAGTTGTCTCCAAGCTAGAGTGTAAAATTACAAATCAAATCAGTAACCCATATACAGACCAATCCAACACAGTTAAAACAAAAGACACAATCCATTATACGGACCAATCCAACACAAGTTAAAACAAAAGACACAATCCATTATACGGACCAATCCAACACAGTTAAAACAAAAGACACAACCAGCCTAATCAGTTATAACAACAAAAACAAGCATATTGCAGGCCACGCTTTCAGTACATAAGCGAAAAATCTGGAAGGCTTTGCCAGGGAACAAGTTTATGTTGAATGCTATTTCTTTTTATACTCAACATAGCATAACAGGCATCAAATTCTGAAGCTAGCTATCACAATATTACTTACGGCAACAACCCTTCTTCAATTGGCTCCCAAACATCTGTTATGCTTGTTGAGCTGATTGCTGTAATCTGATGTAGACCAGGAACTCTTCGCTGCAATTATGTAGACAACTAATAAAAATATTGATAACTATGCTGTGAGCTTTAAAAAAAAAATCAGAAGAGAACCATTAAAAACTAAAAGCATAAATTCAGGAATATATCCTACAAACATAAAATGCACTTACTTTTATTATTTCAGCAATAGCTACAGCCTTGCTGATGGCTTGACCCATTGCTTTCAACACAATTTCTGGAGTTGCCTTGTCCTGAGGGTAGAAGAGCAAAAAAATTAGTTGGTAAATACAACTGAAAAAGTGCTTGCACCTTTTATCTTCAAAAGGCTGACTATAATTTGGCCAATCAAACATAAAAAAATTGAATACTAACTGTCAATTCATTCAATAGCTAAGATTCATTCACATATTTAAATGTGCCAAGACAAGTAATGAACTGCAAACTGGATAAACACATTAAGGAAAAGTCATCTGCCCTGTCTAAGACTTGGCAGTGAAAACAATAGTTCAATTCTACAGGTCATTTAAATTTTAAGGGGATACGCATGGCTTCACATGATATTGTTAAGTAGACCAAGAAAAGCAAATGAACAGTACAGAAGAGAAGGAAATTGGGAGTGAAACCAGTCATTTCACGACTAAAAGATCTATTATCTCATTTTGGAAATGAGAAAAACAGAGAAGATGACATCGAACATTAGAACTGCAAACCGTTGATCAAATGCACATTGAGGGCAATACCTTATACCTATATAAAACTAAACCCAAGGTGACAAAAACACAATGCCATGCTAACTATTACTGCAGTCTGATAGAACACATGCAACAAGATTCATAACATGACATAAATCCTCTTCTGAATTAGGTAGAGCCAATGTAGGGTGACAAAAACACAATGCCATGCTAACTATTACTGCAGTCTGATAGAACACATGCAACAAGATTCATAACATGACATAAATCCTCTTCTGAATTAGGTAGAGCCAATGTAGAGCACAACCAAACAGGAGCAAAAGCCTGAAGTCGATATCATAAAAATGCCAGCAACTTATTGTTCTTAAAACAATTTGATTTTCAGAATAGCTAAATAGAAGTTCAAAAATCCGGTTCAAGCCAAAACCCAATTCCTTATTGTTCTTCAAACAATTTGATTTTCAGAATAGCTAAATAGAAGATCAAAAATCCGGTTCAAGCCAAAACCCAATTCCAACTTCAAAAGAATGAGAAAAGACAGAAATGGTAACATCACAAAACCTAATTGCAACCTCGATAACCACCTTTTTTTCATAGGTATAATAGTGTTTAAACGTTGCATCAAAATTCACAGAGCAGTAACAAAACCTAATGCTGCTTCAAAAGAAAGATAGAAGGAAAGAAGAGAATAAGGGAATAGAATTGTCACATTACAAAACCTAAATGAAATCTAAATAGGTGCATTTTCCACACAATGGTGTTTCAAGATTTGCATCAAAATTCAGAGCAGTAAGAAAACCTAATGCCGCTTCAAGAGGAAAAGAAAACGAAAGAAGAGAACAAGGGAACAGAATTGTAACATTATAAAACCTAAATGCAATCTAAATAGCTTCCTTTTCCACAGGGATAATGGTGATGAAATCTAAATAGGTGCATTTTCCACACAATGGTGTTCCAAGATTTGCAGCAAAATTCAGTGCAGTAAGAAAACCTAAATGCCGCTTCAAAAGGAAAAGGAAAAGAAAAGGAAAGAAGAGAATAAGGGAACAGAATTGTAACATTATAAAACCTAAATGCAATCTAAATAGCTTCCTTTTCCACAGGGATAATGGTGTTTCAAGATTTACATCAAAATTCAAAGTGCAATAAGCAAACCAATGTTACTTCGAAAGAGAGAGAAAAGACGAGAAAACATCAACGAACAGAATAGGAAATTAGAAACCCTAAATGCAATCTGAACTACCTCATTCCATAGAAATAATAATACTTTGGACAAAATTAACAGTGAAATAATCCTCTTGAACCTAACACTTAAGATGCCACTTCAGATTCCAAACAGTATAGCTTTGGTACTAAAAAGATAGCCAAATTACTGTATGTATTTAAGAGAAACAAGAACTATGTACAATACTTGGTGCCATTACAAAAATTGGCAAAATGAGTCTGATATTCATCTTCATGCCTAATGCCAAACTAGAGTTTCTAATTGGATCCTCATGGGAAACAATAGCACTAACAAATGAAACTAAACCATTTTACAATATAACCGCCAATATGGAAATGGAGCCAAGAATCCCTGCTCTAGGAACCAAGAAGCCAACTGAAGGTCACAAGATCAATTCTCAAGGATGCCTATATAGGCCCCAAAGCCATACAATAGCGATGTGGGTAGGGATAATCCAACCAGTACGCCATGACTTTATTCATATTCTATACAAGAAACTAAAAGATACAAAATACTGATAAAAAGAACATCAAGAAACAATTAATTGCCAATCAGAGTAACCTTCCTCACAATGACCACAGAGCCAAGGTGGGTGATCATAATTCAGACCCAATTCATCAAGTCCAAAAGGCATGCAGACAAATCTTTATCCACCCACAAAGGGAAAAGCCAAGAATAATTTGCACTTGAATTACCTGCAAGAGGCTGGAGGCATAACTGACATAATTCCTTATCAGCCCCTGAGTTGTCACCCGTATTTCATTCTGATTAATTGCAGTCTCAGCCTTCGGCCTCTCCACCCTCTGGTACCTATCCATGGCGCCCTGAACAGCCCAGCTCCGCCCTTGATTACAGACCCACAAAGCACACGAACCCAAGAAACAAAACAATATGGAAATTTAGCAACTGCAGACCGTTTCAAGTTTCAAGAGAATTCGGTAGGGTATGGAGGGTATTTGAGGTGTTTGGAATTCCAAGTCTTTTCCTCTTCCCGCACCACACCTGATGACAAGATGGATTTCTCACCGAGCGAATTTGTAAATGAGAATTAATCCCTCCTCAAACCTTCGATTTTGTACATTATTATTAATCCCGGCGGAAGCTATTTTTAATTATTTCCCAATTTATAAAGACGACGTAATGTGTAATTCTGAGTGTTTAAATAGTAATCGCACCGCCTAATAACAGCTAGTCTGCATCTACACCCTTCTAGATATCTAATATTCTTTTGTCTCTTTTTTAATTCTTCTCCATTTTTGGTTTGCTTAAGGATTTCATTTCTCGAATTTCTCTGCTCAGTGCATACCCTTACCCTATGAACAGAACGGATAATGATACTATTACTTAATATGCTTTTAAAATTGGAATAGTTTTCTAATTGTTTAAATTATCTTAAATTCCCTACCAGATTTAAAATTATTATTTTAAAGGGCAAACAAATGTTATTATTATTTAAAAAGGGAAATGAGTGTAAGTCTCAAAATTGTTTTTCAATATAAAATTGTATAGTAACAGTTTATAATATTATTTTTTCCTTTTAAAACTAGGGCTTCGTCAAACATTTATTACCATTTATTTTTAAAACTAGGACTTCGTCAAACATTGATTGCCATTTATTTTTAAATAAAGTTTTAAAGAATCTTTCCCCTATTCATGCTAAACATATATAATATTAATTATTATAAGGATCTAAATTCTTTCACTCAAATAAAATATTGGAATAATTAAATTTCAAATGTTAATTAAATTTAAATAATTAATTACAATTTTAATTTGGAGATGTTTAGAGTTTAATATTAAATTTAAATAATTAATGACATTTTTAATTTGAAGATTTTAGTTTAATTTGGTGATGATGTTAGATTTTAGACTTTTGTGATCTATATTGCAAATGAGAATGTTTTTCGGATTAATCACATTATTTCTAATAGCGAACTCTGGACTTGATGCATTCTTGTTATTTATTCTTCTAGACCCTGATGCATCCTTGTTATCTATTCTTTACCATTGATTGATTTTTTCACCTTTGTATTAAGGATGGACCACATTAGTTGGTTCGAAACGTAGACCAAATCCTAATGATGTGACTAATCCAAAAGACATTCTCATTTGATGATGATGATGATTTATGGATAATTGTGTATTCTCTTTTAGGTATCCAACATTTTGGGTGAATACTTCACCCATTTTCAAGGACAAAAAGCTTAAAATGGATGAAGTGTTCACCCAAAAAATCAGGTACCTATAAGAAAATTATCATCATCATTATCATCATATAATTAATTACAATTTTAAATTAATTATATATTTATTTTTAAAAAATTATGTTTTGTAATGATATAAATTTTTTAGGCATAGTCTAACTTGTAAACGAAATAGCATTTTCACTTGTGATTTTTTGTTATTTAAAATACGTTTTTGAATGTATAAATAGAGCAGGCACCATCAAAAATGAATAACTTAAACTCAAGTTTTTAAAAATCTCTCTTGGATTTTAATTAAAATTAACCAAAGAAAATGCTCTGAAACATCATTTTATTTATAAATTGGACTATGTCATTTTTTTATATTTATGAAAGTATTGTTAATTATTTATATATTTGCTACTTTTAATTGTTTTTTAATTTTGTCAAATTTCAAAACTAGAACTTCATTTTATTTGGGGAATTTAAATTATATCTTCCTCTTTCTTTTTTCTTTTTTTTGCCTTATGCCCAAAAAAAACCAATAAAAGGGGAATTGTTTTTAAAGTATAATAGTCACATTCACTACATTACTACTCCAATGCATTAAATCATTTACAATGGTTGAACAAATAAGCATGAATTGTCAGTAAGTCTTAATTACATCTAATTTATAGATAAAATGTTCTTTTTCACCAGAATCCAACAATACAATTTCAAGCAAGATTGTGATTTTTTGGGCGTAGTCTAACTTATAGACGAAATGACCTCTTTCACGACATTTTTTCTCGTTAGTTTTAACCAAAATTTGGCAATTTTTTTTAAAAACTTGAGTTTAAGTTGTTTAATCTGTAGAATTTGAGTGCTCCAAGGGTTTCTCAAGGTGTTGAATCCATTTATGCATTCAAAAATATATTTTAAACAACAAAAATTCACATTCTTTCTTGAAATTGTATTGTTGGATTCAAGTGAAAGAACTATTTCGTCTATAAGTTAGACTATATCAATTTTTTATTGTTTAAAATATATTTTTGAATGCATAAAAATCTCTAACGCACTAGAATTTCACGAATCAAACAACTTACACTCAAGTTTTTAAAAATCTCTACCAAATTTCGATTAAAATAACTAGAAAAAATGCCAAAAAAATCATTTCATTTATTATTTTAACTATGTAATTAGATCTACCCAATGCTCATACCATTATAACTCTTTCCATTAAAAGAGCTTTCAAATATTTTGTTTTAGAGTTAAAGTCAACTTTGCCTTTAGACAAAAGGTTGCAACTTGATGATAGTCAAAGCAAATTCTTCAATGATAAGCATTGAGGCATAATCCACGGGTTAAGTTCAACTTTGATCATTGCATTTTAATATCATATGGTTAAGAAAATTAAAGTTGCATTTATATAAATGTATATGTTTTTCTAAATAATTAAATAATATAATTACTATTTAAAACTAAAAAGATGAGCATATTTTAATATTTCTTGTAATTTAATAAAATGACTTTTTAATCATTTGCTAAATAAATTTTCTTGTTAATTCTATCCAAAAATTTAAATATATATAATTTACAAAATTTAAATTTTCCAATTTTATTTAAAACATTAAATTTATTTTTATATTTAAAAATATAATTTAAATAAGAAAACATTAAAATCTCAATAAAAATAATAATATAAAATTCTTAAAAAAACAACTAAATTATTCATTTAACTTTAATAATATAATCAAATAAAGTAATATGAACCTCTTAGCTTACAAATCGGCATACTCACGTAACCTAATAAATATTAAATTTATTTTTATATTTAAAAATGTAATTTAAATAGTAAAACATTAAAATCTCAACAAAAATAATATTATAAAATTCTTTATAAAAAACTACTTTATTCCTTAAAATTCAATAATATAGTCAAATGAAGTAATATGAACCTCTTAGCTTACAAATGGGCATACACGCATAACCTTATAAATATTCTCACATATTTCTTGGTCGTAAGCTTTAAAGAAAAAACAAGTGTACTTGATCTCAAATATTTTATTTTATAGTGATGTCCCATAGGAATAAAGATGCGAAAAAAGGTAGCAAGTGTACTTTATCATTTATCATGGGACTATTCAAAAGACATCAAAACTTTAAGAAGTATCTAAAATTTTCAAATTGTTATCCACCAACTTTTGGAAATAAAATATTTGAACATTTGCCATATTGCAATATGTAGTAATAATGATTGTGAGACGTGTTTTTAGCTTGGGTGTATAAACGAGTGATTAAAATATCATTGGCCCTTTTTTTAAAGCATCGGGAGGGTTATTCACTAGGTACACTTTATGTGTAGATTTTGAGGTTTTGGGTAAGTACGCTTTGCGTGGATTTCAAGGTATCATGGCTTGTGTTCTTGAATGGTTGGTTTTTATAATAAGGGATATTTACTAGTATTTGCATGGCGTGGCGGTGCAAAGGGAACTCCGAAGGCGTCCTAAAATTGCAGTGATTCTCGGCGATTGGACAGCAGCACGGACAGAGTTGAGAGTAGCAGGGTGGGATGGATGGCTGCCAAGTGTCATTTTTTGACAGGGCAAAAGGGCGATAGGTGGAGCACAGGGATTGGCTGGGATGAATAGTGTTTCCCAGCAAAGCTCATAATAGGGACACCTTCGGCGTAATTAGACAAACTTTACATATATTTCAAGGCTTTGGGGTTGTCTTACTTGATAGATGGGTATACATTTATTTGATGGTGAGCAATTATGTAATCTTTAAAGTTTTAGGATTCATGTAAAGTGTCATGATATCATCCATTCCTCACTGCAAAAACTTTTAAGGTCTTGGAATATGAATGATAGATAGTTTGTACTTTTGTATTAGTGTGAGAAGGTAATTTAGAGTGCCATTTAGTCATTTTATTTATTTTATTGAGTGAAGTTAATATTCATAATTTGCAAGTTAATATCAATAAGAATTTGTGATTTAGTAGAGACGTGATGTTTGACTACATTTTTACTAATGGTCATGAGGGGATTTTATTCTAGGGGTATTTAGTGTTGAAACTTTATTATAATGGGACAATATATTTCAATCAACACATGCAAACTCTATTTTATTCTTGTTTTGAACTTATGATCTTTGAGGAGGAAACACGTGTTCTTAACCACTAGGCCTACTCGTATTCGTACTTTTCTCTCTTTTGAGTGAAGTCGTGCATAACATGTATGAAGTGAGCGATTGTGGTAATAAAGACATTGAATCTTAGCCTTAGTGCTTACAATCCAATATTTAAACTCAATTGTTTCAAATATTGCCCCCAATTAGCCTTGGTTTTAGGAAAGAGTTTGTTTTTTCTTAATATCTTGGTTTTTAGGATTCAATAAAGTGTTATTGGCCTTTTCATTTTTGGAGTAGCACGGTGTAGTAGAATGAAGATAGCACAACATTGGTCAATAAAAATGAAAAGGCTAATAACACTTTTTCTCGATGTCTTGGTTTTTAGGATTCAATAAAGCGTTATTGACCTTCTCATTTTTTGAGTGGTAGAATGAAGATAGCACATTATTGGGATGATCTCAACTATGCCATGTATAACCAAAGAAAGAATAAAATTAAATGCACATAAGATCAATAAGATCAAAAAATTTCATATTTTATAGCTTAGATAAGCTTGCACTTATTTCCATGTGATGAAATATATCTCTGTAGTTGAATATGTTACTTAAGTTTAGGTTATGATGCAATTAAACATAACCTCTACCTCTAATCTGAAATGTGTAAGTAGCCTCTAGGGGCCATGAGTAGATAATGGTGAATCCTTACCTATATCCCTTAATATTTAAGGTGAGGCCTACTCTATTGATATGAACTCTTTCACATATATAACACATTCATGTCATAAATCTAATATTATATATCATAACTTAAGTATAAAGACTTACCAATATACCAAGCATCCATATAAAATAACACATTTATGATCTAAACAAACGAGGATCTTACATTACACCAATGTAACATGATAACCAAATACATCATATTGCATGTAACTATAGTGTTGACTTACCAGCGATTGCTAAAAGATAACAACTATTGGAATGATGAGTGAAGTCTGGAAGATGTTGAAGACTCTATTTGATAAGACCAATGATAGTAAGGTTATGAAAATTGAGAAAGATTCAATGTGTCTCTTAATACTCTCCCATTTTAAAGAACTAAAGATTATCTAACTCATGTGAAGGAGATATTATTGATATTGCATGAATATAGAACAAGTTTTTTGAAGAAACATGGCCAAGTCATAAAATTGATCATGATGAACTTGAAGATATCTTATGATGTGTTCAACTTGATATTTTGTGTTAGTTAGGCTTCCAAAAAACAAGATTGTAAGGATTATTCCTTTAACCCTTTTTTTGGTTTTCTAATCATGGCACAATAAAACTTGCTTAATGAAGGGAAACATGAAGCTAAACAATAGGCACATTTGTTGAAAGGAAATGATTGAGAAGACTATATAGGTAGAGGTTAGGTAAGTAATCAGGAGAAGGAACAAGATTGTGTTGACTAGACTATTAAGAAGAAGCATGACAATCAAACAATGACTAAGAAAGGCAGGAGGAAGAATAATTATTCGTATTGCTAGAAATTAGGACACATGGACAAGGCTTGTTAGCAGAGGATTAAAGACCTTGAAGATAAATTCAAGAAGCTTGAAGGAGAAATGTCCATTGACTTGTAACGCTAAATTTTAGATGTAAGCCAAATAGGTATATGTTTTTCTGTTAATGCTTCTCAAGCCTTGTATGCATCAACCAAGAAAGGTAGGAGGAAGAATAAATATTGTTGTTGCTAGGAATTAGGACACATTGAGAAGGCTTGCTAGTAGAGGATTAAAGGCCTTAAAGATAAATTGAAGATGCTTGAAGGAGACATGTTGATTGACTTGCAACACTAACTTTTAGAAGCTAAAGCATATAAGCATATGTTTTTTAGTTAGTGCTTCTTAGGTTTTTCATTATCACACTTCTCAATGTGAGTGGATAAGTGGCCCTAGTTATACTCATCACATGGATAAAGATGATTTTGTGTTTAATGTGAGTGGATAAGTGGCCCTAGTTATACTCATCACATGGATAAAGATGATTTTGTGTTTTCTTTGTTGAGTAAGGGCTCAAAAGAAGAAATATGTGTTGTTGATTATTATACTATTACTATAACTCATTGTGGTAAAATTGAATGTTAGAATGGTGTCATCGTTGATATTTATGATAAATGAAGTTTGAGTGCCAATTTGTTGTCTATACCCCTATGAACTTATGTTGGCCAGAAGGTGAAGTTTTGGCTAGAATAATTCATTGTGAAAATATATACAATAACTGTATTGTTGTTGTTTAGGGTATTCTTGATATAACAAACATGTTGTATAAGTGGCCTATTATACTCATAGAAAATATCAACAACTAGAGAAAAAAATGGCATTAATTGTAGGTTTTAACTCTGTATAGTTAATTACTACAAACACATTCTTAAAAATACTGAAAAGATGCAATAGTGTGTGTGTGTGTGCACACACACACATTGACACAAATTTTTGTCCCCAAAAACCTAAACCGAGAAAACTAAAAAAAATCAATATATTATTCTTTACGATATTAAAATACCATAATATATATATATATATAAAATGACATGACATGACATCGATAAACTACCAATCCATTTACCCTGGATTAGAATACAATTGGTTCCTTAAATCGTAGTTATAAAACCATGGGTTGAATCACAATGTGTTGAAAATGGCACTAAGAAATATTCTAATTTAATTTTCCCTTGAATTAAATTAGAAGAAAATTGCAATTCCACATCTCGTGACAACTTGTACAAGTTAAATAAGTTAGTTTGACTTATTTCGTTCAATTAATTTGAGTTGAGGGTCTAACTTTAGTCGTGTAGAGTGGTTCCTACTTTGTAGGAGCCCTAGTTGAGTTTATTTTGAGTTTTAATTACTTAATTCAGTTTATCTGAGTTAAATTCTGTTTAACTAGTTCCAATTGTTGGAGGAACCAATGGAAAGTCAAAGTGTGGAAGTGGAACTTGAACCACACTCAATGATAAACCAAAGAACTGATAAATCATCCATAAATAACTCATGCATGTGTGAACTGAGAGTTACACAGCTGATATTGGAGTTCAAGGGCAGTGTACTTTCAATTGTATAATCATCTGAATTCTACAGGTGGTGCATGCAGTCAGAGGAAGGCCCTAGATGGATTGTGCAGTATTAGAAAGGGATTTCCCTAATTAATAGGGGTTGATTACCCAAGGAAATAGCACAAGGAAACATGGATCTAGGCAGGCAGAAAATTGGCTAAGTATTGGCCTAGGCTTGTCTAGGAAGTAGTGAGATAGATAGAGATAATGTAGAGGTTTCTCAGGCTTGAGAAAAGCAATGTAATCTTCTCATATTTTCTGACTAATGCAATATACAGATAGTGGAATTTTTAGCTGTGGCTTTCCCCAATAAATCATTGTGTAATGTGTTGACTGGAATCGTTCTCTTGTATGCTTCGCGATTGCGCGATCATTTAAATTGGTTTTCACAATTGGTAGAGTAGATTCAAGTCTATTGTTTTAGCAAATTACAATTAGCAGTTTGAATCTACAAGGAATTTCTACATGGTATCAGAGCTCAAATTGGTAGAGTAAATTCAAGTCTATTGTTTTAGCAAATTACAATTAGCAGTTTGAACCTACAAGAAATTTCTAAATGGTATCAGAGCTCAAATCACTGTGGAGGAGAAGAATATGAGTTTGTTCTGTGTAGGTGAATCAAAATTGTAGATTTATTCTCCGGGACAAGCAACAGGATCAGGATGTCATTCTATGGATTGAGACTTGAGTATGCCCTTGAGGGCAACTCGAATTACATAGATTAGAAAGACATGATGGAAGTTGTGTTGGAAGATAACGAGCTGAAGGAGTTCATAGACAGTGATATTTCTAAGCTTCCATCAATCGATGCTTAAGATCTTGTGACTTGGAAGAATAATGTAGAAAAGGAAAGAAGGATTCTACTAGAAGGTGTTCGAGATCATATTGTCTCAAACCTCCATGGAAAGGAAACTCCATATGCAATATGGAAGGCCTTGACAGACTTACTTCAGAATAGCAGTGACCACAGGAAGCTAGCACTGAAGGACAAGCTCAATAAAATCAATATGGAGAAGGGCGACACAATACCAAAGTACTTGACCAACTTCACCCAATGTCAGGATGAGCTTGGAAGTGTTGATGTAACAGTTGTTGAAGATGATCTGGTCAACCTATCACTTTTAGGCCTTCCCAAGATCTGGAAAAACTACCAAGATTCAGTAAATGGGAGGGAGAATCTACCATAGTGGGAGCGTTTATGGTCCGATTTGGTGCAGGAAGATATTCGACAGAACACCAAAGATGGATCCTCATCCAAGCATGAGGATGAGGAGAATTGTGCCTTGGATGGAAAGGCAAAGAAAGGGAAAGGGAATTCATCCCATTCATAATCATATTCTATTAAAGTAGACAAGAAGAAGGACTTGTCAAAGTTTAAATGTTTTCATTGTCACGAGATGGGACATTATGCCACGAAGTGTTTGCACAAGAAGACCGGAAAGAAGGCCTCAGGAGGAGCGACAAGTGAAGTTATTGCTTCACAATTCGAGTTGGATTTCACCCTCATCGCATGCATGGTGTCATCAGTGATGGTAAGTGTGTGGTACCTGGATAGTGGAGCCTCATTCCATATCACTAGCAATAAATATTTCTTCAACGAATTGGAGGAGAAGGACCTACAGATGCACATTGAGATGGGAGATGATAGAAGGCATAGCGCAACCGACATCAGTACTGTTACTTTTCATAGGGATTTTGGTTCTCCTCTCACATTGAAATATGCCATGTATGTTTTGGTTTGAAGAATAATTTAGTTTCAGTTGTTATGTTAGAAGACCGTGGCTATGATGTGATTTTTAGCAAACGAAAGGCATTATTTTGTCATGTTATCCACCACAATGTCCTAAGGCTGAGAATGGAAATCGATGGAGGTAACCTCAAACCACTTGGGATTTGGTAGCTAGCCCTACCAAATCAGATAGGGCTCTCTCTGTGATCTTGCAGCCAAAATATGATTGAAGAAGGGTAAAGATATTAGGCTAGGTCTGAGCTCTAGGGTTTTGAAAATTTAGGTTTTTTTTTGGATCAGGAGGGCAAGTCAAGGAAACTAGGTCAGATCCAAAAGATTACAGTTCCATGGATACAAAGGGGCATGGAAGGTATGTTCAATGGCACTTAAATTTTGTAAATTGTAGTGTATGGTGGAAAATCAAAGGATCAAAATGAGCATGACAAGCATGAGTTCATTTATCAAAAGATGACTAACATAAACATGAAATTCCTACCAAAATAGAGCATGGGCATAAAAAAAATTATTTAACATCTTATAGGAAGATCACTAAAAAGCATAGATATGAAAATAAGATGAATCAATCATTCATAAAAGTGAATTACAGTAGAAAAATTGTGCCACAAAATCATGCCACATGAATCCCTATATAATAGTTGCAATTGAACTTGTATTTCTGTGAATGTCAACTGTACACAAGACTCCAAGCCTTCTACTCAATAATGTCCAACCTTGATTTTGAATGAAAACTAGATACAAATAGACCAAAACCAGCTTCCCCTCTCTCAATGGTCGAATCCCTCAAGATAGGATCATTTAACACAAATTTCTCCAACAAAACCTAAGACTAGGGAGGTTAAAAAAAACTCTCCTTTTAGCCTTTAATTGACCTACCCATCATTAATCATCCTCAAAATTACATCAAGATGACATTTACAAGCCTATTTACATTCATCTACCTCAGATAAACTAAAAAAAAGTGAATTACATCATGAAAAACCAAATTTGACTAAAGAAACTCAAAAAATTGACCAACAAAGAAAAGCCCAACGCCAATAGGGAAAAGCACAATGTCACCAGGGAAAAATGTAGCACCATATTGCAGGGCATTTTTGACTACCTTCTTGAGCTCCAAATACATATATGAAGGTACCATTGGAAAGCTTATGATCTCTAGTTGTCATTAGACTCCTTAAGCAATAAAAATGGCATCTCCCACACTGAGAAAAATGCATTTTCCCAATGTCACTCCAAAAGCGCAGCACCTGGGTCAAAAAGGTGGCAGAAAGTGACATTTTGGCATTTTTTTTTAACTTTTCTCCAAATTTGTTTGCTAAAATGGCACAAAAAGTGGATATATGTAATGTGCAAGTGATTATCTATCCAATGATGTAGATTTTTTCTCATTTGGACCTCTAAGGGAAAAGCGCAGCACCAAGGCGTTGCACTGTTGGCTGAACTGGTTTTCCTATTTTAGGCTAAAAGCACCAAAAATTCCAAAATTTGCTCAAAATTTCCCCAAAATTTCCCCATGAAGTGAAGAGATGATATGTTAAGCAATGAGGGAGGCCTCAGCCAACAAATAAATTTTTTCCTTCTCCTTTTGCCTCATTAGGATTTGCTTCAATTTCTTCTTCAATTGCTTGATTAATATTTGAGATATCATATTCCTTGTGCAGTAGTCCATAGCCATGTGCCTCTGAATCTTTTTGTTCCTCTTATCCTGCTTAAGAAGCTTCTCCAAATGGAAATTGACCTTTTCAAGCCGAAATTCCTTATTCTGCTCAATTTGAGTTGCAATTAGGTCATCAAAGTCCTCTTGACCTAATGGTGGAGATGGTTCAATTTGTTACTCTAGTTCCCTCTTGAGACCTATTTTTCTTGGTCTCCTTGTTTTGACCTACTCTTCTTGATCCTCTAACTCATCAACATCAACAACTACCTTACCTTTTCCACCAACCTTCTCCAAATCTGCTTTTGGCTTGCTAAGTAAAATTTGTTTGACTTGGAGTTGTTTGTTTTCTTGCTGAAGGAAAGTGATCATGAAGTCAACCTTTGACAACTTATCCTTCAGCTCTTTGATCTCAGCTTATTTCTCATGGATGATTTTCTCTGATGTTTTTACCTCCTCATGCATCTCTAAATATTCCATGTGAGTGTCAAATTGTACCTGTGCTTCTTCATGCAATGGTGCCTCATGTGCTGGTGTATCTTCAACTATTGTAGTAGGCTGAGAAATTTCCACACTAGCAGGAGCAAACATCAACCTCTTCCCTCTAGTGTAGGTTTTAGTCACCTCATCCCTAGGTGTCATTTTGATAGGTTTTCTTTTAGAACCTACTTCTTGTTGCCTTGGTGAAGTCAAAGGTGTAGAGTGACAGCTTGATTGAGTTGGAGAAGGAAAAAGTGAAGTTGAATGCATGAAACCATCCCAAGACAAGTTTAATTGTGCAAGCTGATGGAAAACAAGGATTTTCACCAAGCCATGGTGGAACAAGCTAGCATGATGATCTTCTTCTTTGCTATGTACCTTCTCTTCCATTTTGACCATGCTTCTATAAAGGTAGTGGGGTAAGTTAAGAGCTTTTACACCAGTGTAATGCATGAGTAATATCACATGATACTGATATAACCTGGAGAACCTACCTTCACATGTGAAATATTTCATGATCATTTTCATAAGAGGGGCATACTTGTCAAGCAAGTGTCTGAATGGAAAAAAATGTTTCGAAGCAGCTTTGTATGGAGGTTTCAAAAACATATTATAGTTTTCATGTCTAGGTATATTTTCTTGAACCAAAGTTCTCCATTGTTTGGGATCCCTAGAAATAGCCTCCACTAAAAGATTAAAAACAACGCCTGCAATGGTCACCTTATCTCTCCTTAGACCAGTAGCACAAGTGCTTGTAAGCTTGTCATTGAAACCAAGTTCTTCAACCTTTTGGCAAAAGGCAAGGCAACCTACATCTTGGAATGATTTATTAAGAAATGGTGTAGTCATGACACCGTGTGTTGTAGTGGGTTAATACCTGATGATTTGGCCTCCCTTATGCGTTCTCTGATCATTGGTCTCTGAATCTATATTAAACATTAGCTCACTAGGAGGGGAAATTAGAGTTTAGTGTAGGGAAAAACAAGGGATTTGGGCAGTTTTAGAAATGGAGGGGGATGAATGGGTTTAAGGGAGTCTAAATTCTTGGGAAATTTTATGGGGGTAGGGATAGATGTTAGGGATTGTGGGGAAGTGGAATTTTAGGAAATGAGTGAGGGGAAGGGGTTCAAAAGGGAAAAAAGAGTCCTAGCCTAGGAAAGTGTAGTGTAGGCTAGGGTTTAAAGGGAAATGATGAAAATTAGGGAAAGGGATGAGGGGAAGTGTCAAATATGATATATGAAAGTTGGGGGAGGGTCAGTGAGCATGAATTTGAGGGTTTTTCTCAATAAATTGACCAAAGAGACTATGCGACTAAGAAAATACAGCAAACCCTAGGAGACAGGATTATGAGCTTTCAAAGCATGAAATGAAGTCAAAAGAGGTAGATGAGGGACCCACTTAATTTAAGTGAATCTGTGATGATCTGAAACCTGTATTTGATGAAGCAACCACAAAAAATGATAAATTTTCCTTGGAGAAAACTGAAGCAATGGTGAGGAAAGCGCAACACAACTAGTGAAATATGCAGCACAACAAAATAATCCTCCTTTCCAAGGAAAGAAACTAATCTCTGAGGGGTGGAAAGCTCCTGTTTGATGTAATGATGTTTTGTGAGAAAGAAATGAGCAAAATGTGAGCTTTTTTGGTCTTCTTATAGGCTAGAAATTGATTTTTCTTCTTGGTGGTGATGTGACCCCACCTCGTCTTTTTCACTAAATGACATAATTTCTTGTGTAATGCAGCTTTAAAAAATTATTACATGTATTTATACCATGATAAAGATCAAAATTCATTTCAAAAAACTTTATTGAACACTTGTTTCCTATCACTACTCCTTTCAATGCTGAATTTGATGGTGAAATGACCTATTTTCATGATTTTGACCTTATGACCTAAGAATGACACTACATGGAAGGATGAGTTGAATGATGACTAAGATGACCAAGACACTCTTGCAAAAAGTAATGGCCTAACCATGATGATGTTTATTGACCATGGGACTGAAAGGAGTAGTAATGACCTAGCTATCCTAGCCAATGATCAAATTTTTATTTGAAGACCTACTAAAACTATAAAAATTTGCCCTAAGACCCTATATACCATATGAAAGAGCATAATTTAATCAATGGTGATTGATAGGATTGACAGACACTAACACATCACATAAACATGAGACAAGTGAAGAAGATCGAGGCTTAGGTGAAGAACCTCTACAAATTGGATGTAGAATATTGTGCTTCTTTGAGCATGAAAGAAGAGAAGGTGTAGAGTCGAGACATCGGTGACTTATGGAATAGAATATTGGGCCATCTACACCACAGATCTTTGAAGATCATGCAGATATATTTCTATAGGAATTCCCAAGGGTGCACTAGAGCATCGTGATACATGAAAAGAGTGTATATTGGGGAAGTACACCAAATCCACCTTTCATGATAATGATAATTGAGCGCAAGCAATACTTGAAAGAGTTCTCTCATATGTGTGTGGACCTTTCTCGACGGCCCCATGGCTAAGCACGAGTATTATGTGATATTTGTAGATGATTTATCATGTAAGTATTGGGTATTCTTCATGCATAAGAAAGACAAGACTTTCTCAAAATTTTGTGAGTTCAAATAACTTGTTGACAAAGACACATGCAGGAAAGTGAAGGCTCTCGGGAGTGATAACGATGGAGAATATGAGTCGAATGAGTTCAAGAAATTTTTTGCATCAGAAGGCATTCAATGGGATTTAATAACACCCCATAACCCACAACAGAATGGGGTTACTGAAAGAAAGCATAGAAGTATTGTGGGAGTTGCACGAGATATGTTGCATGATCAGGGCCTATCGTTGCACTTGTGGGAAGAAGCATGCAACACAACAATATATGTGTAGAACATAAGTCCTCATCGAATTCCTGGGATGAGTACACCAGAGGAATCTTTTTTAGGTAATAAACTAGATGTGGCGCACTTCAGAATATTTTGTTCATCAGTTTATTGTCATGTTTCAAAGGATGCATGGAAAAATATAGAACCAACAACTGAGTTGGGCATATTTTTGGGGTACACTAATACACCTCACAACTATCAGGTGTACCTTCCATCTCACAGGATGATAGTGGTTCATAGAGATGTGAAATTCGATGAAGAGAAGGTCGTGAAAATTTTCCTTGAGAGGGAGATTCAGTTGCATGTAGATGAGGAGATTTTAGCTCCAAAATAAGAACCTCATAATGATGTGGAGCAACCACATGTAGAGGAGCAGAGAGTGGAAGCATCCACTCATGCAGAGACATCCAAAGATGGAAGGAAGCACACCATAGATGTTGATAGTTTGATGCATGATGCTAGAGAGAATGTGGGAGCACCCACATCATATTGCATGTAGAGAATGTCACCATATTAGTACAATGGCTACATGTCTCTGATGAGCGAGAGTGTAGAGACTGAGCCATTCTCATTCGAGGAAGCAGCGCAACAACCAGTATGGGTTGATGCCATGATAGAGGATTATGACTCCATTATCAGTAATAGTGCATGGGAAGTTGTCCCAATACTAGAGGAAAAGTTAGTTGTAGGATCCAGGTGGATCTGCAAAATGAAGCAAGCATCAGATGGGAGTGTCGAGAAACACAAGGCCAAATTTGTGGCCAAGGGGTTCTCTCAAGTGGAGGGAATTGATTACTAGGAGAAATTTTTTCCAGTAGAAATTTACTCTTCAATCATATCTATTATAGCACTTTCAACATAGATGGTATGGAAGATACATCAGATGGATGTAAAGACAACTTTCCTCAACGGAATGATTGAGGAAGAGGTGTACATAGAGCTTCTAGAAGGATTTGAGACATTATCAACTGAGAGTTGCATGTGTGTAGACTCAAGCGAGCATTTATGGATTGAAATAAGCACCTCATGCTTGGTACACTAGGATCGACAAATATTTCACTGGGTTGGGCTTCAACGAAAGTGAAGCAGATTCAAACCTTTACCATATTGTGGTTGAAGGTAAATTATTGATTATAGTATTATATGTCAATGATTTAATTATAACTTGTGATGAGAAGCTGATCACATATTGCAGAGGATCTTGCAAGAGAATTCAAGATGAAAGACATGGGACTCTTGCATTATTTCCTTGGTTTGGAAATTTTTCAAAGAGTCAGCGAATTGTTTGTCTCTCAGGGAAAGTATGCCAACGAGATACTTAAGAAGTTTCACATGGAGAGCAACAAACTCATGGAGACACCTCTAGTAGGGAATTGGAAGAAGAAAGATGCTACTTCATGCAAAGTGGTAGAAGCTACCATTTACATGGAGCTTGTGGGTTCACTTATGTACTTGGTGAACACATAACCGTACATGTGTTATGCGGTTAAACAACTTATTCAAGCAATGGTTAAGCCAACCAAACTCTATTGGAAGGTAATCAAACATATGTTGAGATACCTTAGAGGCACCACTCATTTTGGTCTTTGGTACAGGAAGACATAGGGATTGAAGCTTCAAGGCTTCATAGATGCAGATTGGGCAGGGATTCCATTAGACAGGAAGAGAACATCATGAGGAATATTCAACATTGGTTCAACAATAGGTCCTTGGTACAACAAGAAGCAGAGATCAGTTGCACTAAGTTTAGAATAACTAGAGTACAAGGATACTAGTCAAGAATCTTGTGAGGCTATCTAGATGAGGAATATCTTTGTTGGGTTATTTGGTCAGATAATGGATCCTACAGTGATTTACTGTGACAAATAGAGTTGCATCAAACTCTCATTGAAGCCAATTTTTCAGGATAGTTTGAAGCATATTGACATCTGGTACCACCATCTCAGAGATTGTGTGCAGAGTAGGATGATGATGCAAGAGTACATTCCTATAGAGGAACATGATCTGGACATCTCGACGAAGGCACTTTAAAGAGAAATTCGAGTTCCATAGAGGCAGGATTGAGGTATCTGATAATTTCTTTCTTGCTAAGAGGGAGTGTTGAAAATGAAACCAATAAATATTCTAATTTAATTTTCCCTTGAATTAAATTAGAAGAAAATTGTAATTCCACATCTCATGACAACTTGGATGAGTTAACTAAGTTAGTTTGAATTAGTTGGTTCAATTAATTCAATTTGAGGGTCTAAATTGAGTCATATATAGTGATTCCTACTTTTTAGGAGCCCTTGTTGACTCTATTTTGAGTTGAAATTAATTAATTCAATTTATTTGAGTTAAATTTAGCTCAACTAGCTCCAAATATTGGAGGAGCCAGTGGAAAGTAAAAGTGTGGAAGTGGAACTTGAACCACACTCAGTGATCAACTAGAGAACTAATTAATCAACCATAAACAATTCATGCATGTGTGAACTGAGATTTAACTAGTTTAGATTAGAATTCAAGGGAAATGTACTATCATTTCTATAATCATCCAAATTGTACAGGTGGTGCACGCAGTGAGAGGAAGGCCCTAGATGGATTTCTCAATATTGGATGGGTATTTCCATAATTAATAGGGGCTAATTACCCAAGGAAATAATGAAAGGAAATAGGGATCTAGGAAGGCAAAAAATTGGCTAATTATTGGCCTGGGCTTGTCTAGGGAGCCGTGAGACAAATAGAGATAGTGCAAAGGTTTCTCAGGATTGAGAAAAGCATTGTAATCTTCTCATATTTTCATTGTTTAATGTGTTGATTGAATTCTTTCTCTTGTATGCTTCGTGATTTCGTGATGGTTTAAATAGGTTTCCACAGTTGGCAGAGTAGATTCAAGTCTATTGTTTTATCAAATTACAATTAGCAGTTTGAATCTACAAGGAATTGCTACACCATGCTCCACAAAACTGCTAAAAGTGAAAATTGTGAGTTGGAAACCAAAAAAAATGGATGCAAAAAACCAAAAAAAAATGTGGGCACTGCCCCTGTAGCCCCCGAGTAACAGGGGATTATCTCCCATGTTGTGCCTAGCACAACATACAACACATGAGATAGTCATGTAAATAATATAGCAAATACGCAACATTCTCCCACTAGTTGTTTTCTTTGTATATAAGGAATCGTAGGAGTATATGATCAACAATCCAAGGCAATAATGTGCATTGTTTCCCTACACCAAGAAAAATTTTCAGTGCTCATAAATTTTTATAATGAATCTATAACATTCTTCAAATTTCCCACCTTTTCCAATAGTGCCTTTTTTTCTTCAATCATATCTCTCAAATAGCGATATTGAACATCAATATGATTTGTATTAGAATGATAAGTTGGGTTCTTCCCCAAAAATATTGCATTCTTAGTAACCATATATTTAACTTCTGTAGTTGAGAGTGCCAATAAAGACCATCTAATGCTCATCTAACTGATTTCTCCTCCAATTAGGTTAATCACATACCCACTTGTATATCTTCTACAATCCAGTTCTGCACCCAAAACTACAACAACAAAGCCATGTATGTCTAACACACTATCTAATCCCGGTCTTCCTTGGTAGCATAATCCATAATCAATAGTGCCTCGTAAATATATAAAAATCATCTTTACTATTTCCCAATCCTCCTTCCTTGGTTTTGATATTACATGCTCAATACTCCCGTTTCATATCCAATGTATGATCTAGTATAGACCATTGCATACATCAAACTTCCAATTGAATTTCCATATGGAACATGGGACATGTCCTCTTCCTCTTCCTATGTCTTGGGACATTGATCTGCAAATAATTTTACACCTACAGGAATATGGACCTTTACCTATTTACATTCCTACATATTACACCTTTGCAATATTGTCTCAACATAATTCCTCTTATTTAACCACATTTGTATCTTTTCCTAATCTATTTTAATTTCCATACCCAAAATGAAATTTGCAACACCAAGATCCTTCATATCAAATTTAGAGGACAACTGATTTTTCACAACCTTAATGATTTCCCTCTCATTTTCAATCAACAACATATCATCCACAATAAATAAGAGAATGAAAAATTAATTTGAAATACACAGTGATCCACTTTTCTCCTTATGAAGCCAATTCCCAATATATAACTATTAAATTATTTATACACCATTCTTGGTGATTGCTTTAATCCATTTAGGGACTTTTTCAACCTGCATACTAGCTATTTCTTTCCCTTCACCACAAATCCTTTTATTTTCTTTATGTATATTTCTTATTCTAAATCCCCATGTATGAATGGTGTCTTCACATATATATGTTCTACTTCAAAATCAAAAGAAACAATGACAAATAAAAGAAATCTAATAGAATTTAACTTAGCAATAGGAGAAAAAAATATCACCAAAGTCAATTCCCTCTACCCGGGAATAACCTTTTGTTGCTAACCAGGTTGTATTTCACCACTTTGCTTTTTTCATTCAACTTCTTCTTAAACACCCATTTGTTTCCAATGGGATTTCTTCCAGTCGTCAACTTCATTAGAACCCAAGCCTCATTTTTTTCTAAGGTTTCCTTTTCTTTAACCACGACCCTTTTCCATAGTTTTCCATCATCTAAATCCATTGCCCCATAGTAATTCTAGGATCATCATTAGTAATAAAAAAGAAAATTTTGAACAAAAATTAGGTGGAGTATGCCTTTCGTTTTCTTCTTAACCGATTTTATCTCCTCAATACCAAAGTATGTGGTTTTTCTTCTTCCTCTTATTCTTTTGTAGAGTTTGATTCATCATCCTTCAATTCAAAGTCCATTTTATTTGGTTCTTTATCCCTTGGTGGTATTTTCTGTTTGAAATCTTTAATTTCTCTAAATACTACATCCTGAATATACTCAACCTTCTTATTTTTAGGTTCCAAAGATTATAACCTTTCAGACCATCCTTATATTTGTAACACCCTCTTCCCACATCTACACAAGTAACTGGCCAACTGGGGTAAACATGTGACGAGAGGCTACTAATATGAGATTCAACCTCCTATATGACCTTAAGGAAGTGGAACCGACAAAAACATGACAAACACACCTTACACAATATCAACACTACCTCCAAGAGGTAAACCACCCTCCCAGACCCATGAAACTTGAAGGGGGACTGAATTTTGATCCTCTTGAGCCTTAGCTACAGGAATGTAAGGGAAAGGGAGCGACTATAGACCCTTAGCCATGGGATTTCCTTGGCAAGGTAGCGGCCAAGGCCCCAAATAGTCAATTTTGTGTTTGCAGCTCTGGGATTTGTGACACATATTTAGCCCCTAAGCCCAAGTCATTGCCCATAACTTCCTGAAACTTTAGGAAAGGATAAATAACATTAAACCAAATACATGGAAGCAATCACATCATCAGGAACTCATTTGACCCCACCCATCCATGAGAGGAATTTCGTCAAACATGTCACAAACATTGCATCTACAGGTATAAACAACAAATTTAAATATGGAGGTATCTTACAAATATGGGAATAGCTAAGAAGCATTTCTACCCTACATCATAAGCTACAATATAGTCTATTTGATCATAGATACAATGCATTCATTTATAGGTAAAAACATAAATAAAGCCATACATCATCATTGAACAAATACATGCTTATAACCAGCATAATAAAAACAGAAATACAACGGATATAAAAATAATTAAATACATACATAAACCAATACATTTGCATACCGAATACCATAGGAATGAGCTCTTCATTATTGAATGCAAAAACCAACCGGAGATGGGATTTCCACATTCCACTCGACCATAAATTGGTTGATCCAAGTCTCACTTCAGCCAATCACCACCATGCCATATTCCAAGCATGAATGTGGGACTTTATAAAACAAATCAATCAACACCAAACCAGGGCTCCATAGACCAAACCATCTCAACCCCAAAACCAATGATTCCACCTCACGATCGGACATCACAAACCATCACGGATTGGTCTCCACCTAAGCTACTCCATGGATCTAGAGCATTTGTTCTAACCAAGGATTCAGGAGTAGTGACTCAACCCCCACTATTCCCAAGATCTAGATCATTTTTCCAACCAAGGCTCCAGGACTAGTAACTCAACCCACCTAGGGATCCAGAATGTTTGCCCAACCAAGGCTATAAGACTAGTAACTCAACCCAACAATTGTCTGTCGGGCTCCATAGCGTTTATCCAACCAAAGCTCTAGGAACTAATAACTCAACCCAATAGCTAAAGGAATCATGAGAACCAACCAAAAAACAGTCAATAGAAATAAACCCACAACACCATGGCTATCTAGGAAATGGAAAGGCTAGGAAAATCCACATGCATACACCATGCATGCCAAATCTAGTGAGGAAAACATATATGCAACTTAGTACTTGCAATCAAATATTTTTGTAGCTTCTAATCTCGATGTCCACTTTCACTTTCTTGATCTTCCTTTTCCTTCTTGAACCAAATCACCAAGTATTGACACTCTCAAAGAGTGCTCCAAGAAAACTCTAAGTATCCAAGAGTATGAGAGAGAGAATAATGAGAAAGCTCCAAAAATGCACTGACCGAAGTCTTGAGAAAAAAATTACCAGTTTATCCTCATAAGCCTTTTTATTAATGAGGCCTCTCTTTTCTTCATTTTCCATTATTTCCTTCTTTTTCCTCCTCACATGCAACCACTGACCTTTCACCTTCATTTTCTCCTATTTTCCATTATTTTCATAAATAAAATGTCAATTAATGTGTTAGGTCCCTATATTACTAGTGTAGTCCCTTTTTGTTGTTAGTGTAGCCCCCTTATTGTTATTGTTGTACCCCTATAGTCCCCATATTGTTATTATTGTGCCCCATAAAAGCCCACTATTGTTATTGTTGTGCCCTTACATTATTATTGTTAGGTCAGCTAGGATTATATTGTAACCCCATGGAATCCTATATATAGAAAGGAGGTTTTTTCATTTGTATCATCCAAGAATTGTTCATTTATGTAATGTAAAGGAGGTTGACCCCTCGAAGTGGCTAATTTCTAAGGCGTTGATCTCTCTTTTATTCTATTTTGGGAGCTAGTTTCATAACATTTGGTATTAGAGCCTTGGATTCTAGGGTTTCGTTACTTCAAACAGGTCATCCTGGAATTTTCATTATAAAATTTTTTATACGAAGGTTCAGAAGCCAAAAAAACCCATTTGCTAAGAAATCCTAAGGAACGTCGTGTAAAAATTTCAGATCTTAGTTCACAATATTTTCAAAGATATGATCTGTGGAAATTAGGGTTTTTGCAGGCTCCCGAATTTCATATCAAAGAGGTGAGCTTGGGGAAATTTTCATAACTCTCTCTATGAGCATCTGATTGGAATTCTATAAAAAGTGGCCAAAATCACACAAACTATATTTTCCTATATATCAATTTTAGAGTCAGAGGAGGAAACAATGACACGTGGCATGCCGTACAAGTTCACTCTATTGAATCAGTCCATAATTAGATCATTGTGGGATATTGGGCATAACTTTGCCTTGAAGAATCCAAATCAATTCAGACCTGTAGCATTGGAAAAAAGATTCAGAGAGATACTAAAGGACTGAAGTTAAAATCTCGGGGATCCAAAATTATAGAGAAACATTAGTTTCAATATTGAGCTCCTCAAAAGCAAGAAAAATATGTGTATTTGTTTTTCAAATTTCATAAGTCTTGTTTGAAAAATCAGTTTGAAGTGATTCCAAGGGCATATTGAAGCATAGATATCATTATTGGGTTCTAAAATGCCCCATAAAAATAATTCAACACCCATTAAGCCCTCATAAGCCTCTACTATGACTCATGAAGAGGAAGAGGTGCAACATGATATATCAAAATTACAAGACCAAGTGCACCAAATTTCTCTCTCACAAAGAGTAACAAAAAATGAAATGGAAGCTTTGAAGAAAGACGTGGAAGCGAAGATGGATGGTTTAAAGAAAGGCATGAAAGCTAAGATGGATCGTTTGAATAATGGCATGGAAGCTTAGATGGATGATATGGAAGCTATGATCGATGAAAAAATGAAAGACAACATGGAAGACATGAAGAATGATTGAAAAGCATACATGGAAGGTTTGAAGGAAGGTTTGACAAAGTTTATACAAGAAATGATTCCTAATGGCGAAAAGTTAGGAGAGGAAACTCATGATGATAACAAAATAAATGTTAATCGTGATTTCATAAATTCTAATTTTGGATTGAAGACCCACCATATTCCAAAGATCGATATGAGGAATTCTGATGGCAAGGATCCCGTAATATGAATTCTACATATGGAGAAATATTTTGATCTCCATAATGTGCAAAAGACACAAAAGGTACACATTGAAAATTTATATTTAGAACAAAATACATTTGTATTGTATCGATGAATTTTCTCTCGTAAAAAAATTGTCACTTGGTCAATTTTTATGGAGGAAATGATAGCACATTATGAGGATACAAGGAGCAACACCTTCTTTAGCCAATTGATAAATCTCAAAAAAAAGGGTTTAATGGTGGAGCACATTGAGGAATTCCAAAAATTGAATATAAGGGTAGCTGATATTCAAGAGGAACACGAGATTGATGTCTTCATAGGGACTTTAAAGGATAACATCCAACATGAGGTTCACCTTTGGGAACCTAATTCATTTGAGAAGTCATTCAGGTTGGAAATAAAAATTGAAAGTAAAATTATGGCGACAAGGAAGCCTACCACTCACCTCTATAAATATGGAAGTGTTGCTACTCCTAGACTTCCACAACCTACAAGGTTCAATTGTAAGAAAAAGAGAAAAAGGGCTTTGCTACAATTGTGGTGGAAAATACACTAAAGGTCATAAGTGTGATGAGAATACATTTTTTTACATAGATTGTGAAGAGGAGGAAGAAAATGAACAAGAAAATTCAAAAGAAGAGGATATACACCAGGAACCAACCCTAGAGAAATAATAAATGAGTATGAACATATTCTTTAATGCATTGGCAGGAATTACCACTCCTCAAACTCTCAAGATAGAAGGACATATCAAGAAGAAAAATGTAATATTTTTGATTGATTCGGGTAGTACCCATAATTTTATTCATTGTAAGGCAGCCAAGGAATTGAATTGCTTCCTACACCCAACACCAAAGTGTCAAGTGGTGGTTGCAAATGGAGGAAAAATAAATTGATCTAGAAAATTCCATAATATCAAGCTAACCATGGGGGAATATGTATTGAATATTCCAATGATTTCCATTCCAATGGGAGGTGTTGATGTTGTACTAGGAGTAAAATGGTTACAATATTTGGGGACGATAGCTTTTGATTTTCAATAATTTTTCTTGAATGTTTTTTTCGGAAGGAAAGGAAGTTGAACTATGGGGTATCACAGGGAAGTTGAGAAAGATAATAAGCTCTTATGTCATGAAAAATATTATGAAGAAATAAAAACAAGGCGTAATTTCACAATTATGCTCACTAGAAGTTCTAACATCAAAACCATCTATTTATCCAGATCTCCAAAAAGTCTTGGACAATCATTCCAAGGTGTTTGAAAATAAAAAAGGACTCCCACCTATTTGTGATCATGATCATGCTATTCATTTGGTTCTAGGAAGTGTTCCTCCAAACATTAGGCTTTACATACATCCTTATGTCCAAAAGAGTGAAATTGAACGTATGATTGCAGAAATGTTAGAGGTTGGTATAATTCAACCTAGTCAAAATTCTTTCTCTGCTCCAGTATTATTGGTGCACAAGAAGGATGGATCATGGCACATGTGTCCATATTATTGGGAGATCAATAAGCTCACTATTCAAGATATATTTCCCATTCCTGTGATTGATGAATTATTAGATGAATTACATGGAATAGTTGATTTTACCAAGTTGGATATCCGTTCAGGATATCATCAAATTAGAATGAAGACTTAAGATATTTCGAAAACAACATTTCGAACTCATGAGGGTGTTTATGAATTTTTGGTCATGCCTTTTGGCCTTACTAATGCACCTTCTACATTTCAAGGGTTGATGAATTCAATTTCAAACCCTTCCTTAGAAAATTTGTGTTAGTATTTTTTGATGATATACTAATCTACATCAGGTCTTGGAAGGATCATGTTCAACATGTTGACAGGGTGCTCAAACTATTGGAGGAGAAATAATTATATGCAAAAACCTCCAAATGTTTCTTTGGAGTACAAGAGGTGGAATATTTGGGTCATATAGTATCTCATAAGGGTGTTAAGGTAGACCCTAACAAAATTAAAGCCATTAAGGAATGGAAAGTCCCCACAACCATAAAGAAGTTGCGAGGATTTCTTGGTTTAATAGGGTATTATCACAAGTTTTTTAATAATTATGGGAGAATAGAAGCACCTCTAACAAAATTATTGAAGAAATGTTCATTTTCATGGACTCCTAAAGCAACTAAGGCATTTGAACATATTAAAGAAGTAATGTGCCTAACACCGATCTTAGCTACACCAAACTTCACAAAAACCTTTATTATGGAATGCAATACCTCAAGAAATGGAATTGGTGTTGTTTTAATGCAAGAAGGAAGACCCATTGCTTTTGAAATTCATCCAATCAAAGGAAAGTATTTACAGAAATATATTTATGAGAAGGAAATGTTGGAAATACTAAATGCACTAAGAAATAGCAACCTTACCTATGGGAAGACACTTCAAGGTAAAAACTGATCATGATAGTCTTAAATAATTTTTGGAACAAAGACTATCTTCAGAAGAGAAGCAAAAATTGGTGACAAAGATGTTGGGTTATGAATTTGAAATCATCTACAAAAAAAGGAAGCTAAATGTTGTTGCAGATGCACTCTCAAGAAAAGATGAGGAGGTGGAATCATTGCTTTGTGCCATTTCTATTATCCAAACATATTGGATAATCGAAGAAAGGGAGGAATGGAAGAATGATGAAGAAGTGTGGACACATTTAAAATTTGCAACAAGATCCCAATACATGTGATACATTTAGTTGGAAAAATGATTCCTTATGGTACAAATATCGCTTATACCTTTGTAAGAATTCCCAACTAAAAAAAAATATTATTTTGGAATTGCACACCTCTCCCTTAGCAAAACACTCAGGATTTTTAAAAACTTACCACAGGGTGAAGAAATATTTTTTTTGGGATGGAATTAAATCTGATATTCAAAAGTTTGTGTGGAATGTTTGGTTTTCTAGAAAAATAAAGATGAGACAATTAAGACCTTGATTTGCTACAACCTTTATCCATTCCAAGTCAACATTGGGAGGAGGTTTCAATGGATTTCATCATAGGTTTACCTAAGTCCTAAGGAAAGAGTGTTATCATGGTGTTAGTTGATAGACTTACCAAGTATGCACATTTTGTGCATTATCTTACCCATTTAAAGCAAGTACAATTTCTACTGCATTTATGGAAGCAATTCAAAATCTACATGGAAACCCAAATATTATTGTAAGCGATAGAGATCCCACTTTCACTGGAAATTTTTGGACATAATTGTTTTCTTTTTTGGGTACTCAACTAGCTCATAGCTCATCTTATTATCCTTAATCCGATGGAAAAACTGAGATAGTGAACACATGTTTGGAAGGATATCTTCATTTTTTTGTATCTGGTAAACAAACACAATGGGTCAAGTAGTTATGTCTGGCTGAATGGTGGTATAACACTTCCTTCCATTGCAGCAAAAATGACCCCATTTATGGAATTTTATAGATATCATCCACTGTCCATCACATCATATTTAAGAGAAAATTATAAGGTTCAAGCAGTGGAATATCACATTGAACATCAACAACAAGTTCTCCAACTCTTAAAGGATAACCTAAATTTGGCACAAAATCGAAGGAAGATCAACATCGCAGCTAGAGAAGTTTTGATGTAGGAAACTGAGTATTTTTACGGCTACAACCATACAAACAAATGTCCCTCAAGCAAGCTAAGAAGGATAATAAATTATTGCCAAAGTACTATGTTCCTTACAAGGTGTTGCAAAAGATTGGTACTATGGCATACAAATTGGAGCTTCCTAATTCTTCTCGAGTGCACCCAATTTTCCATGTTTCATACTTAAAGAAGGTTATAGGTGATAAAATTTCAGTTCAAACAATATTTCCAGAACTTGATGAGGAAGAAAAATTCATATTGGCACTTGAAGCAGTCACGGAAACAAGAACTCGACATCTACAAAATCGATCAATTTTAGAGTATCTCATCAAGTGGAAGAACTTATCCACCGAATATTCCACATGGGAGGATGAGAATTTTATACAGAAGCATCTAGAGCTACTCAAGCGTTGAGGACACCAATTTTTTGAAGGAGAGGGGCATGCTAGGTCCCTATATTACTAGTGTAGTCCCTTATTGCTGTTATTTTAGCCCCCTTATTGTTATTTTTGTACCCCTATAGTCCCCATATTGTTATTATTGTGCCACATAAAGGCCCACTATTGTTATTGTTGTGCCCTTACATTATTATTGTTAGTCATCTAGGATTATATTGTGACCCCATGGACTCCTATATATAGAAAGGAGGTTTTGTCATTTGTATTATCCAAGAATTTTTCATTTATGTAATTTAATGGAGGTTTCCCCCTCGAAGTGGCTGATTTCTAAGGTGTTGATCTCTCTTTTCTTCTGTTTTGGGAGTTGGTTTCATAAGATAATGTCTCGTGTCTTTCCAAAGCCTTTTTCATTGCCTTTTCCAATTTCCTTTAGCCATAATAACCAAAATGAACACCTGCTGGGATGTTTTTCCCAAGATTTAGCTTGGAATATGTGTCCCATCGACCGTGGTCTTATATATTTTTACGTGAATATTTTACTAGGTCCGTTACAGAACCCTCCCCCTTGGGGGAACACCATCCTTGGTGTTCAACGATACCTACAAACCAGCAAACTGATAAAAACAAAACACATTGCCTATGGAGCTTTATAACATGGCTCGTTGCAGTATTTATGATGAACACTGTTGAAAAAATGAAAATCATACTGTTTACAAGAGATTTATAACACAACTCATTATGGTATTTACAATAACAACCACATATACATAAGCACATTTGCTTTAACCAACAAATAACCATATTGTCTATGGATCTTTATAAACCAACTCGATACAATATTTACAACATTAATATACATAGATACACATATACACATTTGCTAAAAAAAAAAGGATATGATGCCTGTATCAATCAACAAGGGAATCCAAAGGCTCACACCTCCACCCTCAAGGTAATACCAGGATTCACCTCCTTCCTATGAATTCCAGAATCCACTGTCAAGTCAAATCTACATCCAATTCCCAACACTACAATCTTGCGCCACTTGTCCTCGCAACGAACAGTTACTGACTCATTGTTCTAGGGTACACTCCCAATGTGCATTTGATTCCATCTGGAAATTCTAATGACAAAAGCCCATATATCCACGCATTTACTTCTCTGTTAAGCAATTCCTCAGGAAATTCGGTCACCCCCTTCAATGCAGTCACACACCTTGCAAGTTCCGTTGGCACCCCCATCCCGAGAATTCCATCCCTTGGCAAGGTTTCCTCGCATCAGAAGTTCAAACAAACATGGCATATACCCACCTCAAAACCATCACACCGGTCATAACGTGCTCATGGAAATAAATGGACACTATTGGGTACCAGTGTCCCACAATGGCCTTTCTCCTGAAATGCTTCACCAACATATTGTTGCATGCTCCAATTCCTTTTTTGTTGCTACTACTACTTGCAATCAATTTTAGCCACCCAACCAGGCATTTCCATGCTTCCTATACCAAGAACATAATTTCCATTAGATTCAAAATAAATTGAAATGACTTCAAATCATACCTTATTGGGAGCTCGTCAATAAGGTACACTTGCATTCATGTTTACTTCATGTCACAACATGTCAAATTGGATGTTTGATCAAACCATCATGTATAAATATATCACATCTAGTTAGCTAAAAACACATTCATCATAGGTAAAAATCATGAATCACATGAAATAATCATAAACCATCATCATAAATCACATGTGACCATCATAAGTTAGAATTGCAGATCACATGCATAATAAAATTGAAATCAAACATCGATACTTATCCTTCATCGATCCTTACTTCTGCCTTTGTTATTTTGTACACACACCAGATCGGTTGCCACACCTGAAAAACACCCAATTCCTTTGCTTCTCTTCAATCACGTACACATACACACAATGTACATCAAACCACATACACCCACATACTACATACAACTCATACACCTAAAACCGGTGTACAATACAATACAATACATATTCCTACACCAACATATAACACATAGAAATACACCCGATGTACAATATAACACAATACATACACATGTACAGAGTACAACACAAGAAATACACATGTCACGATACCACGACTACACCATGCACATACATAGTACCACATGCCCTCAACACAACATTTATGGAATGAACACGATACCACATGTATACCAGTACCGTATGCACAACATGTACATAGTACCACTTGCACATGACACTACCTGCACAATGTGTGCACAACATCACATGTACATGACACCATTTGCACAACGTGTAAAAACCGCCAAATGTACACCGCACCACCTGTACAATGTGTACATAGTACCACATGTACACAACACCACATATATGACATGTACACGATACCACATGTACACAATTCCACATGCACGACATGTACACAAAACCACCTGCACACAACACCATATGTACAACATGTACACAACACTACATGCACACAACATCTCATGTACAATCATGCACACAACACCATATGTACATAGCACCATATGTACAACACACATACAACACCATGTGTACATATCACTGCATATACGACATGTACATAGCACTATACATACACAACACTGCATATCGAACATGTACATAGCACCATCTATAGCTACCACTGCATATGAAATATGCACACAACATCATATATACAACATGCATACAAAATCATATGTACACAATAATACATATGTTACATGTACACATAACCATAGGTGCAATCTTTGAATATACAACATAAACAACATATACACAACAAAAGCAATATAAATCCATAGACCATGCACTGACCCCACAAGCAACCTTGATTCTAGTGTATTTCCACTATCCATGTTTGTCCTAGCATGTCGTAGATCACACTAATTTCACTTCACTAATGTACCCCTCAAAATTACCTGTCCATAACATAAATACATGCATAGTACAAACATATAATATCAATTCATTTCCACATGATACTGACCTCATAGATATGTCAGAGTTACTCCTCCCACATGATTCCTCATAAGACCAAGAACCTATTCATGCCATTCACTTACATAAGAAAAAATTCCTCCACAAGAATGATCCTTGAAAACCTTGTCATACAGTGACATAAATACATACATACATACCTATATATAATCATTTGCATAAAATAATCATGATCATGTCAAACGATGACATACATACACACGTATATACATATAAACATTAGCATTAAACAATCATGATCCATGGCGACTCTGTCAGACACGACATACATATATACATATATGTATACATATATAAACATCAACATAAAACCATTATGATCCATGATGTCCCTATCAATCAATGACATACATACACACCTACATACATATATGCATATATAAACATTGACATAATCATGATCACAACAAAATCGCTAGATATCATAAGGTATTGATCTGAAAATGGAAGTACTTGAAAATGTGTGCAAGGTATCCATTTCCATTAATTAAATGTGTGCAAAATTCTCCATGTCTGGTTGATTAAACAAAGTGTTTTTGGTAACTGTTTATGAGTTTATGGGTGAGGGAAAGTTAATTTAATTTGTTGTTTAACATATTAAATCAGAAATATACAGCAAGATAACTTCAACATAACATGACACAAATGTTTGGTGAGAAGTTCACCCCTCTTGGGCTACGTCTGTTGGATCAAGCCTCCCAAAATGAGCTTGTCCTCTTGTATTAAAATGTTCCAAAATGCTAATACAAGTTTAAAAGTGCCTCAATAGGAAATTTTTAATGTAAATACAGATTCAGAAGACATGAAAATGCTAAAAATGCTTTTCCATATTCACTAAACAGTGAATAATTACCATAAATAGTGACTTCTTCAACAAGGCCCTGATGGCTCTTTGAACTCCTCTGAAGCTTTTCGGGCTGTAGAAGTCCTCAAACAGATCTGAAACCTCTTCCATTAGGTTCAGAAGGTAGAAATTAGCTGAAAATAATCTTTGGTTCACCTCAATCAGAGAGGTACAGCTCGAAACAGCTCCATTTCCCCAAAGGCCCTAGTGGCTCTCCAAGATTCCCTGAAGCTAAAATGGCTGTAGAACACCTATAATGCTTTTGGAACCTATCCCAATGGCTCTAAAATTCTGAAAATAGTTGAAATTGGTTTTTGGTTCACCTCAAATGGTTAAACATAGCCCAAAACAGCTTCAACTCCCTCTTGGCCCTGATGGATCTCATTGCTTCCCTGAAGAAAAAGGGGATGAAGATCAACTATAATGGCTGTGAAACCTATCTCAATGGATCCAAAATCCTCTGAATACCCGAAATAAAATAAAAAAATCGTTCCAAAAGGTTCAGTAACGTGAAAGTTATGACCAATAGAAGTTTTGTCCAATCTGGCCTAAAGAAACTCCACTAATTTTGGAGTAACTGCAGTTAGCTCCGCTACATATGGAATTGGCGTCTAAAAAGGCAGAATCTGCTCTATTTTAGCCGTGCGGTTTTGGGTGGCAATAAATTTTTATGGGTCGGAAGTCACATGGACCGTCCAAACCCGTCAGATTAACAGTTGGCCCAACGGTTTTCATACTGTGGCATTAACGTTTTTGCACAACTGCCTCCGCATTTCTATGTGAAAAATCGCTTAACCGCAACTATAACGTAGCCTCCACCGGTGGTTGAGGGCTAGGGTTCTGAGCCCGCGGTCCTATGTGTAGGGGGCTGGCCCCCTTTCCGCCCCCGACGATAACATTGATAAACTTTAAATATTTAACGTGGCCTTTGTATAATAAGAACCAACATGCGGGCGGGCCGGTCGGGCCGGTGGGCTGGTGGCCACCCGACCCGAGGTCTAATCCTGTTGACTCCAATAATTCTTACCACACAAAAATCTCCAGTCCTGGGGCCACGTGGCGGCCTCCGGGCAGGCCATGTGGCGGCCTTCGTGCAGGCCACGTGGCGCCCTTTAATTGGCCACTAAATCCCATAGTCAACCCACTGTGCAATCCGCAATTGAAAAATGTCGAGCTGTGATAGGTTGATGAAGGAATATCCTGGAATATTCTGTTGAATATTATTTTTTTTAATATTTTTTTAATCAAATTCAACCCTGGTCAAACTGGTCTTTTGCATGAAATTGTGAATTTTCAAACTTGAATAACTTTCACATACAGTGTTGGATTTGAGTGTCGTTCATGACATCATGATCCTATCGACGAGGCCTATCCGGTTGTTCAGGTTGCAAGTTATTTTGAACACTTTCAATTTTTAGCTTTTTCCATAGCTCAGACTTGAGCTCTTGATCACACCTCCCAAATGAGAAGCTTTTGGACCCCAAAAGCTCATTGAAATGATGAAACTGCACTGTAGTACAGAAAATGAGAGAATAACAACATCCTCTTCTCTTCAGCCACTAAAAATTTTCCTGACTTGCCAATTGTCTTCATGGCAAATTTTTTGCTGAATGATCCATGTACTTGTGCTGAATCCCGACCAAGTTTTCTTGCCATACCAATCTGCCATTCTAAAACCAGTAATGACCCTTGCTGAACTTTGTGCCCTCTTTGCTTGCATGCCTTTCCATCTCATGGAATCTTGCACCACTTTGCACCGACACTTCATTCTCTGCACCAATCGACATCAGAGGCACCTTGTGCAACATATGACATCAACAACAAGTTGACCTAAAATGTGCTATACAATTGACACAATCATCAATGTAAAAAGTGTGCCCAAAATCGACACAAGTCAACAAACATGTGTGACACAATCGACACAAGTCGATAAACAACAAGATACATTTTGAAAAACATGTGTGTATGTATCATGTACAATGAACTATTTACAGTTCGCTATTTGCACATACAACCTCTTATGCACATGTGCAACTTCAACTCTTCTTTTCAAATACCAACAAGTACATCATCCCAAAAACATGTGGGTGACTAAGAGCTGAACTAAAAGAAATTGCTGCAATATAAGTGAGTATCATACTCATCTTTGACACCTCCATGGCGATATTTTGCAACAATAAAGATATTCCTTCAACTGAAACTGCTTTTACATGCAATCTTGCATCAAAATTTTCAACTAAAATACATGCATACCAATCTGAAATTTGCATGTACAAAATGAGTAACGACTTACTGCATTAAGAAGTTAATCCACTTTCTACCAAGTCAAATCCATGGCGTCTTTTCCTGCTGCAACATTTCTACATGTGAATCTTCCATTTCCTCATCGATAATGGAATCCATAGATCCACTTGCGCCAATATTTTTGTCCTCAAGCTGTCTGTGCTTTGGACAACTTGTTGGATGCAAAGTCCAACAATGAGAGACATCATGTCACTTCTTTTGACAAAATGTGCAACTCTTAAGCACTTTCTGAGAAATTTTTCTTTGCCTCTTCTGCTTCCTGTGTGCTTTCTTTTTCAACCAGGAACTTGAAGCAACATGGTTAAATCCACCACAAAATGTGCAACAAAACTTTCTTTCATTTGAACAAGAAAAATTATCATTCTTTGCTGAAACATAATCAAATTGATCATGTGAATAATTATACCTCTTTTGCTGCACAGAATGTCCATCCTGTTTGTCTTCGAAAGATGATGAACTAGTAGAGGAGACAACTTTCTTTTTCAGACTTTCATCACAGTCTTGTCTTGAAAACTGTTTGAACTTGAATGCTCGCCATAAGCGACCCTCTACTTGCTACAATGATGGCTTAAAACAATGGAAATCATCCTGTTGTGGCTAGCAACAACCCCCCCCTTTTTATTTAGCATTATCACTAATACTAAATAAATGGGGACCCTTATTCAAAAAATCTAAAAAATATTTTCTTTTTAGAACTTGTTTTTCCTTTCTTCAATAAAACTTACTATCATAAACTTAGGAAAATATTCCTTAAAAAATCTAAAAAACTTAAGTTTTATGATAGCATAGAATAAAATCACTCTTTAAGGAATATCGCGTTGCAAAAAGGTAATGAATGCAGCTTTATAAGTGGAACACAAAAAATAACGAGATCGCGATGCGAAATTACATTTATCGCATCGCATGCTTCGAATGTCATATCTTACGCTGAAACTTCAAAATCACCGATGTGCGATAACATATATCGCAAATCGCGTCTCGCAAGAAAATGCATTAACAGATGTTTGGCATATGTTATGTCTTGTGATCTTGTGATATTGTGATATAGAGATTTCGCGATGTTACAATATTGCGCTATTGTGATTCCATGAGATTGCGTTCTGCGATATTGCGATTTTGCGATATTGCGAAGCAAATCGCAGATCGCCTTATCGCAGATCTTTAAAGGCTCATTACACGAAGAAAATATTTCCATAAATCAAGACCTGGTTATGCGCTTTAATGTTAATCAATGAAATGGCTGTCACTCATTAATGAAAAATGGTTTCGTTCTGATTGAAGAGTTATTTCACGTAAGGTGGTATATTTTATACGTTTTCAGCATTTAAAACCTTCTCGTCACCTTTTTTCTATCATTATTCTCACTTAATTCGTGAACTACAGGAGTGAAGAACTGAGAACTATACAAAGCAGTATTCAGAGTATTATGAGAAAGAAAGATAAGGTTCCAAGTTCTGAAGATAAAGAAATGACGCCCTTATACACAGACACTGCCTGTAACAAAGACGCTGGTATCACTACTTGGGAGAGCATGTATAATCTACTTGAAGAAGAGAACCCCAGAGTAATGGAGGTTACAGCTACTGCAGGCTCGCATGGGTCTTCTGATGCATCCATTACAGAGTTAGCTTGTTCATTCTTGCACCGAATAGCAGCGAGACCTAGAATCCTTCCATACACGGATATGGTTAAATGGGTGCTGGATAGCACTGATATTACAAACAGACAGTTTAAGACTCAGGGTCAAGAGCTCATTGGCTCATTCACTCCACAAGATTTGAGGTTTATGTATCATTTGCTGGAACCACAGGCAACTTATAACAAACAGTTCATGGAGAAGTTTGCCAAAGAAAATGAAAACCTGGCAGAATGCACCAAGGACTGGTCTAGGAGAGACGAACCATTGAAGAAAGATAAACACAGTATGTATAGTACTGGTTCTCTCACTTCTCCATATTTCTTTGCTGCTGCTATGCTCTGTCGACTTTTTGGAAAGCCAGACATTAATAAGTTTTCACCTGAATGGCTTCCATTATTGAATGTTGCTGTTAATGCTACTATCGTGGATTGGGATAAGATATTATCAGACAACTTAGCCACGACTATTTTGAATTATCGGTCTAAGAGAACTGTTTCTCAGAGGATTTATCCTACTTTTTACTTATCTGCTTATGTGATGGATTCAATCTGTTATGTTTCTAAGTTTCCTTTAATGGGTTGGAAATGGAAAACTCAAGATCCCCTACCCATTCATGTTTATCACAAAGAATTGTGGGATTCAAAGTTCATTCCCTGTTTTTACAAGATTTGCCATGGCATCATGTTTCCCCTGTACAGAATATTGTATGATAAAGATGCTCCAAGGTTTTCTCCTGAAGCAGAGGTAGACATTATACCTGTTGCAAGATGGTTTGGAGAATAATTGTTTACATATGTTAGAGTTTTTGGAAGTTTTGCTTCTCCTCATGTTTTACCTTTGTATGTTCCTGATAAACTCATTACCCGAGAAATTGCTTATCAAACCTGCGGAGAAGGAGGTTTGACTAAAGAGTTGAAGGACAAGAAGAAGGATATCTGGCCACAATTTCCTGTGGCTTGTGGGGCCTTTTCATTATTTGATGTTGGTCATGCATTTAAAGAAGTAAACAATATTACATGTTTACATTTGTTCAAGTTTCCAAGAAGACCATTCGACCCATATGATATTGTTAAAAATTTCGCTACTGCAGTCAAGATAAGAGTATTTTCTAAAGAAGAAGATCTTTTTGATGACATGTTTCAAGAAAAAGGCACACTTAAAGAAATTCTACATTCGGCTCAAATACGGTTTTCTCTAGTAGAGTTTCAAGAATTCAAAATATACAGAGAAAGGAGGTTAACTACTATCCATTTGGATAAATTACGCTTGGAACCCGTAAGGGAACCAACTCCTAGTATCAGCCTCAGTAGAAGTTCAGGTACAAAAAAGTCTAAGTCAAAGTCTGGAAGAGAAACCTCTGAACACTCTAAAAGTGAAGGGTCATCAAGGGATACTGCCCAGTCTAAAGAACTCTCACAGCAACAGATTTCAACCTCTCCACAGTTAAATCTTCCCTCTCTCATTATACAGCAATCATCAGTCAAAAATGAATTAGATAAGGAATGGCAAACATTCAATGATTTGATTAATATTGAAGCATAAAACACACATACACCTGTGAGCAATGTACAGACAACAATAAATATAGTCACAGGAGTAACTACCAATTTCTCAGAAACAGAACATATTCCCATAACCCCATCCTCTGAACTCATGCTCAAGATAGAGGAAATTCCTCCTCTTGATGTGTTCTATAGTCCACAACACAAGGCAGTGGTAAGAAAACAAAGGAAGAAAGGGAAATTAGAAAATGTGCCCTCTCATGATGCAGAACAACTAGATGTTCTATGACAAGATCTTAATACTGATACAACTGAAAATATCACTAAATTATCTCAGATTACAGGAGCTTATGCCTCTGCAGCCATTGACAAAGCATCTGAGGTACGAAAATTATTGAATGAGAAAGAAGATCAGGGACATGTCTTGCAACAAAAACTACAACAAGCCAATGCTAACAGTGAAGCTCAGAAACAACTTGAAAAATTACAACAAGATTTTCAACAAATTCAGATTAAATATCAGAACTGTTTGGCCGAAAAAGAGAAATAGCTACAGGTTATGCAAGAGATGCACAAAGATGATCCCAAGCTCACAGATTTTATCACAGAATCTATTTCCTTAAATGACCAACTATTGCAACAATAAGAAATGTTATAACAAAGAATATCAGAATGGAACTCTTATTGTGAATAAAGTGATAAAATCACTAATCATGTCGTAGACTTACGACATGATTATGATTTAATTGATAAAAGAGTTACTGACTATTTGGTTTGGCAAGAAAAAGAAGAGGGGAAAAGAGCAGGTGCACCTATAATCAATGAAAATCACAAAGAAATACTTTTTAATGAATGGGATGCACAAATCAAGAAAGCAGAGCAAGTGGCAGAAGAAGCAGCCAACAATATTATTGATTGTATAAATGAAAATTTACACAAGGCAAATATGATCTCTGAAACTACTCCAGGGTACCTACCAAAAGCACAACAACTGCAAACAGAAAGCCCAAGAAAAGACAGAATTGATTAAAGGATTAACAAAGTTAAATTGGGATTCTTACTAGGCATGTCTGGTAAAACCACACAACCAGTGTATGACTCTCAAGTGTGTCATCAATTCTGCTGATAAGATAGCACCAGCTCTTTCCAATTCCGTTTTCACGAGATAGTTGAAATCTGAAGTCGGCCAGCCTATTCTTCTCAGATCAATGTTGAACGCTTGCAATTCCAAAGAACAGATTCACAGTTAGTTAGTTGTTAAGTTTTAATTATAGATTTAGTATTAGTTTTTCTTTATTTTTTCCTAAAAAGAGGATGGTCATTTAAACCGTATTCTACATTTTTGTAATTAATTATTTTTTTAGATTTAGTTAGTAGTATTTAAACCATTCTCATGCATTTAGAGAAGGGCCCTGAAATTTGTCAAAAACTTGTCCTCAGAACATGCACTTTTGCACCCTCAGAGGAGGTTTTGATGAATGAATGGAACATGATTTATTGATAAGTGGATGTTGGATTAAGAAGAGATAAGTCATTATTGCTTGAAGCTCTTGAGTAGAACTAGTTATAAATTGTACTTTTATCTCTTAACTATTTCTGCCTCTGTGTTAAGGTGATATCTATGTTCAGTTGTTTATGTATTAACGCTTGAATGTTTGAGTTATCATTTGGCACTTTTGTACGGTGATAACTATTTATTTATGCTTAATGTATGAATAACTTATTATGTGATATGTTTTTCACTAGTGTTTCGTCTAACTTTTTATACGAAGTGGTTTATCTTTATTGAATTATTTTCTTGTAACAGTTGAATGATCTTTATTACCAATTGTTATTTGAAATCATTTTAGATCACATAATAGAAATATTATATCCCGGGTTAGTTTAGAACTAGATATTTCTATTTAATTAGAATACAATTGCATGTTATTAGATTAGAAATAGAATAAAAGCATTTCACTTAGGAAATTTTTAGAAAGGAAATATCAATTCTCAAACACACACACACATATTGGGAAACTGGTCCCATTATCCCCAGTCAGACCCACTACACCAAATGGAAAAGGAGGTGCTAACCAAGGTCCGGACCGGGTGGGTATCCCCCTTGTTGTAGACCCGATTTTCGGGGCTTCAACATATTTGGCACTAGAAGCAGGGCCTCGAACTATGAATGGCAAGTAAGTCAAAATATAAATACCATTATGAGAGTAAATCACCCTCACCATCTCCCCCGACTTCTCCATTGCACATAGAATTTTTAAATCTAGAGCCAAAAGTCGAAAGAACAACAACCACTGCCACAAACCCTGACTTTTTAGAAGAATCTGTTATTGAACCTCCCGAAGTTGAATCTTTAATTCATAAAATTGAGCGATTTTCAATATCACCTCAAAGATCTGATAAATCTCAAGGCAGTGTGACTTCGCAATATAATCCTGCTCATCCTCTTACCAGATTACAGAGCAAAAAGCTTGGCATTCAGCCAATTGAGTTACCTCTACCTACAAGGAAGAGAGAAAGGAAATCACCTAAAGGGTCTGATAGTGAGACTCTTTCATCATCATCATCCATCTCAACCTCTTCACCACGAAGTCAACCATCCACCCCTCCACTTCAGGTTATTTTCCATCAGTTCACTCAAACTTCCGCATCTCCTTCTCAAACATCTGGAATCGTAATATCCTCATCTTTCCAATCACAAGGATCGTCTTCTGCACTTTCCTCTGTTAGTAGTTCAGCGATGGCCCAAATGCCATGGAATAACCTAGGGGAAGTCCTAATGCCTACACCCTTGAGTCAATTACCAACCCATCCTGAAAAATGGCTACCTAAGTTTAACCTTGAAGCAGGCATGCTAGCAGAAGAGCATATAAATAACTTTATGTTATCCATAAATCTCGATCGAGTTATTAATGAAGATGCTGTTGTCCGACTTTTTCCCTATACTCTTCAAGGAGCAGCTGGAACATGGTATTTCTCATTACCATCTGGATCTATCACTAGTTGGGATATCTTTCAAGATTAATTTTTGACTAAATTTGGTGATGACAAGTCTACAACGACATTAATCAATGATTTGTCTAATCTTAGAGCCGAGTCAAAAGAGCCCATCAAGGATTTTAATTCACGTTTCAATAAATTGTTAAATAAAATTCCTACTGCTTCCAAGCCTAGTGAAGAAGTGCGAAGTGAATGGTACATCTCTGCTTTACCATCAAACATAGAAATCTTCGTTGATAGGGCTAACAAAAAAAATTTAGCAGAAAATATGAAGGAAGCAATAGCAGTAGAGAAACGTATCATTGCTTTAGAAAATAAAAATGCGATAGAGGAACGAAAATCCAAGAAGGTTAATTTTAAGGAAGATCCCAAGAAAAAACAACCGAAAGATCCATTCGATTTAGAAGGATTGCAGAAAGTTTTGAAAACCATGTCCAACGAAATGGTTGACATTAAGAAACAAGTGGCAGAAACATCTTCTAAAAAGTCTTTCAAGCCTTTTAGAAGAAACCCTTCAACTGATTCAAAGCCGCCAAATGCTATTACTAATGCTGAATCAGAAGAAGAAGAAGAGGAGATTGCTACTGAAGAAACTACCGATGAAGAAGAATTTGTAGAAGTACAAGGTATGTGGGATTTCATCCTCCTAGATGAGGAAGATCAAGAAGCATCCTCGGTTAGCACTCGAAGTAGAAATCAACTTGATCCTCCTCAACCTACTCCTAATCCAAAGAGCGTAAGATCAATGACTAAGGATAAAATTGCAGTCAAGAAAACGACATCCAAAGAAACTCAAACTAGCCCAGTCCAAACAGATTCATCAACTCCATCAAAAACACTGATCGTTTCGGATGAAATGGAGTATAATATCATAGAAGACATGAAGAATACTAGGGCTAACATTACTTTTTATGAATTGAGCAAGTTAAAACACAAGAAAAAGGTACTTTTGAAAGAATTACATGCTGTACCAGAAAAACCTTTGCCCGATCTTGTAATTTCTCAAGCTTCCAACGAGATGGGAAGACCTCCAACTAATGCGATCAGTAAAGTTGATCTAGAAAATATCGCTTTAATTGGACGAAGGTCGAGATCTCATACTCCTCCATTTATTCTTACTTATGAAGTTTTCAATAAAAATTTGCATAATTGTTTAGTGGATTATGGAGTTTCATCTAATATTCTACCAAAATCAATATGTGCAAAATTGAATATTCAACCACAAAGATCTGCCGTGCGCGTAGTCCAGCTAGATCGGTCGCAAGTTGAAGTGATTGGAAAATTAAATCAGGTTACCATAAGACTGTCATCTAATCCAAAGGTATGTCAAGCTATCGATATTTTAGTTGTAGATATTCCAGAATTTTATGGCTTAATTCTTAGTAGAGATTGGTCAGAAAAACTTCATGGATACTTTGCAACTGATTGGTCGCACATGTGGCTTCCTTACAATGGTAAACCAAATCAGATAAAGGTTGAGCGTGAAAAACATCAAAAGTATATAGTAATAGAATTGGAAGGAGAAAATGAACCGGTTGCATACAACAATAATATCATTGGCAATTATTCAGTTGATTCTTTCTTAGGAAATTTCAATGCTCATACTTCACCTTACTTAGAACATTCTGTTTTATCTCAAGTAGAAATTTTTTCTCAAACAGATAGTTCTAAATGCATTAATTTGGTAGATACTCCTGTAAATAAATCTTTATTTTGGAAGTTATTTTTTGATGGTTCTAAGTCTAATGAAGGAGCAGGAGCTGGATGTGTGTTGGTTAGTCCAGAGGGAAACAAAATTATGCTAACTCGTAGACTCGAGTTCGATTGCACCAATAATACCACAGAATACGAGGCTTTAGTCCAAGGATTATACAAAACAATTGGATTAGACATCAAATATTTACAAGTTTTCAGAGATTATGAAATTGTAATCAAACAGGTGCGCAATACTATACATTTTTTTTCAGGTCATTTAAAGCATTATCAATATTTAGTTCAAGATCTGACTGAACATTTTATAGCATTTAATATTTCATCAATTCCTAAAATCCAGAATGCTAGTGCAGACCTCCTAGCTAACGTAGCCTCCAAGCTCATTCCTGCATAAGAATATAGCCCTGATCGATTATCAATCGAATTAATCTTTAGACACTCGATTCCTGATAACATTACCAATTGGAGGATTTTCAACGATGATCCTGATATTGTAAGCTTCCTCACATATGAAGGATCTTATACCAATCAGATAATTGATGAAGACCAACATGACAGGTAATTGCAACAAGATAGCACTAATAATGCTATGCCAAAGTTAGTAGTCAAGTTAAAAGACCTTTATGATTTGAAAGATCGATTCAAAAGATCTACCAATTCAAAACTACAAAGTTTAACTTTGAATTATGAATTAGTAAAGCTAGGAACTGATACCAAACCACATAATATCAATCTAGGCCTTGGTCTAGCTCCTGAAGAAAAATTAGCGTATTTTCGTCTTTTGAAACAATACAAAAGTGTCTTTGCTTGGAACTATGATGAACTAAAAAATTATGACACTGCTATCATCCAACATACTATCCCAATGATAAATGATGAAAAACCTGTCCAACAAAAGCTGAGAAAGATCCATCCCAATCTAGAAAATCAGATCAAATCGGAACTCAATAAGTTATTGAAAGCCAAGATTATTTTTCCCGTTCGACATTCTAAATGGGTTTCCAATATGGTTCCCGTTATAAAGAAGAACGGAGACATTAGAATTTGCATTGACTTTCGAAATCTTAACAAAGCCTGCCAAAAAGATAATTTTCCTTTGCCTCCTATGGAAAAAATATTGCAGGAAGTTGCAGGATCAGAATTAATTTCTTTCTTAGATGGTTTCTCTGGCTACAACCAAGTGTTGGTTCATCCTGATGACCAATTGAAAACCACATTCAGGACCAAATGGGGCACTTATGCATATCAAAAGATGCCTTTTGGTCTGATCAACGCTGGTGCCACATTTCAGAGAGCCATGGACATCTCTTTCAAGGGATTAGTGAACAAATCAATGGTAATCTACTTGGATGATATAACTGTATATTCCAAGAAACGAAGCAATCATCTTAGAGACTTAAAATAGATCTTTCAACGTTGTCAAAGGTATGGAATTTCACTTAACCCAAAAAAATCTTTTTTTGCATTAAGTGAAGGAAAACTTCTTGGATTCATAGTGTCAAAATCTGGAATTCATATTGATCCTGATAGAATCAATGAAATTTCTGAAATACCCTTACCTCACAACAAGAAAGCCATGGAATATTTCCTTGGCCAAATTAATTTTGTAAAGAGATTCGTGCCAGATTTTTCAAGAATTCTATCTCCTTTAAAAGCAATGATTAAAAATAATTCAAACTTCAAATGGGGCCAAAACAAATATGAGGCATTCAATCTAATCAAACAAGCAATTGTTAGTGCTCCATCTTTAGCAACTCCAAATTTTTCCGATCCTTTTATTTTGTATACATTTGCCTCTGATAAATCATAAGCTGTGAATCTCACTCAAGCAAATCAAGACAAGGCAGAAGCCCCAATTTCTTTCTTCAGTTCAAATTTACAGCGGGCTAAATTGAATTATTCAAATGTAGAGAAACAAGCTTATGCTGTTTTCAAAGCAATTAAATATTTCAGACCCTTTTTACTTAAAACCCATACAAAAATCATAGTGTCGTTTCCAGCGGTAAGAAATATTTTAGTTCAGAAATATGTGGGTGAGAAAAGAGCCAATTGGGTTACTGCCTTACAATAATATGTAGAAATCAAACCAGCAAATATTGTAAGAGGTCAAGGCTTTTGCAAAATACTAGCTGGAGCATCGCTTATTTCTGAAAAACCATCTGCAGAGATACAAATTATGAGGTAAGCCTAAACGATGTTGAATCATTATATGCTGATATCATATTTTATCTAAAGAATGGATATGCTCCTCCAAATCTCAATTACACCAAGAAAAGAGCTTTGAGGTTAAAAGTTAAAAATATCAGCTTGTGAATGATGTTATTTTTAGAATGAATTATGATTATGTTCTCCTTAGATGTCTTGAGAAATCTGAAGCTGAAAAGGTATTGCAAGAACTTCAGAATGGGCCAGCAGGTGGACATTATGCTGGAGATGCTACTACACATAAAATCCTCCGCGCAGGCTATTACTGGCCCACATTATTCAAAGATTCACATAGCTACGTAAGGAAATGTCAAGTTTGTCAAACCGCTACTGGAATACAAAAGAAACCATCATTGCCATTACAACCAGTCAATATTGTATAGCCTTTTGATCAATGGGGATTGGATATAATAGGTGAGATCGTTCCTCACTCTTCTAAGCAACATAGGCATATCATTACAGCAACTGATTATTTTACTAAATGGGTAGAAGCAATTCCTCTCAGGACTGCTAATGTCAAGCATATCATCGAGTTCATAGATCAATTCATAATCACCAGGTTTGGTTTACCTTCTGCTTTAATGTTTGATAATGCATCATATTTTTCTGGTAATGCTATGACTGAATTTTCACTCAAGAGAGGTTTCAAACTTAAATACTCTGCCAATTATTATCCACAGGGAAATGGGTTAGATGAATCCACAAATAAAAACTTAATCAGAATCATTAAGCGAACCATTGATCAAAATCATAAAAATTGGCATAAGTCTTTAATATATGCTTTATGGGCAGATCGAATAACGCAAAAAGCTTCCATTGGCACTTCTCCCTTTAATTTATTTTATGGGAAAGAAGTGGTTCTTCCAACTCATCTAGCAATTCCTTCTTTGGCCTTAGTTCAATATATTGATGAAGCACCAACTTATTCCTTGCAACTAAGATAGCAAGAAATAATTAAGCTAGAAGAACAAAGAGAACAGGCCAAAATAACTCATGCTCATCACCAAGCGTTAGTTAAAGCTTCTTTTGATTCAAACATGACATCCAGAAATGACTTTCAGGTCGGAGATCTAGTTTTAAAATGGGACAAAGCTCATGAGGAAAAAGGGAAACATACAAAATTTCAACGAATGTGGCTTGGTCCTTTCCAAATCGCAGAGATCATAGGTCCATCTACTTTTATGTTACAGGATTTAACATGAAAAAGAGAGTCTTTACCTGTTAATGGACAGATCCTCAAAAAATATTTTCCATAGGAGATTATTCTTCTATTTTGTATATTAGTTTTTATTATTTTCCATAATAAAACCAATTGTTAATGGTTACATTTGGAATTTACAAAAAAGATACAAATTATCTTTTAGATTTTTTTTTTCACTTATATAAATAGAATTATTTTAGAAAATTGATCATTTTTATTTAAAGATAAGAGTTAAAAGCTTTAAACCTAGAAATGATACTAGTTTCAACTTTGAAAATTTTGATAAAAAGCAACTTTTAGTGAGAAATTGTTTTATATCAGTCTAATGAAAAGTATCAATAACAAAATGAAGATTCTCTGTAGAAAATTTCTTTTCAAAAAACTCTATCATTGTCGTCCAGAGCTATCTTAAGGAAAAAATGACTTCCTCCCTACCTAGAAAATTACAATGTTCAGGGAATAATCCAATAATGCACTTTAACTTAAAGAGTAAGAGGTCTCATCACGAGCCAACTTACCATGATCATAGATATTATAGCTTGCTTACTTTGCCAATACTGCATACCACAACAGGGAAATGACTCGATATTGTTGCAATCGAAAGGCAAGGGGTCTCATCACGAGCTAGCTTGTTCAGCAAAGTTATAAATAAAGTGAATGGCACTGTCATAAATTGGCTACCAAACCAAGACATTGTTCTTTAAGGATAAAAAAGAAAAATGAAAGCAAATAGTGTGGATATGGATTTCTCTTTGAAAATTGTATATTTCTCTAAGTAGGATACAGGATCATTGTTGGGTAACAGGTAACCCTGTCGAGGCTATAAATGCTTGTTGGCAGCAGTGGCTCTACCTACGACAAATGAGCATATTTAAAACTGATTTACAGAGAAGCCTTTCTTTTTCTCTTTATAAACTAAGTAATGACTGATATAGATACAAGGACTAGCTTGAGGAAGTAAAAAGTCAAAGTTGAATATAGAAGAAAAGAAATATCATTGATAGATAGAAGCATAATATACTTTGTCTTTCTATAATAAAGTTTGATTTTCTGGAAAATTTTCTATTTTGAAAGTTTAGAAAATTCAAAAGAAAAGCAGAGATAACTGGTTCTTCTGAGTGAATCGCCAATTGTTGTGGCCAGCAATAACCCCCCCTTTTTATTTAGCATTATCACTAATACTAAATAAATGGGGACCCTTATTCAAAAAATCTAAAAAATATTTTCTTTTTAGAACTTTTTTTTCCTTTCTTCAATAAAAATTACTATCATAAACTTAGGAAAATATTCCTTGAAAAATCTAAAAAACTTAAGTTTTATGATAGCATAGAATAAAATCACTCTTTAAGGAATATCGCGTCGCAAAAAGATAATGAATGCATCTTTATAAGTGAAACACTAAAAATTGCGAGATCGCGATGCGAAACTACGCACTATAAGAACATTCATCTCATCGCATGCTTCGAATGTCATATCTTACGCTGAAAAATTCAAATCACCGATGTGCGATAACATATATCGCAAATCGTGTCTCGCGGGAAAATGCATTAACGGATGTTTGTCATATGTTATGTCTTGCGATCTTGCAATATTGCGATATAGCGATTTCACGATGTTACAATATTGCGCTATTGTGATTCCACGAGATTGTGATCTTCGATATTGCGATTTTGCGATATTGCGAAGCAAATCACAGATTGCCTTATCGCAGATCTTTAAAGGCTCATTACACGAAAAAAAATTTCCATAAATCGAGACCTGGTTATGCGCTTTACTATTAATCAATGAAATGGTTGTCACTCATTAATGAAAAATGGTTTCGTTCTGATTGAAGAGTTATTTCACGTAAGGTGGTATATTTTATACGTTTTCAGCATTTAAAAGCTTCCCGTCACCTTTTTCTATCATTATTCTCACTTAATTTGTGAACTGCAGGAGCGAAGAACTGAGAACTATACAAAGCAGTATTCAGAGTATTATGGGAAAGAAAGATAAGGCTCCAAGTTCTGAAGATAAAGAAATGATGCACTTATACAAAGACACCGCCTGTACCAAAGACGCTGGTATCACTACTTGGGAGGGCATGTATAATCTACTTGAAGAAGAGAACCCCATATTAATGGAGGTTACAGCTACTACAGGATCGCATGGGTCTTCTGATGCATCCATTACAAAGTTAGCTTATTCATTCTTGCACCGAATAGCAGCGAGACCTAGAATTCTTCCATACACGGACATGTTTAAATGGGTACTCGATAGTACTGATATTACAAACAGAAATTTTAAGACTTAGGGTCAAGAGCTCATTGGCTCATTTACTCCACAAGATTTGAGACTCATGTATCATTTGTCGAAGCCACAGGCGACTTATAACAAACAGTTCATAGAGAAGTTTTCCAAAGAAAATGAAAACCTGGCAGAATGCACCAAGGACTAGTCAAGGAGAGACGAACCACTGAAGAAAGATAAACATGGTATGTATAGTACTGGTTCTCTCACTTCTCCGTATTGCTTTGCTGCTGCTATGCTCTGTAGGCTTTTTGGAAAGCCTGACATAAATAAGTTTTCGTCTGAATGGCTATCGTTATTGAATGCTATTGTTAATGCTACTATTGTGGATTGGGCTAAGATATTATCTGAAAATTTAGCCACAGCTATTTTAAATTATTGGTCTAAGAGAACTGTTTCTCAGAGGATTTATCCTCCTTTTTACTTATCTGCTTATGTGATGTTATGTTTCTAAGTTTCCTTTAATGGGTTGGAAATGGAAAACTCAAGATCCCATACCCATTCATGTTTATCACAAAGAATTGTGGGGTTCAAAGTTCATTCCCTGTTTTTACAAGATTTTCCATGGCATCATGTTGCCCGTGTACAAAATATTGTATGATAAATATGCTCCAAGGTTTTCTCCTGAAGCAGAGGTAAACATTCTACCTGTTGCAAGATGGTTTGGAGAAGAATTGTTTACATATGTTAGGGTTTTTGGAAGTTTTTCTTCTCCTCATGTTTTACCTTTGTATGTTCCTGATAAACTTATTGCCCGAGAAATTTCTTATCAAACCTGCGGAGAAGAAGGTTTGACTAAAGATTTGAAAGACAAGAAGAAGGCTATCTGGCCGCAATTTCATGTGGCCTGTGGGGACTTTTCATTATTTGATGTTGGTCATGCATTTAAAGAAGTAAACAATATTACATGTTTACATTTGTTCAAGTTTCCAAGAAGACCATTCGACCCATATGATATTGTTAAAAATTTCACTACTGCAGTCAAGATAAGAGTGTTTTCTAAAGAAGAAGATATTTTTGATTACATGTTCCAAGAAAAAGGCACACTTAAAGAGGTTCTACATTTGGCTCAAATACGGTTTCCTCCAGCAGAGTTTCAAGAATTCAAAATATACAGAGAAAGGAGGTTAACTACTATCCCTTTGGATAAATTACGCTTGGAACCCATAAGGGAACCAACTCCTAGTATCAGTCTCAGTAGAAGTTCAGGTACAAACAGGTCTAAGTCAAAGTCCAGAAGAGAAACCTCTGAACACTCTAAAAGTGAAGGGTCAGTAAGGGATACTGCCCAGTCTTAATAGCTCTCACAGCAACAGATTTCAACCTCTCCACAATTAATCTTCCCCCTCTCATTGTACAGCAATCATCAGTCAGAACTGAATTAGATAAGGAATGGGAAACATTCAATGATTTTATTAATATTGAAGCACAAAACACAGACACCTGTGAGCAATTTACAGACAACAATAAATATAGTCACAGGAGTAACTACCAATGTCTTAGAAACAGAACATATTCCCATAACCCCATCCTCTAAACTCATGCTCAAGATAGAGGAAATTCCTCCTCTTGATGTGTTCTATAGTCCACAACACAAGGCAGTGGTAAGAAGATAAAGAAAGAAAAGGAAATTAGAAAATGTGCTCTCTCATGATGCAGAACACCTAGATATTCTATGGCAAGATCCTACCACTGATCCAACTGAAAATCTCACTAAATTATCTCAGATCACAGGAGCTTATGCCTCTGCAGCCATTAACAAAGCATCTGAGGTACAACAATTATTGAATGAGAAAGAAGATCAGGTATAGGTCTTGCAACAACGGCTACAACAAGCCAATGCTAACAGTGAAGCTCAGAAACAACTTGAAAAATTACAACAAGATTTTCAACAAATGCAGATTGGATATCAGAACAGTTTGGCTGAAAAAAGAGAAACAGCTACAGGTTATGCAAGAGATGCACAAAGATGATCCCAAGCTCACAGAATTTATCACAGAGTCTATTTTCTTAAATGACTAACTACTGCAAAAACAAGAAATGTTATGCCAAAGAATATCAGAATGGAACTCTTATTGTGAAGAAAGTGATAAAATCACTAATCATGTCGTAGACTTACGACATGATTATGATTTAACTAAAAAAAAGAGTTACTGACTATTTGGCTTGGCAAGATACAGAGGAGGGGAAAAGAGTAGGTGCACCTATAATCAATGAAAATCACAAAGAAATAATTTTTAATAATTGCGATGCACAGATTAGGAAGGCAGAGCAAGCGAAAAAGAAGCAGCCACAACAGCCAGCAATATTATTGATTGTATAAATGAAAATTTACACAAGGAAAATCTGATCTCTGAAACTACTCCAGGGTACCTACCAAAAGCACAGCAACTGTAGACAGACTGGAAACAGAAATCCCAAGAAAAGGCAGAATTGAGTAAAGGATTAACAAAGTTAAATTGGGATTCTTACTGGGCATGTCTGGTAAAACCACACAGCCAGTGTATGACTCTCAAGTGTATCATCAATTATGCCGAGAAGATGGCGCCAACTCTTACCGATTTCGTTTTCATAGGACAGTTAAAGTCTGAAGTCGGCCAGCCTATTCTTCTCAGATCAATGCTGAACGCTTGCAATTCCAAAGAACAGATTCACAATTAGTTAGTTGTTAAGTTTTAATTTTAGATAGTATTAGTTTTTCTTTATTTTTTCCTAAAAAGAGGACGGTCATTTAAACCGTATCCTACATTTTTGTAATTAATTATTTTTAGATTTAGTTAGTAGTATTTAAACCCTTCTCATGCATTTAGAGAAGGATCCTAAAATTTGTCAAAAACTTTTCCTCAGAACATGCACATTTGCACCCTCAGAGGAGGTTTTGATTAATGAATGGAACAGGATTTATTGATATCTGTGTTTAATATATGCTACTGATGTTGCACTTTTGTACTCTTAGTGGATGTTGGATTAAGATGATATAAGTCATTATTGCTTGAAGCTCATGAGTAGAACTAGTTATAAATGGTACTTTTATCTCTTAACTATTTCTGCCTTTGTGTTAAAGTGATATTTATGTTTAGTTATTCATATATTTATGCTTGAATTCTTGAGTTATCATTTGGCACTTTTGTACGGTGATAGCTATTTATTTATGCTTAATGTATGAATAGCTTATTATGTTATATGTTTTTCACTACTGTTTCGTCTAACTTTTTATACGAAGTGGTTTATATTTATTGAATTCTTTTCTTATAACATTTGAATGATCTTTATTACCAATTATTATTTGAAATCATTTTAGATCACATAATAGAAATATTACATCCCGGGTTAGTTTAGAATTAGATATTTATGTTTAATTAGAATACAATTTTCATGTTATTAGATTAGAAATAGAATAAAAGCATTTCACTTAGGAATTTTTAGAAAGGAAATATCAATTCTCAACACACACACACATATTGGGAAACTGGTCCCATTATCCCTAGTCGGACCCACTACACCAAACGAAAAAGGAGCTGCTAACCAAGGTCCAGATCGGGTGGTTATCCCCCTTGTTGTAAGACCCGATTTTCATGGCTTCAACAGGGGGAATATGGATGCACTAGAATTTTCACTTTGGATGCCCCTCAGATCCTCAGGTACATTCACAAGGAACTAAATCCATCCTCGTGCACTTATTCCACCATGTCTATCCCCACCCCGGATATACTATGCTTCCTCCAAAATATGGTTCAACACATATCTAGCCTCGCACAACTATTCCACCATGTCAAGCCCGACCAGAGATATACTATACATTCTACTAAATCTAGATCCATTCAAATCTAGGCTCATGCAAATAATCACCCAATAAGGTCCCATCCCAAATAAATTTCTACTCATGAGGGAATCCAACCTTGAGTAGATAATCGCTCCTGTGGAGCCCACCCTAGATACTCTAGACTCTTTGTGAAAATCATAGTGGAATGAGATGTAATACATTTCTAAAAAATCATGAGATATGACCGACCAGACTTCCAAACTCTCAGATACAATTTCCAATCCCAAAGTGCATCTAGCTCGAATACATGGCCATGCCAAAAATTCGTCTGAACCCAGATACAAATCTGACGTCCTCATTACTTAAAGTTAGAAATTATAAAAACTTTAAGGGACTAAACCAATTTTTTTTTTGAGTCCTTTTGTTCCTCATGATAACACCAAGTTCTATAGGAATGATATTCAAACACTAAACATTCCAAATATTATGCATTTCCATGACACAATCAATGGACCCATCAACATGCCAATTACCAGGCACTGAAAAAAGTTAACCGACATCTAATACTACTCTATAAACCATAGAATGGATCCCAAACAACACTATCAGATCCACTAATATATCATACATTGCATCATTCTCAGTTCTTTACTAGGAAATACTATCGACAATCTTAAATATTTAGAGATCCATAATATCCATAACATACCAGACAATGGAATTCACACATTGTAACAGTCTATCTAAGCACATCAAGCATTCATACATGACCATGAATATAAATTTGCATTTCAAGATCATATCAGTAAATATAGAGGCCTCCAAGCCCCTATCAAAAACCATAGATGCCTCAAATCCCCTCATAACCATGAATACACTCACATACAACATCTCATCATAGACAAATAGGAATACCGCGTTCCTCCATTAACAATGTGTAATAGGTTAGTTGAATCATATCAAGCAACCATGAATATTCATGTAGATAAATCTATAAATCATGAGGTTATTAACAAATACATAGATCCATAAGTTAAATCATGACCATGCACACATCTAAATCAAAGCATTCACCATACAAAGATCTCAAAAACCTTCCTAAGATAGAGATATTCCATGCACACAATACATAAATTGAACTTCTAATAAGATAACCCACCATCATGGTTATGGAAATGAGTTTCCAAAACTTATAAATACCTATAAATATAGCTAAAACTAATGAAATCATAGATTATTCTTGAGTTATTTTAGATCCCAAATTAGGGACATATCCTACAACCTACAAATGAATAAGAATTCCACATCCACATAACTCAAGAAACTCATAATCACCATAGAATATGAGTTAGCTGGTCAACCATGATTAGATAGTGAATTATGTATTGTTACCCAAATGAAACAAGATTAATTATTATTCATAAGAATAATAAAGCATACCATATCTTGTAATCTAACATGCATAACCAAGAATACTTATCTGGATAACTTGAAATGGTTGAAAACTAAGGGAAGGAATTCAACTCTTCACCCAACCATAGGCCAACTACACTACAATGCTTCTTGTATTTGACCACCCCCAAGCTAGATTTAGAGTGAGGTGTTTAGTACCTTCTGAAATATATTCATGTAAATTAAGTGCTTCTATGGTGTAACTTTTTGAATAAAAACCTCTAAGTGGTAACATGTAGATCATTGTTGATTGTGCAATAAATTAAAGCCAAATAAATTTTGGAAGTTGGATGTTCATCTCATACAATGAATAAATAATTTCTAGATGATTCAATTATGCATAAAATTATTACATGCTAGGTGCTAGCTAGTGTTGGCGAGAGTTGATACATCATAGGACTTTGACTGGCCTGCTCGCCAAGAAAGGGTTATAAATCTTATAATAACTGGAATAGAGCATCTCAAGTCCTGAAATTTGTCTAATATTATGAATTATTACAGATTTGCATGTATTACTATTGAATTTACCTATCAATAAAAAGAAAAATATTCACGAACCAAAATTCTAGTGAGTACATTATTCTACAAATAATGTGTAGACGTGTAAATAAATTCAATTTTATTTCACATAAATCAATTAATTAAAATAACCTCTGTTGGATTTAATAAAATCCCCAAGATGTAAAAATAAATTGTTTACTTCACCTTCTCAAATATAAAAACATATACAAACCCTGGTTCACAAAAACCAAAACATACTCTTTACATGAAGTATACAAACCCTCATTCACAATAACCTCATACTAATTACAAGTGCACATCATATGATTTGAGATCAAGGTTACTATATACAAACCTTGATTCACAACAATGCCATACCAGTAATGAGCACATGTCATATGATCTGAGATCAAGATTAATAATTCCAACAATCCTCTCACTTCCTATAACGCCTCTACAAATATACTTTATAAGAAACTTACCCTCCCCTAAGTAGACAGATTGATAGTTTAGATATTTCTAAAGTAAACGATGTAGCTTCAGCCTTGGATAAACAAACAACAAAGCTTGTCTTGGCATCGTGGTTTCACATTCTTCCTTCATATCCAGCTCTAATGGATCACCTTCTACTCTCCAATCGAAAGTGTGCACCAACGGAGCCAATGAAAATTCAACACAAATAATAAACATGGTAAATCCTAGGAATACTCTCCTTCTTGTGTTGAAAGGAAGCATTTTGAAGTTTGATTGACCTCCTGATAAATCCATACTATGGTCTTCCATTTGCGCCATGAATCTTTATGTCTTTAATTTTGAAGCATACACCCTGCACATAGCAGGATCCCTTCCTATAGTCCACAAGTTCATGATCATCATTGTTTTCATAGGTATATAGTTCCCACCTATCATGAAAACCTCTACAAACACATGGGTAATGGCTACAAGAAACGATGGGTATAACCATAGCGTCTCTTTTAGCACACACTAGAGGTATTTAATTCTTTCCAGATCTGACTCCTTTACATTACCCTATTGGCCAACGACCGATTTGATTTCTTCCTGCAATTTGTGAATAGCATGAGGATGTCCTAGAAGCTCATTTTTTTTCCCACTCTAACACGTTTCGATGTATCCATGTTGGCAGAGAAAAAATCATGTAGAAATTCAAAGATAGTATGAAAAATTTTAGGGTTTTCAAATATTTCAAGTTTGAGGATTTTAATACAATGGAAATGGGTAAAGTCAGAAGGGCATACAAATAAACACTACACAGAAAAGACCCTCTAGCGGATTTTTTTGAGGAAGCTCTTATAAAAAAAGCCCAGATATCCATTTGTAGTGGAGGTCACTAGAGGAGGTTTGCGGGTGGAGTTTTTTTTGGATGTTTTTTTTGTGATGCATTTCTAATCATAACACGCACCAGTGTGTTTTATATAAAGCACACAGGTGCGTACTATCAAATGGCACATTGAGACAATGTGCTCTCCATACAAATCGGCCTGGTGCGTCTCAGTAATCTAGCGCATCGGTTCGTAATATCAAATGGCACACTGATACACTATGCTCTCCGTACAAACCAGCCCGGTGAGTCTCAATAATCCAGTGCACCCTAAAGAAGTGCAGTGTGCCATTGATACAACCGCCCAGTGCATCTCATAAACGAACGCACCGGAAAAGGGTTAATTTCAAAAAAAATACTGATCGTGAAAAATCCATTTTTACTTGTTACATTGCTCTAGAGCTCTCAAGCACCGGTGTTATTTTTTCTTCTTTGAGGCACCCTACCATCGGTGCTCCCATTGCCCACATTGCTACTGCCCATTTCCCACTGTGTGGAGTTCGAATTTTGTAAAACAGTGGGAAAATTTGATTTTTAGTATTCCATTGCAAAGATGCATCCTCGACATGCAAATGTGTAGGTAATCGACTTGTTTCTCACCAACTTAAGCTTTTAGCGGAATAATTTCTTAAATTGAATTAAAATTCACCATTTAAAAAAAAATTAAAATTAAAATTTGTGCGGTGCATTTGAGTCATTCAGCTCGCACCGTTCGCGATGTGCCCTATAAATTTACAGGCCGCACCGCAAATGGTGTTAATGGAAACCGCACCAGGTGGTCTGGTGTGGTACCAAGAAAAAGCGCACCGAGAACAATAAAATAGTGCAGTGCGTGTCGGTTTCCGCCGCACCGACAATTTGAAATTTTTAAAAATAACACTATGTACGGCAGTGCGGTCGTTTATCGGAACGCACCGAGCATTATGTATGGTGGTGCATGTGCTTTAACAACCGCCCCGAGATGGATAGTTTTGTCAATGCACTATAGAAAAAGATTTTTTATTTACGTGGTGCATGAATTTTTTTCATGCGCACCGTTGGTGGTACACGATAGATAGGTATGCACCGGTGGTGGTGCGTGACTGTTTTTTGGGCGCATTGAATATTTTTTTTTCAATAAAAATTATATTTATATATTTGTAAATACATTTTTCATTTAATAAAAAAAATTAGGTTTTATTTATGAGGGAAGCTGATGTATTTAATATTTTAATCATTCAGCGATGTCAACGAAGAGAGGAAAGGTAACAACAAGAGCAGAGGAAGGAAAATTATAACATGATACAGCAGTGGAAGGCACCGGAGAGAGAGATACTTTTGTACCCTCACCCTATTATGGCACCCACCCAGTTGCTCTTAAGGGAGGTAGGCCTCCTTAAGTTCTATGAGGAGGCTACATTCATGAAGGGGCACAGTGGGTTATTAGGACAGTTGATCAACAGGTGGGATGCCCACTAACAGGATTTCCAGGTCAGTCCTGGCCAGTGGTACCAGCCCACTAAGGAGGAAATTTATTTTATTACTGGCCTATCTAGGAGAGGGCGGTATTTTCCCTAGTTCCCAAATTTCCCCTTCGATTATGCAGTAGGGAGTCAATTGGCGTACTCCCAGAGATACATTAGGGACAATATACTTTCTCTTGCAGATTTTCAAGTGCCTGGTGGTCTGTTACGCATTGTTTTGTTTGGTATAGAGAAGGTGAGGTGCCTCTCACTACTAATGATGACCATTTCACATTATACTAGTGACAGGAAGTGCATTATTTTCCCTCTTTTATTTTATTTTGATTATTTATTCCAAAAGCCACGACTTGTGATATGGTCTGCCATTTTTTTTGCGGCGGTTTTGTATAGCATTAGATAGATGTCGTTCTCAGGCACATGGGAGGTTGACCTTCCCTTTTTCTTCAAAGTTATTTTGTTTATTTTTTGAGAGGTTTCCGGAGACGAGGAATACTTTTTTCCACCAGCCTCGTAGGTTGATGTTACATGTACGGATGTAGATGTGGGGCGAGATGATTCCCAAGAAGGACATGTCCGAGTATCCAGCCAAAATATCTAGTGATGCATTGGAGCTGCTAGCCAGTGTTGATGATCACATGTTCTTGATGGTGTCATGTCCTTACGTGGGTTTGGATTGGCGAGGGTGTACCAACATTCTCTTCACACAGGATGAGCCATCGAATGTTAGAGGTAATATTATTGTTTTCTCTAAATTAATATAGTTTCATTTTATTGTCTTAATTAATTAGAATAAAATTTATTCTAACATGTTCTTTAACTTATTTTATTAAATTGTTTAATGAAATTTTCTAGTTATTGTTGTGTACTATATATTTTGTATATATTGGCACATTTGTTGGGGATGCTATCACATATAAAATTTTATTAAAAGATATTTATATGGGCAATTTTTTTTTAGTGTTTAAGGTTGTAGTTTCTCTCAGGATTTTATACAGGATTATTATTATGATGGCTTGAAAATCTCCAATAATATACCACCTCCATGTCTCCTTCTGCCTCCATTTCATATGTTTGTTTCATGGTGAGTTAAAATTATGTTTTTTTCCCTATACAACACAGTAATTTTAAACATGGTTTACAAACGACTGAGAATGAAATTTTCAAAAACTAAAAGAGGTTTGTATTGATAGAATCCTCATATACAAAAACCTCCTCATTTTTCTAACATATTTTATTTTTTTAGAGATTCAGAGAAATATTTGCAGGCATATTTTCCCAATTTTTCCTATTTTTGGCCAGTATATTCAAATACTGTTTTCACACTGGTGGAAATGAATTTTAAAAACATGAAAGAGATTTTTGTTTCTAATATATTTATGTACAAAAACCTCTCTCCATTTTTACAGAGACATTATGGTTTGGGAAATTTGAAATAATATTTAAAGGCACATTTTTTAGAAATGTCATGTTTAGTCATATCTTTGCAAAGTGGGTTGTGGCCTATCAGAGATGAATATTGAGAAAATGGAGGAGTTTTATGTTCCTAAGATTCCAAAATAAAAAAACCTATCTCGTTGTTTACAAAGGTATTACATAATGAGAGATACATTTACATCTTCACATCCTATTTTTCTTCCTCTGCAAAGTCATGTTTGACACATTTTTGCATAGAATATTGTGAACAAATAGAGCATATTTTTTGGAAACTGAGAGAGGTTTATCTCAAAAATATCTTCATATACAATAACCTCTTTCACTCTTTACATATCTATCTCAGATTGAGCTATTCAAAGGGATAACTGGACCATATTTTTCATAAATTCGGGAGGAAAAAGCTCAAAGACAGTTAGTGACTTGGAGGCCACCTCATCTAATAAGAGTTGCTATCAAATTTGAATTGCTCTTCTTTGTCACTAGCAACCCACAAATATAGTGCCAAGTAGATTCATTAGTTTTGAATTTCATATATTTTAGTTCTCTTTGTGTAACACAGATAGAGATGTTTGTAATAAATCTTGATATTTTTTGAAGATATTTTAGTTTAGAAATTTTATAAACACTTCATCATTTGAAGTAATAGATGTTGGAATTTTGGACATTGAACTAGTGTATTTCATTTTGACAAAGTAATACAATGAATATAGAGAAAATTTGCAGCTTAAATTTAGGGATTCATGTGGTGAGCTTGTATGGCTATGTTTCTCTTTTGTAATTCACTCCATTGAATGCTTTCTCTTTCCATTACATACTACATATATACTACTTTCACTCATTGTATTTAAAGGTTTTAAGAAGGATTCATGAGGAATACATGTCATGTTTTAAGGAGATGATGATGTTGTGTTTAATTTCTTCTTAAGGAATGAATTCATACTTCTATTCTTGTTCCTAATCTCCCTGTTCATCCTACACCATAACCATAAATCCTAAATGGTCATTCAAGCTTGCCTACCTTGCCCCTTTATTCCCCTATAATATTTTCTCTTATGACTCTACTAAAGTTTTCAAGCATAGCTCTAAAGGTCCATTTTCATCCAGCACAAAAATCCAAACCAACCAAACCCTTATCTTCCTATCTAGCCTAAAATATCCATCATCCATTCAATTTGGTTGTGATCTCATTGAGAGAGCCCTCTCATACTAGTAGGGATAGCTACTAGGTCAAAGTGGTCTATGGTTACCATTTCTAGTCTCCTTCTCAGCCTTCAGAGATCCGGTGGAGTGTTAACATCTTGGCGCTGTTTCCAGGGACAAAGTGACAGATCTTCCCTGGGAAAGAACGACAAGGGTCATATTTGATTTCTTATGGTGAACAACGATCAGGCACAAGAAGGTTGTGCATCTTTCACTTGGCGACTCCATTTTTAGAAAACCCAGAGTTCAAAACATTCATGGCGACTCCACTATCAGAAGAATTCAGAGCTTAATGACAAATACAGTGGCCTAATAGATCACAATGACACAGTATGTAGAAGATCCTATTTTTCTTGATGGTTTTAAATAATATTGGGAGATGTTTGAGGATTAGCAGATTGATGAAGATTTTTTGAAGTTTTTGTTTACTTATTTAAAGTCATGAAAATGTAGCTCTTAAGCTAAGATCAATTTTTTAAATGAATTTTCTGAAAAAATTGAGAAGGATATTCAGGTCTTAGAGGCTCAAATTCAGTCCCACAGTATTCATTATCAAAATTCACCTTTTGGAAACCTTTTCCTACCAAAAAAAGAGGATACCATGATGCCCTATGATTTTCTAATTAAGGAGTTTAATGATTTTGAGGAAGAGTTTGAAAATTTACAGTTGGGAAAATGGTATGATAAAGAGAGCACACATGAACTATCCAACCATAATGATCAAATTGAAAAAATCCTTCAAGGTCATCAAAAAATATATTTTTTTATGATCTCATAGCTAACTACATGTAGGGTCTTGTAATATCCCAAATCTGGAATGGCTAGCAATCCATGGAGGGAAAACGCATTTTCCAGAAATGGAGGCAATAGGATTTGAAACCAGGACCTAGATCCCTTAGATCAATGTGTCTAAGAATTAAATCCAATAGATGGCTCCAAATAAATCCTTCTAAGGTGGTTAAACAGATCTACCACACTTAGATGTCCTCAGAAAATGCCCAATGAAGGGACTGCAACATATGCAAGTACAAGATATGGAGAAACAGCGTTATTCTATGAAGTCTACACACATGAAGAAGTAGATAGCCAACCAAATTATTATATATCAGAAAATGTGTACAATGCTTTGAGGAATCAATCACTCAAGTTGAGCAATGAAAGCCTCAATTAGACATGTACAAGACAATACATCTACACTGCTATGCAAAAAGCTCATGTGACTAAAATAACACATTTTATAGAAGACATTGCATAATACAAAATGATAATATTATGATATGACAATATCAGCTCAAAGAAATGAGTGGGAGCAAACTCTCAACCCTTAAAAACACTAATATAGCAATATACATAATCCTTGGAAGGATTGGCTACAATATACATGAAATTGGAAAATCTGCAGAAATTTTGGAGTTGTTGGGCAGTAGCTACAACTCAAACTAATAAAATATGGATATGGCTGAATAAGATGTCCAATATGCAGCAAAACTCCTCCAATATATTTCCCAAGTACAAGGCTGATCCTAATACTGGAAATCTTCCCCTCCAAAATGTCGGTGCAACCTCTCACTGCAGATGCACTCTAAAATAACTTAGTCATAGAGATGGACTGCGCTGCTAATGATGGGAGAAGCTGGCCTTGATTCCAAGATGTGAAAATCAGCTTTGAAATCCCTTTCACTAACCTCCTGGAGCAAGATAAACTCCCTCCTCTGAAAGATAATCCAAAGAGAAGTGTTGCGGAACCCTCCACTGTAATGCCCCAACAACACTGTGTTATTCTTTAGCAGAAATAACGTTGTATCTGAAGAATGAATTTGGACTTGAGCCAAGATGTGGAGAAGATGAAGTGCAATCCTTCAAGAGCCCTCTCAAGAAGGAGAGGAAATCCTAAATAGGAATCCCTCGTGCTAAGCAGCACTGCAACTTTGTTGAACAGTCGGAGTGTGCAATTTGTCTGAATAGACAAATAATCAAATGATCCAAGATATCTCACTATGGCTGCCTCCTCCTCTTCTTATACAAGTGAATGCCTCTTTTCCATGGACCCCACACATTAGGGTTTCATCCACAAGGAATATTTCTCCCTCCAAAACTGCATTGTCTTCCCATGCAAGCTACACCTCTTAAGCAGCGTTGTTGACTTGGTCAAACTCGACCTTGTCCTCAAGCAAAGTGCCCCTTTTCACACTGGAAGGTGCAAAATAAGCTGCTCCAATGATCCTTTTCACATTATGAAGGATCGTATTCCTACTTATGGGCCTTTTACCCATTTTATTCACCTCTTAGATGAAATAAGAAAAAATTAATGTTCCAATTTTCTTCATGAAAATTTTGGAACATTACAGGTCTTTTCATCTTGATTTTTTAGCCATTATTTCCCTGTGGAGATCAAATGCACCGTGAATTGCCTCAACCTATAGTTTAAATTTGGTTTGCAGTATGATTGTTTGCATCATTATACAGTTTGTAGTTGCAGTTGGGTTTCAGTTGAAGAGCGGGTTGCAGGTTATTATTTTTTGAGGTTGGGAGAAGCCCAATGGATAAGGCACTGACCTAAAAATTCAAATATCTACGGTTCTTGACACCTCATAAAGGATTTCCCATCCCCAGATGGAGCCAGATGTTATCACATATAAACTTTTGTTAAAAATTATTTATATAGGAAAAAAAAAATTGGTGTTTAAGGTTGCAGTTTCTCTCAGGATTTTATACAAGATTATTATTATGATTGTTTTAAAATATCCAATTATCTCCCACCTCCATGTCTCCTCCGCCTCCATGTCATATGTTTGTTTCATGGTCAGTTAAAACTATGTTTTTTCCCTATACAACACATTAATTTTAAACATGGTTTACAAACGACTGAGAACGAAATTTTCAAAAACTAAAATATTTTTTTTTATAACATACTCTTATACAAAAACTTCCCTCAGTTTTCTAACAGCTATTATGGTTTGAGAGATTTGGAGAAATATTTACAGGCATATTTTCCCAATTTTTCCTTTTTTTGGTCAATATTTTCAAATACGGTTTTCGCGCAGGTGGAAATGAATTTTCAAAACCTGAAAGAGTTTTTTATTGCTAACATATGTATCTACAAAATCCTCTCTCTGTTTTTACATGGACATTATGGTTTGGGACATTTGAAATAATGTTTGAAAGCACATTTTCCATAAATTTCTTGTTTAGACATTTGTTTTCAGAGCAGATTGTGGCCCATCAGAGATGAATCGTGAGAAACTGGAGGAGGTTTATTTTCCTAAGATTCCAAACTAAAAAAACCTATCTCAATTTTTAATAGGTATTACATACTGAGAGATACATTAACATCTTCACAACCTATTTTTCTTCTTGTGCAAAGTCTTGTTTTAGACATCTTTTTGCAAAGAATATTGTGAACAAATGGAGAAGAATTTCTGGAAACTGAGAGAGGTTTATCTCACAAATATATTCATATACAACAACTTCTTTAAATGTTTACACATATATATCATATTTAGATATTCAAAGGGATAACTAGACCCTATTTTTCAGAAATTTGGGAGGAAAAAGCTCAAATACAGTTAGTGACTTGGAGGCCACCTCATCTAATAAGAGTTGCTATCAAATTCGAATTTCTCTTCTTTGTCACCAGAAATCCACAAAGATGGTGCCAAATAGATTCATTATTTTTGAATGTCCTTTATTTTAGTTTTGTTTGTGTAACACGGTTAGAGATATTTGTAATAAATCTTGATATTTTTTCAAGATATTTTAGTTTATAAATTGTATAAATACTTCATCATTTGAAGTAATAGATGTTGGAATTTTGGAAATTGAACTAGTGTATTTCATTATGAAAAAGTAATATAGTGAATACAGAGAAAAGTTTCAGCTTAAATTTAGGAATTCATGTGGTGAGCTTGTATGGCTATGTTTCTCTTTTGTAAGTCACTCCACTGAATGCTTTCTCTTTCCATTACATATATACTACTTTCACTCGTTGTATTTAAAGGTTTTAAGTAGGATTCATGAGGAATACATGCCATGTTTTGATTAGATGATAATGTTGTGTTTAATTTCTTATTAAGTAATGAATTCATACTTCTATGCTTGTTCCTAATCTCTTTGTTCATCCTACACCATAACCATAAATCCTAAAGGGTCATTCAAGCTTGCCTACCTTGCCCCTTTATTCCCTTATAATTTTTTCTCTTGTAACCCTACGAGAGTTTTCAAGCCCAGCTCTAAAGGTCCATTTTCATCCAGCACAAAAATCCAAAAAAAAAAAAACCCTAATTTTCATATCTAGCCTAAAATATCCATCATCTAGTCGATTTGGTTGTGATCTCATTGAGAGAGCCCTCTCCGCCTAGTAGGGCTAGCTACTATGTCAAAGTGGTCTGTGGCTACCTTTTTTGGTCTCCTTCTCAGCCTTTAGAGATCTGGTGGAGTGCTAATAGGGGACATGATTCCACCCCACTGGATGATCCTGTAGATGACGAGGAGATGGCAGAGGCCGCGGATCAGGGCAACAAACCTCCTCAGGTGCAGATACCCACGGGCATGCAGCGTAGGGTGGAGATCTGATTCAGGATGGAGTTGGGCGACCGATTATGTAGACTCATGGTTGATGAGGGAGTCTTCCCTATGATGATCAGAGAGATCGAGGTTGATCGTACACTCACAGATATCTGGAGGGACATGCCCCATGATATGATGAGCCTTATGCTTCATATCGTCGGAGCTTCCAGTATACTGGCAGATAGGAGGGATAAGCGCGATGGAGATGTGTGACAGAGTAGCTCATCGGATGATCATGATCACGAGGGGAGTGATCATTCTAGTACTCCACCTCCTCCTCCTTCACCTCACGCTGGAGATGAGCAGCCAACATCTATTCCTAAGCAAGAATATTATGAGCATGCACCATCTCAACAGGCACCTAGTCCTAAGTAGACACCATCGACTGATCAGGCACGTCCATCTTATCAGAAACCATCCACTGAGCAGGTTACACTATCTCAGCAAGCACCTCCTGAGAAGATACCATGTGATCAGTAGGCACCTCATGAGCAAGCATGTCCATCTGATCAACAGGAACCATCGATTGAGCAGGCACATCCATATGAGCATGAGGCACCATCGACTTAGCAGACCTCGAGTACTAGTTATAGTATTGATGTAGTACCACCAGATATTTACATTTATATGTGGTTCTATTACAGTTGTATATTTTTGACATTATATATATATATATATATATATAATGCATGTATTTTGTGTTCATGTTGATGTACTTAATTTACATGTTGGTGTTCATCATGATGTGTATATTGTTAGGTCCTGTTAGATATGTTCATTTAATGTGCTTGCAGATAGATGTGTATGTGATAGTAGTTATTTGACATTAGATGTATATTTGATGTTTGTGTTGTGATGACGTTATAAAATGCTTGTGTTTTATTAGATGAACATGATCGCGATGATTAGATGATGTTAGCAAATTTCAGGGTGTATTTTAGAATATGATGTTTGTACGATGGTTATCATGATCATGATGTTTATTTTTAATATTAAATCGTGATATTTATTAAATATTATGTATTGGTAATTGTAAAATTGTGTAACTATAATTATAATTGTATATATCATGATTGTAATTGTAATTTTATGTAAAATTGTAATTTTAATTTTAATTGTAATTGTATGTAAAATTGTAATTGTATCTAAAATATTTGTAAAATTGTAATTTAATTGTATTGTTAAATTGTCAAATTGTGATTGTATGTATTGACATTATTCAATTTTATTAAAATTGTAAAATTTGTAAATTTGTAAAATTGTAATTGTAATTGTATGTATCATGATTGTAATTGTAATTGTATGTAAAATTGTAAAATTGTAATTATATTTGTAATTGTAATTGTATGTAAAATATTTGTAAAATTGTAATTGTAATTGTATGTAAAATATTTGTAAAATTGTGATTGTAATTGTATTGTAAAATTGTAATTGTATTTGTATGTATGGTCATAATTCAATTTTATTAAAATTGTAAAATTGTAAATTAATTGTCAATTTTGAACCATAACTACCGTAAGTAAAATGTATATCGTACATATTTTTAAATTACCATAATTTTCAAATTGTAAATTTGTATACATATAAATAATTGTAAAATAATAAATCTAGAATAATATGAATTTTTGTAACATAATAAAGTTTAGAAAATAATGCATATAAATTCATGTTTAAAATTATCATTATTTTATTATGATCTTACATACCAAAAATAACAGCATACATTAATACATCTTTATTTTTTTTTGAAAATATAATTCACATATAAATATATATATGGTGCATTTATTTAAGTAATGATATAGTGAAAAACCATTTAAAGCAATCAAATAGTTGTATTATTTTAGAAATTGAGATTTAAAAAAAAAAAAAAAAAACTTGATACATTGCATTGTATTCGAGATCAACATAATTGAAAATTATCAAGTGAAATAATTTTAACATTAACACAATGCAAACCAATTAATTCAAAATACATATTATAATGTTTGGAAAAAAAGAGTCTTGGTTATAAGGTTAAGTCCTCTTCTTTATAAAAACCCATCTCAAATAGTATAAATGATGAAATAACACATGTACCATATCACTCTCCATTCTCATGATCACCCTCATTATCTTCCAGCTCGCTTGGCATGATAACGCTATTGTTCTCAAAATTATGTTTTGATCTAGAGTCATGTCTCAATACGAACCACCAATCTCTATCCAACACATCTGGTTGTAGTGTTTTGGGAAAACATAAGACTCCTTAGCTTCATCCCACATATTTCTAGAGTTGATACATATCAGCCTACTATCGCGATCTTCCTTTATGTTATTTTGATCAAATTTGTCCCACCACTTTCACCTAAAAATAACACATTGGAAATAAGATAATTCCACTTCAATGATCTCTTGTATCTTTCTGATGTAACCTAACGTCCCTCATACTAGGTTTTGATCACGGTGGCTAGCTCGACTAAATTTATCAAACTTGACTTCCACTCCACAGTATTGTGTCATGTGTCTATCATCGAAATTTTTCTATACAGAAATGGTGTCCATATTCCCACATAGATGGGAACAAATGCACCTATAAAAAAGTTAAAAAATCATAGTTTCATGTGTCTAATAACCCAACTATTAAATTATAAAATATAGATGCTACATTTCAAAGGTGCATTATTAAGTTTAAAATGTACATAAATATATTATTACCGAGTTGTTTCACCCAATCCCTACGCATAGTGCATCCTCTTCAGAACGCAGGTAACGACCGATTGCACCGTATTTGTCTCTGACTTGGTCAGCAACCCAATTTTTGGGGCATATAATTGGCATATTTTATTGTAAATGATCGGGATAAGGCACGCTTCTACCATTCAACCATTTGAATTACTTCCTGTCACTATCCCATTTCATCGTCTTTTGTTCATACAATGCGACCCACGGTTGTGTCACTTCGGAATTGTAAAGAACAAATTTATTGATTTCTTCAATTTCTGCATTCATTAATGAAATCAAACCGACATATATAGTACATATGAGATCAAAATATACATTTTATCAAAGTTCAACGTGAATATTTACTTGGTGTAAATTTGACAAATTATAAGTCGCTTACTCTTTATCAAGCGTCTTTTTCCATTCGTTTGGAGAAGCTCCCCTTCTCTTTTGTCTTCATCCCTTTCATCATCCCAAATCATTGCACCTAGTGTGTTTTTGATCTGTTTGATGTACTCACTGGCATAATAAAAAGACTCATACGATATGTACCCCTCGGGTTTTTCCCTTTGTCGAACAAAACCTTTCAATTTATTCTTGTACCTCTCTAAGAAGAACATCCAACAACAAGAAACCACCCCAACTAATTCAACCTCATCTACTAGGTGGATTAGAAGATGAACTTGCAAGTCCATGAAACTCGTCAGTAATTCCTTCTCAAACATACAAACAATATCAACTATCTCTTGATGCCACCGTGGAATGCTAGCCACATGAATATCCTTTGACATGATCCAACGTAAAAATGTAGATAATTTAGATATGGCATGTCCTAGGTCTTGGGGGAAGTCATGTTTCACACCCCCACGCACGAAAAAAGGATAATGACAGTACAAAGTTATAAACACATGAAATAATATATAAAAATAGTTATTTTTTATGATCCCATGGGATAAAATTTAATAATATAAAAAATAATAAAATCATGCTTTTGACATTATACGTACTCTTAGGAGATTCAAATGGTCATGTGATTCAACCCTGAAAAATGGTCTTCCACGGTGAAGCAAGGTCGTAGTGAAGACCCATATGAAGATGGCACCCTCACACCAATTATAACTTCCTTTTCCAAATAAAGATCATATTTTTTTTAAATCCATGGGACACCACCTTCTTTGAAATACCAATTAGAGGGACCAACCTTTGATCTTGTACTTTCTAATCGTCTTGGAAAATGTTTATTTTTAGTTTTTTAAGTAATAATATCTTTCCTAATAGCCAATGTGTCACTTTTTTCGATGATATGTGTTTCCATAAAGAAGATGAAACATTTTTAAATATATGCATGGGATCTAATAAGTGGGTAATCTTAAGATGCTCCCAATATGGGAGGTTATAAAAGATAGATTTCCTTTTCATCCCAATGGGAAATTTCTCAACATAGGTGTCGAAGAATTCTGCATCATCGAACATAGGCTCCCCATCTGAATCGAACATTTCTATGAACTCCCTCTCCCTCTCTCTCTCATATGCTCTAATCCATTCAGTTGGTGTCGTTATTGCAGGCCTTTGGGTTCTCTCTCATTTACCATTGAAAGTGGACATTTCTCTTCTATAAGGGTGTTCTTCTAAGAGGAATACCCTGGAGCAGTCATACACTATATTTCATAGGTCGTTGGACCATCTAGCTTTCAGAGAAGGTCCAAAACATTTACATCCATAATACCCTTTTGTTACAAGACCTGCGAAATTATTGTATACAATATGCATGGCACGTTAAAGAATATCATGAATATCAGAACAATTACAACGAATTAAATTAACATGTGAAAGAATATTGTTACATATATAAACAAATCAATAAACACGCAATTTACCAGAGAAAAATTTTAAGATTGGATAATCATGTGTCCTGTAAGCACATATGCCATACAATGTAAAACTCCTCTCTACTGCGATGGATCTTGATACATCGTATACATTTATCCCATCCCATAATTCCTTCAATTCATATACCAGTGGTTGTAAGTAGACATCCATATTCTTCACTTGCCTTCTACCACGGACTATGAGAGCTAAAATAAGATGTTCATTCTTCACAGACAACCATGGGGAAATATTGGTATTGATCACTACTATAGGTCCAAAAAATATTTGGTGTTTTGGAGGGAATATGGGTTGATGCCATCCATGGCTATGTTGAGTCGTAGACTCCATACTTCATCCTTGAATTTTTCGGGCCATGTATCCTCTATATGCTTCATGGCTATTGAATCTGTTGGGATTCACATAACTCCCAAGTCACTTATGTGGGAGGCATGCCATCCCTACAACATAGATAATTCTTTGCAATGAAAGAGCCTTTGAAGCCTTGGATTATAGGCATGTGCCTCAATATCTTAAAAGGAGGACCACATGATTTACCCTTATTTTTTATTTATCATACCTATCATGCCCACATTTCGGACATATCTCTTTTTTTCATATTCTCCTCTATATATAATACAATAATTTGGACATGCATGATATGATATGTACTCAACACCCAACATTTTCAACAATTTATTTGCCTCTTTGCAGCTACCGGGGAAGACATTATCATTCAGAAGAGCCTTATATTTGAATAACATGTAGTTGGTGGAAAATATTAAATGTACAATGCCAATAATTATTAACGTTCATAAAATTGACCATTTGTAATGTTGATTGTGTGACAAGATTTCTCAAAATATAAGGGATTTTATGGTCAATTACCTCAAAATTTCTGAGAAACATGCATTCGACAAGCCAAACTATGATTTCAATTTGTACAGTAACATAATTGTCCCCAACTGGGTAGACTTTGACTGACCGCCAGGTCCAAAGAGAGGGGTGGTGGAAGAAAATTTAAGCTTTCGAAAAAGGTATCAGCGATATGAGCATCATCCCCTAGTTGATCAGCATTCTGGAATGCATCTAACAACATTGTCTCCATGGAGGTTGTATCCCTTAAGTAATCATCCATACCAACCTTATTTGATTGCCTCCATTGACAGCTTGTGAAGAACTATTATTGTTGTAGTCATTCCTAATTGATGAATCTGGACGTAGTGGGAATTGAATAGGTGGTTGATTCAACCATTCTTGGTATCATCCCTTTCCGAATTTTTCTCTTAATTCAGCCTTCTCTCGATTTGACATTGTTGTGGGGTGCAACGGAATATGGTAGGTAGGTCGTTCATCATCACTAGAATCCCAAATATATTTGAGATGATTAGTACAAAATCGATGATATCAATTGTAAGCATGTCAATGCTTCATTAATTGGTTTTTCGTTGAAATAATTACATTATACCAAGCAATTATTACCATCATTGTCCCAGGATTGTGGCTATAAGATGGCATGTTACAATTGGCAGGGTGAAGCGTCTGTCCATATTCATCTACCAACCGCGCCTTGCGGTATGCTACTCCTGATAAGATCTTCCGATGTTTTGGAACTGTTTGAATATTTTGTGCATCTGGAATCAATTCTGAATCTACATGAACATGCAAAATTGTATACATTAATTTTATTCAGCTGATTCACATGGATTAAAAAAAAAAAAATAGATAATTAAAATATGAATAAAATCTGAAGTAATTACGTATAGAGATGGATAGGGAGAACTCCGTGATGGACTTTGAGAAATATTATGGAACGTTTTGGATTTTGAAGAGTTGTCCATTTGATATAACTATGATATTTTCTCCCTGCATTTGAGCAAAATCAACAATCAATTTTGGTGTACATACCTAAAAGTAATTTCGGTGTCTTAAAAAAGGAGTTATTGTTATCAGTGCTAATGTGTTGTTAACTGCATCAGTGTGGTTTTATTACCAGACACACCGATGTTTTTAGTTAACAAACACACCAAATATCGGGAAAAAAAGTGCAAATTTATTTTTTTGAAGTGAAAAGAAAGAGGTAAACTAAAAAATGAGTGACAAATTATTTTTAGAAATCTAATTTCATAAAAAAATCTTTAAAAATTAAAAACTATTCATTATTTCATTATTTTTGCAAAAAATTTCAAGGAGGGATTTGCACGAGAGCACTATGGAGTAGCAAAATACTTTCGAACAACAACACTATTCAGAGAATCGGAATTTGAAACATCTGATGATTCACACAAAAACCCTGTAGTATAGTAAAATTGTTAAATTTTACTGTAATAATTGTTTCTTTTACAGTTTATGTTAGATTTAATACATGCATAGTAAAAAATTTAAATTTTACTGTGCATTTTACTAATAAAGTCATTTACAATCCCTATTCCTATTTACATTTAATTAAAATTCATTTAAAAAAAAAAAAAAAAAATCCACTCTTACGTTAAACCCTTGCTTCTTCTTATTTATGTGACTTCACAATTAGGGATTTTCATTTTAGATTTATAGGGTTTGTATTACTATATATATAGGCGTATGACATCTAACCCACGGGACCACTTGTAGAGTCGGATCCCAATCCCTGTCGGCCCTTGCACATTTTTTTTTAAATAGTTTTTGTTAATCAGTGCTCACTAGTTAAAATAGCACACCGAGTGCGTATTAACAAAAAACATTGTTTGATAAAAACATTTTTTTATTCATTTATGTTTATGTTGATCAGTGCTCTGGTATTAATATATAACACACTGGGTCTCTTATTAACAAAGAACATCGTACAGTGTTTCTAATGTGTTGGCAGTGCGTTTATAAGAACCTACCACATCGCTTTTGGTGTGTAAGTTGCGAAATTTGCACCGCGCGTCTAATTTAGATAGACGCATTATTTTCTTGATTTATTTATTTTTACCTGAAAATTATGTGATTTATTTATAAAATATATTAACCAATGGTACAGGTTTTATAATGATAAATAAATGGCTAACAAGATATCAAGAGATATTTGTCAAGGTGACCCCCTCTCTCCCTTCATGTTTGTCCTCATGGCGGAAGGCTTGGGGTGTCTTATCTGCCATGCCATCAGCTCTTTTTCCCTCAAAGGCATATCCATTCCTACAACCCCCACCCCTCCCTCTCCCATCAGCAATTCGTGGATGACAACATGTTGATTGGCCATCCTTCAGTCCAAGAAGCCCGATCTTTCAAAAAATTTCTAGATTGCTTCTCTGAGGCGTCAGGAACCACCATCAATGTCGATAAATCGCAGCTCTTCTTCTTTAATACCCCGACTATCACTCAGCGCAACATCGCTAGGATCCTTGGCTTATCTATCACCTCTCTTCCCATAAAATACCTTGGCGCTTCACTCATAGACTCTACCATCAAGGACTCATCTTGGAAGGAACTTCTGGACAAGCTAGAAGTTGGACTCTCTTCTTAGACCCACATAGATCTTAATATTTTTGGTCGTCTCGTTTTGATCAAAGAAGACCTTAAATCTATGCCTATGTATCTCTTCTATGTGTTAGCCACCCATAAATGGGTTCTCAAATCTATCTGAAACTTGCAACACAATTTCTTGTGGGGATGCAAAAAAGACAATAAGAAATGGGCCCTTGTTAAGTGGTCTGAGGTATGCTCACCCAAACACTTGGGAGGCTTGGGGCTTCAGGATCCTGGCCATATTAATGCCATCATGGGAGCACACATCTGGTGGAAATTGGTTTCCAAACCCAACTCTCTGTGGGCTCAGCTTTGGGCATCCAAATACGCTAGAAACTGGCCTAGGGAAGAACTCATTAGATACAATTCATATGACATGGGATCCCAAATTTTGAAAGCAGCCAAGTAACATAAATCTCTCATCTAATCCCATATTTTCTAGGAAATCCGCTCAGGTTCTCAAGCTCGCCTCTGGGAGGACTCTTGGCAACAACATCCTAAGCTAGCTACTCTATTTCAAAAACCCAGATGGAAATCCATTCTCTAGAGTAGGGAGGACAACCAAGTTAAACATTTATGGGCCATACCAATCATCAATGGCTTCCTACTACTCAGTGGAAGGAAAGTTTGAATGGGGAATCCCATGATGACATTGACAAGGAGCTAAGTAAAAAGAAAATCAGATGTACAGAAGGAGCAGACATCCTCAGATGGGGTTACACCACCCAAGGTACTTTCACCACTAAGGAGGCCTATCACCTACTTCACCCAAGTGATCATAATCAATTTAACACAATTTGGAAGCAGATATGGAACCCCAACATATGGCCAAAATTATCCACCTTTCTATGGTTGCTCAGCAAATTTTGCATCCTAACCTGGGATAATCTTCTAAAAAAAGGATTCACATGCCCCTCATGATGTCTTAATTGTCAAAAACAGGAGGAAACTATAAGTCATATGTTGGATATGTGCCCCTTCGCAAGCTCTCTTTGGGACAGAGTAGCCATTATCTGCATAGAATAGACAAATAACAAGGGGATGTCATCAACTCTATCTGCCTTTGGCAGAAAACTCCCTTTAGTAGCAATCTCCTTAATTATCTATGTATTCTCCTCCCGGGGCTTCTCCTATGGACTATCTGGAAGCAGAGAACGTTCAAAGATCAAGAAACTCTACAAGAGATACTATGGACCAATCTATGCAACAATCTAAAAGAGACTCCTGCCATGCAACATTGGAAGGATACGAATCTCCCATCTCAGCCCTCAGAGTGCACCATATGGGCCAACTAGACTCTGCAGAATCTCCCTCATCCAACCGTCTTCCTAAATCTCCTCGCTCTTATAGCCCTACCCTGCAAGACATTTACAAACTCAACTTTGATGGAGCCTCTAAGGGAAATCCAGGTGAAGCAGGCTTTAGAGGAATTTTCAGAAATACAGAAGGGGATCCCTTACTCATTTACTTTGGATCCATTTGATGGGACACCAACAACTCAGCGGAACTGGAAGGTCTTCTGCAAGGCCAACACCTTCCTCATGAGAGCAAATTCTTCCCTTTAGAAGTATAAGGGGACTCCCAAATCATTATCAACACTGCTCATCATCTTCTCCATGGCTCCTCTACCTCCAGACTCTCAAAGAGATGGAGATTAACTGCTCGGATGGAGCACCTTGAGCAATGATTGCATTCCTACAAAGCCATCTCATTCAAGCATGTTTGCAGATCAGCCAATGTAGTAGCAGACCTCCTGGCCAATAAAGGGGTGGACCATGATGCTCCCCTTCTCTCCTGCAAACTTCAAAACATCGATGATGAATCTCTTCGCATAGCATGCACTCAGTTGGTGCTCAAAGATATCCAATCCCCAGATGCGGTGATCAGTAATTCCCTCCTGGCACAACACATGGGCTCTCCAATGCCACATAGTTGTCTTCTCCACAAGGCAGCACCTGCCCCAAGTGTGAGAGCCTTAAATACGCCTCACTGGTCCATAGCCTGGTGCTCTCCTCAGAATTCAATTCCGCTTGCTGCGCATTCACTCCAACTCGTTTGACTTGCAGAGCACTCTAGACATTTATGGCCAATGGCGTCGAATCTAGCCTGCAATTGTCACGCACCTCCCTCCGTCTTTCCCTCAAGCTTGCTCTGCAAGCTCCTGCTCTCGACTCTGCAGGTGCTCGTTATGCCTCCGCCCCTCACGCTAATGTTCAATCACCCTCTGATCATCTATCTCACATTGCATATCGTTCCACTTCTTTTCCATCTCCCTCTACTCATCTGCCTCATCTGCATTCCGATAATTCTCCTAATACCATGCCTCGTCGCCACTGAATGCGCTGCCGCAAATGAGGAGGCAGAGTTTTTCCCTCTTGCCCTCCAATTCTAGCCATAGTGGAGTGCACTATGGATTTTTCAGTTGCCATGGAAGTGCCAGAGGTCTATGACCCACAGCTCCTCTCAGCCCATCTATCATTTCAAATTCTAGAAGCTTAGCCAAGAAAATTTGGCTCGGCATCTAGGAAAAGGCTGCGTAAATCCACTCTCTCTCATTCTTCCTCCCCGTAACCTAGGAAAATGGTGGCTCTTCCCGTAAAATTCAAGGAGGAAACCTCTGACAACAGGGGCAGCAGTAGCTTAACCGAAGGCGCTAGGCATTTGGACAAGGCAGAAGACACAAGTGCTCATTCCACCTCCACGCTGGAGTTGGACCCTTAGCTCTCCAAGAAAGAGGACGACCCCTCTGACTGTGGGTGCTACATAGTGGAAGAACTGCCTCGTCTGCAGCTTCAGAATGCAAAGGACCAAAAATTGTAGTGCCATGGTTCCTCTTTCTCCAGTTTTTTCTTGATTTACTTTAGTTTCTATGTTTATTTTCATTCTTCACATCAACCTTAGCTTCTGGGATCTTCTATTAAGGGTTGGTTTCCCCATTAGAGACAACTCTCTCTATGTTCTATGGACTGCTTTATGGGTTGGTTTCCCCCCAAGGGGCAGCCCCATTTTTGAATTTTTGAATTATATCTTTCCATCCGAGGTTGGCTAGCTCAGTAATCCCGGTCTGTAAACTGGATTGTACTTTTTGTATCATATAATAGAAACTAGTCTTATGCAAAAAACTAAAAACTAAAAACAAAAAACAAAACAAAAATAAAACTAAAAACTAAAAAACTAAAAAAAAAAATTACTAATAGCACATCCAGAAAAGAAAAAAAAAATTGCAAGTTCTTTATAAATTCTTTACAAAAATTATTATTTTTGAACTATATGTAAGTTTAACTAATATGTATTGTTTGGTGTGTATCATGCAAAACCACAAAATGACGAAGCTCGATAAGATTCTTTCTTATCTAAGACCAGATGAGCATAAAAGCTTAATGGAAATATTGCAGAAGAATGAATCAGATGAATGAAAAAATATTATTGATCCAATATGAGTTTCTTTTTCGAATTTTCATTAATAATATACTTAAAAATATTAGATAACATGTTTCAAACAATCTATTAATTCAGATATGTTTAATGTTATACAAGGACCAATAGCGAAAAAAATGAATGTTGTTCTAAGAAAATAAAAGAAAAAAAATAGAACATGCAAATGAAAATGAATTGCCCCTTAGCTCATCTGGGGTGATGATGGAGGTTAACGAAAGGGGGAAAACTTTTACAAAACTTTGAAGGATCTAATGGAATGAATGTATAGACGTTATTTCCACTTATAATACAAAAATAAATCCAATGATTCCAAGAACCAAATTTTATTTAAACTAGAGGAAGAGTTTCCGGAGAATTGGTCAATGAGACTTGTCAGAGTTTTAATAGCAAAAACATACAACAACAAAAAAAAAGGATTGAAAAAAGTAATATTTTTTTAAATGTTTTTCTAGAATTATATGTATATATTACTACAAAACAATCATTTATAAATATCACTTTTGTTATATTTAGTTTATTTTCATGTTACTTTTTCAAGAAGATTATGAAAATTTTCAAAGGATGAACGAACTAATTTAAGAAATATGCGAGTAGGAATGTCCAAAAAAGTATACAAGGAGATGGTCAAAGAAATGGACATACAAGGTATACCCATGCAGATAGGCATTGCATGCATTGGTATGGTTTGTCTTTAATGCGTCGGTGCATTTTTATAATTTAACAACCTGGTGCGTTTTTACACCTTAACGACCTAGTGTGTTTTTACATCTTATCGGCGCCGGTGCATGCACTTTATATTAGCCTGGTGTGTATTTGTGGGTGACATGCACCGAGTTGTTGCTAAATGTCTCAGGGCTTCCGAAATTTGTTTTCCATTCCATTTCTTGGTATGTTTACAGTACCGGTGCGTACAGGTTAAAATGTACCAGTGCGTTCACATATGAAGCGTGCACCGATAAGAAATGCATCCGTAAAAACCTTTGATCGCCCAGTTTTTTTTAGTTTTGTTGAAATTCCGTTAGAAGCTCCGTCAAAACCTCCGTTACCAAAAATGAGTGTTGTAGAAAATGTTTTTTTTTACAATTTTGGCCAATTTTATAACACTAAAAATCTCATTTATAACCGCCACTAAAAAGTCTTTTCCTTATAGTGAAAAAAGTCTTGATGGTTTCGCTTCTAATTTTTATATCTAATTTTTGTATCTGTGTCATTTCTCTCAGAGACATCAAAGAGTAAATCGAAGATGTCTTTAACATGAGGCTAATTGAAGATGTCTTTAACATGGGGCTATATGTCTTCGTGTCTGAATGTCCATGCGATGATGAATATGACTTTGCGTAAATGAAAATCTCTCATATCTATTGAAAGAAAAATATAGGAGGACCATCCCCCATCTTCTAAGATCTCTCAGCCATTGAGATAAATCTATTAAAAGAGATGCCAAAGAAAGTGCAAATAAAGTTCAAGAAATTTTAAAAAATTCAAGAATTAGACGTAGGAGGGAAAAGCCAAAGCTAGTTTGTGAAATTTAAAAAAATCCAAAAACTTTAGATGCCGGGAGAATTACGAGGCACGAAGAGCAGTTAGACGGACAAGAAAGGTAAGTCTGATGACGGAAACGAAGATAGGTACAATCATCGAAGAATGCCAGCCAAACGCGAATTAGAAAAATCTGATTGCATAGCAATGTCAATGGGGATGTATGACATACATATCTAAATGTTGCATCATCTCTGAAAAGTCACAATATAGACAACTGCAGGGGAAATGGCCTATTTAATAATGTAGTGCTAATATATATTAATATTACTATTATTATTGTATTAATCTTATAATAATACTTTTATCGTAATTTATTATGAATACTTTTATAATAATATTGTTGTATTTTTATAGTAATTTGGTAAAGATAAAAATCAACACCAATTCCATAATAAAATTGAGTTTTGGATTATTTTTAAAAAGTTGTTAAGTCTTAAAAAAAAAATTGGTAATGTAGATATAAGGTTAATATAAATCTATATTGTTGTATTTTTATAATAATATAGTAAAGATAAAAACTAATACTAATTCCATAGTAAAACTGAGTTTTGGATAATTTTTAAAAAGCAATAGCTTAAAAATAAATAAACCATACATAAAACAAAATTAATATTATTATTTTCATAATAAAAGTCTATACATAATAGAACATCACTAATAAATAATATTATTATTTTCTAAAATGATGTATTAATATAATATATAATAATATAATTATTAAGGTAATATGGCAATATTATAAATAATCATTGTTATAAAATATATTGATATTTCTAGTTATAAAATAATATGAATCTAATATTATAATAATAATAATAATAATATATTATGTTAGGATAATAATATTATTATAATAAAATATATTAATAGTATTATTATATATATGAGAAAAAATTGTAGTTCCATTCAAAAAATAAGTAAAAATTACATTTTTTAGATACATAAACAATGTATATTTCAAGGCCAAAAAAAGTTTGGAAAAAATAGTTGTAAGCTCTAGTTTACTTGTTGCTCATTCATTTTAGAATTTGTCTTTTCATTAAATAAATAGGATGAAAAAAAAACATATAAGATAGTAATCATATAGGGGTCCTGATAGTTTGTCCAGCACAAATAGAAAATGTTGACCATACATCTAATATCAAGTAGAAAAGAAATAACTCAAAAAGTAGATATCTTCTGTTTGGTTCATGTGGAGTTGTCGCAATTATGGTTCTATGTTAATTTTCCCTAAATGTCCTACGGTAGAATTACTAGGTTTTTCCATTGTTTTCCATTTTTTTGCTCTATCATTCCCCAACAGTATTTGTCCAAAACTAGGCCTTCTTTTGAAAGGAGGTCAACAGTCATGTTCCTCTCTTTGTAGATGTGAGAGTAGGAGAAAAAGTGAAAGAGTCAGTAAGTCTCATAGCTTCCTCAAGAATATGCAGGAGGATAATGTTTCTGCAAACTTGAGTTTTATTAATCAAATTGATTGTGAGCATGGAATCCCCAAAGATCTATAGTTGTGTGCATCCCTTCTGTGAAGAGAATAGTAACAAATTTTTACAAGCCAGGAACGTCACCTAGCTATTGGTCTCGTGGGAAAACCCTATTTTTACCTGGAAAAAAATTGTTTTTGAGAGATAAAGGATGAAACCCCTACCACTTTGTAGACCATTATTTGTAGAGGATCTACCAAAATAGGCCCACAGCCTAGATTGATCAACAAGTTCCAATCTTATTACTTTTGGGGAGCCAAACGTTTTTCCTAAGGAAAATAATTTAGAATAGCCATAGCTTCCGCAACAATGTGATCAAGCACCGAGGCCTTATCCTAAAATATTTCCTTATTTCTAGCTAGCCACACCCTACAACAAATATATAGAAGAGTGATTTGATAGAATGACAATTAGGATTTGAGTTCCAAGCCTTCCATGAATCCTCCAAATTTGCGTCTTCTTGTGAACCTTTGTGGCCCATAGATATCCTGCATTTTTTCCACAGTTGTTGATAAAAAGGGAATGTCATAAATAGATGGCAGATATTTTTGTCATTTTCTTTGCATAAAGAGCACCACCCTGGACCAACCATGAATCATCTTGTTCCCAGGTTGGAACCTTCTTCGCCATTAAACACCACATTAGAATTTTTACCTTAGTAGGATATATTATTTTCCATGTTGTTTTCACCACCATTGTTGGTCAATTTTGAATCTCTCATCCAATTAGGAAATGTAGCCCAGCATTGAAGTGTAAGTGACATAAGGAGAAATGCTCCAAATTATATTTTCATCTTTTTTTGTTAGTCCTATATAGCCATTGGATAGGGCTTGCAATAATTTGAGCCAAGCATCACGATACTCCTCTTCAAGACCCAACTCTTCAGCTAGTAACGATCCTTGTATCCAGATAGATGAGTTTCTCTATCTAGCAATATGAGCAAGCTTAGACTAACCTCTAACCCTCAGAATTTTGATTAATTGAACAGGAAACAAGGGTCTTTGGCCTCTACTAGACCATGGGTCAAGGCCGAGCCTCACTCTATCACCTCTCCCAACCCACCATGCCAACCCTTGACTAATAATGTATACTAATATAGTATTATTATATAATATCCATAATTTGATTAGCATAACTAGTTTGATTGAAACAAATACAAAACTATCTAGAATTAATTCAAAATTAATCAAAAGTATTCTTGAAATTAATGCATAATTAACTATATAGTTCTTATTCTCTAAACTATTGTTGTTTATTATTCTCACTCTCTATTATTCCTACCATGTAAAATATTGTTCTCAATTTTCCTTATTCTAGTTATATTATTCTCTTTCTAAACTATTCTTCTCTAGAGTGTTGCTTGTGTAACCATCATTATTCTCTAAATTATCTCTAAACTATTTCTCTCTTTCTCTAAACTATTATTATTTGAATTATTGTTTTATATTTTTATCATTCAATAACTTTTTATGGTTTTTTTTCCATTTTCTCTATTGCTATATTTTATTTATTATTCTTGTTTTCCTTTATTTCTCCTCATCCCTTATACTGTATAATTCTCTTACTCTATCTTGAAAACTATTGAATATTTCTTTAGCTCTCTATTGTAAAATATTGTTTCTCTATTTTTTCTTATTCTTTATCATTTTGTCTAATTATATATTTTCATTTTATCATTTTTTATTGTTTTCTCCCTTCTTCTTTTTTATTGTATAATCTTCTCATTCTAGATTATAAGTGATTGTTCTATTTTTATTGTTATCAGTTGTTCTCATCATACACATTATTGTTTTATAATAACTAGTTTTTTTTAGTTCTAACAACTATTGTTCTCTAAAGTATTGCTTTCATCCTCAAAATGGTTGTTATTAAAAATATTTTTTTGTTATTTGGTGCTCTCTATTGCTAGTAACTTCTTTCTTTTCTTATTTTCTCTATTTTATATATTGTTCTAGTTCTCTATTATTTTCTCTTGTACACTCCTTATCTTGTAGAATTATGGTTCTCTATTCAATGCTTCTTATAATTATCTTTTCTTTTTCTTTTTTTTTAACTGGGTTTTAATTTTTTATTGTTAATAATTGATTTTTTTTCTATTGTTAATACTTGATTTTTTCCTTTTTTACCTTTCTTGTTATATTTTGTTTATTATTCTTATTCTCATTTGTTTTCTATTATCCTATATAGTGTATAATTAATTCATTCTCTATTGTAAATTATTGCATGTTTATTTATCTCTCTATTGAAGTTTTCTCTATTTTTCTTATTCTTTATTATTTTATCTAGTTATATATTCTAACCATATTGTTCTCTATTGTTTTCTCCAAACTTTATTTATTGTATAATTTTCTCATTCTTGCATGTAAATAATTGTTTCATTTTTATTGTTATCAATTATTACCATTATATAAATTATTGTTCTATAATAATTGGTTTTCTAATTCTAACCATTATTATTTTAGAAAGTATTGCTTTCATTTTATGGAAAATATTGCTCTATTTTTTGTTGCAGGAACTTGGTTTTTCTTTTTTCTCTATTTTCTTTATTGTTTTAGTTATTTATTATTTTGTCTATTGTAGAATTCTCTTAGTATTGTGTTGTTCTCTATTACCTGGTTTTTTAATTATCTCATTTTTTATTAACTGGTTTTATATTGAATCTTTCTTAGCTGGTTGGTTTTTTCTCATGTGTTCTATTGTTAATAATTAGAATGTTTCTCAACAATCACTAGTTATAGTTTTTTTTGGTTAGTTTTATTTGTGTTTTCTCACCCTCTATAATGTATAATTATTTCATTCTTTATTACAAACTATTGCATATTTCTTTAGATTTTTAGTGTAAGCAATTACTTTCTCTATTTTTCTTATTTCTCGTTCAATTGTTTTCTCCTATTTTTCTTAATTGCTTTCTCAATCTCCATTGTAAATGGTTGTTCTCTTTTTATTGTTATGAATTGTTCTCATTTATAAACTATTGTGTTATAATAATTTATTTATTTTTAACAACTATTGTTCTTCAAGTATTTTTCTCCTCTAAATTGTTGTTATGTAAAATATTATTTTCCTTTTTATTGTTCTTTATTATTAGTAACTTGTTTTCTCTGTTTTCTTTATTATTTTTAGTGATTTTTTAATTGTAATATGCTTATTTATTGTATAACTATGTTAGTATTGTCTTTTTCTCTATCAATTGGTTTTTTTATTATCTAATTTTTTATTAACTTGTTTTTATATCAAATATTATTTTGTTATTTTTTTCTATGGTTAATAATTGTATTGTTTTTAGGGGTGATAGGAAGGGAAGGGCTTCTTATTAATACCCATGGAATAATGGAAATTCGATATGCATGGGACTATAAACAGAACCAATAACCAAGTTGAAATGTATGGGTTGATGCAAGGATTGATAATTACCAAATATAGAAGAGTGAACCAAATAACCATCTTGGAAGACTCCTTGATTACGATACAATACATTGTCAAAATAATAGGCCCCAAGGAAAATCATTTTTCCAGGACCTAGCTCAAAATTAGATCTCTCCTCAACGCCTTCAGTGAGAATAATCTCTTCCATATCCTCTGGCATAAAAATATGGAGGAGAATAGCATGGAAAAAGTGGCTTGTAACATTAGGAATTAGAATTAATGATCAATGGCACCAAGGGTAAATGTGGTATCCCCTAAGTTCAACTCTAGGGAATCATATCTTTATCACTTTGCATCCCCAATGAAAAATTTAAGAGTGAAGGCATTTAAATCATTGAAGCATGGTAGTATTAAAATTTTGCAAGGCTCGAAGGTTGATATGACATTAAGTGGTTGGATAAACCATGAGAATGTGGTAACATACAGTATTTATAATCATGCATGGTTGCAGGCTTTGAATTCGCATGAGGTTGGAACTTATATGCAGGTATGGTTTCTTGCATCTCGTTGTATTATGATTGCTTTCTTTTGTCGCCCTTAGGTGAAATTTAATGAAGGTACAATGACTCCTATGTGGAATAATTTAGATTTTATGCGTGAAAATCATAGACATGATGCAGGGATAGGGAGGGTGTTTTATTTATTGGTAGGTATTCCAAAGTTTTCTCAATTCCACTGCTTAAGGGTGTGTCTCAGGGGTGGTATTTGGGTTGCACCTTAGGCATGGATGGGAAAACTATATATGGCTTCTCCTACTAGTGTCTCTAGTGTCAGCAAAGTCCATCTCTATGTGATGGATCCTTAAACAGGGGGGTGTTCTTTAGCTTGTTGTTGGAGAAGCCTAGGTGCCAATCTGGCATGTTGATTTGGTTAGACATATTTCTCTATAATCTCATTATTGCTCTATGTTTGACAGCTAGGAGTGATAGAGGAAACTTGGTGTTGTTGGGAAGTTTATTTCCTTGGCCAGGAAACCCCTGTGTGCAGGGCACAAATGTTTTTGGAAAATTTACTATGGTTTGGTCACCACATTTTTAGTTGGACAGGGTTTGCAGTAAGTACTGGATTATAATGGTTGAGTACAACTTTGAGGTATCCGAGTTGGGTAATTCTAGTGATCAAATGGACACAGACGTGTCCTCCGGTTATGGTTCCTCTTATTCAGAAAGTATATGGATGCATTGCAAGAAGTTGCACGAGGCTTTGGTTAAGGTTGATTCTCACCTTCAAACTCAGGTCATGCATACAACCTATGCCTAGATAGAACTCTCATATAAGTTGATTTCTCTCTAGATTTAAATTGCTCGGATTATGGATGAGGCCTTTTCCTTGTGCAGTATGCTTATGGATCTGAAGGAAACATTGGAATTGTGGGCCATGGAAGAGGTCATGGAAGTTGGACTAAAACGTTTGGAGATATACCTCAACAAAATGGCACAAGAAATGGATTAAGCACCCCTATGCACAGTACCTTGCTCACATTTTTTATCTTATGTTTAGTTTGTCTTTGAATTTTGGTTTTTCATGTTTTCACTTGGTAATTTTGGGCCTGAACTCGCTAGCCAAGTATGGCTATGCTTTATGTAAATATCGTCTTGTTTGTCATATGTCATCATAAACTAGTATGCTCGTAGTTGTATATGCATGCTTTTTCAAGTTGTAGCTAGATGAATAGATTTTTATAGCTATGGATTCTTGAGATGTATAGCCCATGTATTTGGTTGTGACTGGGCACATATTTTCAAATAAATATTACTCATTTCTGTTTTTAATAAATAATTGGATTTTTTTCTCAGTAATAGTTAGTTTTTTCTCATTTTCTCTATTTTATATTGCATCTTTCTTTCTCTCTATTTTAAACTATAGTTTTCTCTATTTTTCTTATTCTCTATTATTTTATATAGTTTTTGCACCAAGAGGCGCATTCTACATCCTAGTATGACCCCGATGTGTAAGTATGTCGGAAGCCAAAATAAAAAAACTAAAAATAAAATTAAGAATAAAATCTAAGTAATGTTGGCATAAAGAATAAATATCACAACCATATAAATAAACAATTAAAAATAAATTTAAATAATATAAATTTAAAATATGATAGGTATGGTAAATAAATAAAACCTATTTTGGCTTCCGACATACTTACACATCTAGGTCATACTGGGTTGTAGAATGCGCCTCTCAGCGCAATAAAGAAAAATGAGAGAAAAAAATATAGAACAATAAAAGAATAATATACCAGCCTAGATCCATCTTAACTCTGGATCTATCAAGCGCCGAGAGCGATCAAACCTCTCAAGGTAAAAACATTTCCTCAAGTTTTGCACTCAGAAAAGAGAATGGGGGAGAGAAGGAGAGATAGAGTCATATAGTAACAAAGTTGGAAGGTGAAGATAAAGAGAGAGAGGTGGGAGAGAAAGGAAGAGAGGGACTGAAGAGAGGTAGGGAAAGAGAGATGGAGATGGAGTGGGGGAGAGAGGGAGGTAAGAATAAAGACATAGAGAGTGAAATGTGGATAGAGATAGAGAGAGTGATAAGGAATATGGAGATAAATGGAGAGAGGATAGCAGGAGGGAGAGGGACAGGAGGAGGGACCAATATATAGATAGATTGGAGAAAGATAATGTATGTTTTGGTCTTGATATAGAGAGACAGAAGGAGATATAGATATAGATGGAAGGTGAAGATAAATAAGAGATAGATGGAGACAAGGAGGGGGGGCAAAGAGATTGATAGATATGGAGTGAGAGAGTGTGTGTGTTTCGCGGGGTGTGATAAAGAGACAAAGAAGGAGAGATGGAGGGAGATATATATATATATATATAAATGGAGGGGGGAGAAAGGGAAGAATATTTCTTGCAATGGATGCATAAATTTCATTTTAGATGGTGATTCCTAATCCTATTTGATTGCTTGCACTAGATGCATTGATTTTAGTGTAGATGTTGATTTATAATGGTATTTGATTACTTTCACTAGATGCATTGATTTCAATGTAGATGATTTCTAATCCTATTTGATTTCTTGCATTATATGCATTGATTTTAGTGTATATGTTGGTTTCTAATTCTATCTTCTTACTTTCACTAGATGCATTGATTTGAGTGTAGATGTTGATTTATAATCCTATTTTATTACTTGCATTACATGCATTTATTTTAGTGTAGATGTTGTTTTCTAATATTATTTGATTTTTTGAATTAGATGCATTGATTTTAGTGTAAATGTTGATTTCGAATTTGATGTAATTGGATGTATGATGGTACATTAATTTCAAAGTCGTTGGATTAATAGTGTGCATTGATTTCAATGTAAGCACAAAAAATTATTGACAATGTAGATTTATTTTTGTGTTATAGTAATTAAACCTAATAATATTGGAGAGCAAGAGAGACAAGGTATGATGTTTACTACAACACCTCAAGCTAAATATTTAAATGGTTATGATTTCAACTTTCTTTTTCATATAATCGATATGAAAAGATGACAAAGCTAACAAGGATGACAGTAAGACCAGTAGAAGAAAATAGTTTGATATTGATCACAATCAAGGTTATTTGTAATTTACTACATTCATGTTATTCACATTTTCTATCATTCAATATTATTACATTGTCACTTTGCATTCAAAAAAATTATCGTATCTTTTTTTTAGTGTCCTTAAACCTCTTCATATTTTAATAAATTTATATTTTAAACAATTTTTAATTGTTTATTTATATGGTTTTGTAAGCTATTTTTTAAGCCGACATTATTTAGATTTTGTTTTTAAAAATTTCTTTAGTTTTTGTTATTTTGGCTTCCAACATACTTACACATCTAGGTCATACTAGGATGTAGAATGCGCCTCTCGGCGCAATAAAGAAAAATGAGAGAAAAAAATATAGAACAATAAAACAAGAATATACCAACCTAGATCCATCTTAACTTTGGATCTATCAGGCGCCAAAAGGGATCAAATCTCTCGAGGTGCAAACCTTTCCTCAAGTTTTACACTCAAAAAAGAGGTTTACACCTCTAGAGATTTTATCCCTCTCAGCACTTGATAGATCCAGAGTTAAGATGGATCTAGGCTGGTATATTCTTGTTTTAATCTTCTATATTTTTTTCTCTCATTTTTATTTATTGTGTTGAGAGGCGCATTCTACATCCGAGTATGACCCAGATGTGTAAGTATGTCAGAAGCCAAAATAAATAAATAAACTAAAGAAAAAAATAATTTTTAAAATCTAAATAATTTGGGCTCAAACAATAACTTACAAAATCATATAAATAAACAATTAAAAATTTATTAAAAAATAAATTTATTAAAATATGAAGAGGTTTAAGAACACTAAAAAAAAATGGTAAATAAATATAAATATAAATAAACTAGAGGTATGGTAAATAAATAAAAATATAAATAAACTAGAGGTATGGTAAATAAATAAAACCCTGTTTTATATATATTTACTCCATAAACCTCTATATTTACAAAAACTCAAAAAAGAGGTTTTATTTAGGTCAAGTCTATGGTCCAAATACCATGGGACAAATACCATGGGACAAATACCATGGTCCAAAAACCATATTTATAAAAGAGGTATGGTAAATAAATAAATATAAAAGAGGTATGAAGAGGTAAGGTAAATAAATAAAAATACATCAAATAGGATTAGAAATCAGCATCTAATTATTTATGAAGTCTATGACCCAAATACCATGGACCAAATTATTATTAATAGCATGCAAAAAAAACATTATTAACCCTAACATTAATATTAATAATATTATTATCGTTAAATCTAATATTCATATTAATATATTATAATATTAATATTATTAAATTTAATAAATTAGATCAATACAATATTAATTTGTTATATTATAAGATATAATATATATATATATATATATATATATATATGTATGTATGTATGTATGTATGTATGTATGTATGTATGTATGTAGAACAAAGGAATATGATAGAGGTGGATAAATAGGGGGAGTGGCAAGGGAGAGATGGAGGTAAACTCAAGGAGAGGGAAGAGGAGGAATGAATACAGAGAGAAGGAGAGGAGTGAGAGAGGTATATAAAGGTAAAAAAGGGAGAGTGATACATAAATATGGAGGTGGGAGAGAGAGAAGGAGAGAGGGAGGGAGAAGGAGAGAGGATTGGAGGGTACAGAGAGAGTGAGAGAGGGGGCGGAAGGGATAGGGAGGTAGGAGAGAAAGGGAGAGAGAGGAAGGATGAGAGGAGCAGAAGAGAGGTAGGGATAGATATATGGATTTTGAGGGGGGGAGAGAGAGGGAAGAAGAAAGACATAGGGAGTGAGAAGTGGAGAGAGAGGGAGTGACAAGAGAGAGATGGAGAGAGAGTGTGTGTGTTTAAAAGTGAGATAAAGAGACATATAAGGAGTGATGGAGACAAGGGGGGAGAGAAGGAGAGATAAGGATAAAGGGAGGGATATAGTAACATTGTTGGAGAGGGAGAGAAAGAGTGATGTGGGAAGAGAGAGGGTTTGAGGGCAGAGAGAGAGAGTGATGGGGGGGCACATAGAGGGAGGTGGGAGATAAAGGGAGAGAGAGGAAGAGAGTGATAAGGGAAGATATAGGATTGTAGGGGAGAGAGAGAGAGAGATAGAGAGAGAGAGTGATGGGGGAAGGGATAGGGAGGTAGAAGATAAACGGATAGAGAGGAAGGAAAAGAGAGGGGACTTGAAAGAGAGGAGGAGAGAGGGAGGAAGATAGGAGGAGAGAGGTAGTGATAGAGATATGGAGTTGTATGGGGGGAGAAGGGGGGATAGAGAGAAGGATCTGGATTGGGAGAGAGGGAGGGAAGAAGAAAGACATAAAAAGTGAGTAGTTGAGAGAGAGAGGGAGTGACAAGGGAGAGATGGAGAGAGAGTTTGTATGTTTTGGGGTGAGATAAAGATAAAAACAAGGAGAGATGGAGAGAATGGGAGAGAGAAGGATAGATAGAGTCATATAGTAACAAATTTTAAAGGTGAAGAAAGAGATAGAGAGGTGGGAGAGAAAGGAAGAGAGAGAGTAAAGAGAGGTAGGGAAAGAGAGATGGAGATGGAGGGGGAGAGAGAGGGAGGTAAGAATAAATACATATAGAGTGAAATGTGGAGAGAGAGAGAGAGAGTGATAAGGAAGATGGAGAGAAAGGGAGAGAGGATAGTAGGAGGGAGATGGAGAGGGAGGTAATAAAAAATACATAGAGAGTGAAAGGTGGAGAGAGAGAGAGAGAGAGAGAGTGAGTGATAAGGAAGATGGAGAGAAAGGGAGAGAGGATAGTAGGTGGGAGAGGGAGATGAGGAGGGATTGATAGATAGATATATTGGAGAAAGAGAGTGTATGTTTTGGTCTTGATATAGAGAGATAGAGGAAGATAGAGATATATATGGAAGGTAAAGATAAAGAAGAGATAGATGGTGACAAGGAGAGGGGGACAAAGAGATTGATAGATATGGAGTGAGAGATTGTCACGGTGTGTTTCGCAGGGTGTGATAAAGAGACAAAGAAGGAGAGACGAATGGAGATATAGATATAGATGGAGTGGGGAGAAAGGGAAGAATATTTATTGCACTGGATGCATTGATTTCAGTGTAGATGGTTATTCCTAATCCTATTTGATTGCTTGCACTAGATGCATTGATTTTAGTGTATATGTTGATTTATAATGATATTTGATTACTTTCACTAAATGCATTGATTTCAATGTAAATGATTTCTAGTCCTATTTTATTGCTTGCACTAAATGCATTCATTTCAATGTAGATGGTGATTTCTAATCCTATTTGATTGCTTGCAATAGATGCATTAATTTCCATGTAGATGTAGATTTCTAATTATATTTGATTTCTTGCACTAGATGCATTGATTTAAATCTAGATTATTCCTAATCATATTTGATTGCTTGAACTAAATGTATTTATTTCAGTGTAGATGGTGATTTCTAATCTTATTTGATTGCTTGCACTAGATGCATTGATTTCAGTGTAGATGTTGGTTTTTAATCATGTTTTCCTGCTTTCACTAGATACATTGATTTGAGTGTAGATGCTGATTTCTAATCCTATTTTATTACTTTCATTAGATGCATTGATTTCAGTGTAGAAGTTGTTTTCTAATCTTATTTTATTTCTTACATTAGATGCATTGATTTCAGTTTATATGTCGATTTATGATTTGATATAATTGGATGTATGATGGTACATTAATTTTAAAGTCATTGGATTAATAGTTTGCATTGATTTCAGTGGAAGCACAAAAAATTATTGACAATGTACATTGATTTTTGTGTTATAGTGATTAAACCTATTAATATTGGAGAGAAAGAGACACAAAGTATGATGTTTACTACAATAGCTCGAGCTAAATATTTAAATGGTTTACCATTCCAACTTTCCTTTTCATATAATCGATATGAAAAGATGACAAAACTAAACAGGGCGACAATAAGAATAGTACAAGAAAATAGTTTGAGATTGATGACAATGAAGACTATTTGTAATTGACTACATCCTTATTATTCACATTTTCTATCATTCAATATTATTACATTGTCACTTTGCACTCAAAAATTTTATTTCATCATTAAAGTTATTTTACAATATTAATCATCTTAACAAACTCAGGTAATTTAAAATTAAAATGACTCTATAAATCTCAGACATATTTAGCATATTTAAAATGGTTATATTAATATTATATGTATTTACATATTATTGATAAAATTAATCACATGTTCCACATATTATCGATAGATTTTCCTTGGCCACATACCACTGAAACCAGTCTAGATCCATCTTAACTCCGAATCTATCAAGCACCGAGAGGGACCAAATCTCTGGAGGTGCAAACATTTCCTCAAGTTTTACACTCAAAAAAGAGGTTTGCACCTCTAGATATTTGATCCCTCTCGGCGCTTGATAGGTCTGGAGTTAAGATTTGATCCCTCTTGGCGCTTGATAGGTTCGGAGTTAAGATGGATCTAGGCTGGTATATTCTTGTTTTATTGTTCTATATTGTTTCTCTCATTTTACTTTATTGTGCCGAGATGCTAATTCTACAACCCAATATGACCCAATGTGTAAGTATGTTGGAAGCCAAAATAACAAAAAGTAAAGAAAATTTTTAAAATAAAATCTAAATAATGTCGGCTTAAACAATAACTTACAAAACCATATAAATAAACAATTAAAAATTGAATTTAATAAAATATAAAGAGGTTTACGAACACTAAAAAAAGATATGGTAAATAAATAAAAATATAAATAAACTAGAGGTATGGTAAATAAATAAAACCTCTATTTATACCTACTTGGGGGTATGGCAAATAAATAAAACCTCTATTTATACGTACTCGAGGGTATGGTAAATAAATAAAAATATAAATAAACTAGAGGTATGGTAAATAAATATAACCTTTTTTTATATTTACTCCATAAACTCTATATTTACAAAAACTCAAAAAAGAGGTTTTATTAGGTGAAGCCTATGGGCCAAATACCATATTTATAAAAGAGGTATGCTAAATAAACAAATATAAAAGAGGTATAAAGAGGTAAGGTAAATAAATAAAAATATATCAAATAGGATTAGAAATCAGCATCTAATTATATATGAAGTCTATGACCCAAATACCACGGACCAAATTATTATTAATAGCATGCAAATTAAAATTTATTAACCCTAACATTAATATTAAATTATTAATATTAATATTAATATTAATATTATTTTTAAATCTAATATTCATATTAATATTATTGAATTTAATCACTTTAGATTAATACAATATTAATTTGTTATATTATAATATATATTAATATATCATGATATATATATTAACTCTAGATATATATATCGGAGGGAAGAACAAAGGCATATGAAAGAGGTGGAGAAATAGGGGGAGTGGCAAGGGAGAGATGGAGGTACATTGACGGAGAGGGGAGAGGAGGAATGAAGAGAGAGAGAGGGACAAGAGTAAGAGAGGTAGAGAAGGGTAACAGAGGGAGAGGGATACATAAAGATAGAGGTGGGAGAGAGAGAAGGAGAGAGGGAGCGAGAAGGAGAGAGGATTGGAGGGTAGAGAGAGAGAGAGAGAGGATAGGGATATAGGAGAGAAAGGGAGAGAGAGGAAGGATGAGAGGAGGAGGATAGAGGGAGGGATAGAGAGATAGCGTTAGAGGGGGAGAGAGGGAGAGAAGAAGAAATATATAGAGAGTGAGAAGTGGAGAGAAAGGGAGGTATGAGAGAGATATGGAGAGAGAGTGTGTATGTTTAAGGGTGAGATAAAGAGACATAGAAGGAGTGATGGAAACAAGGGGGGAGATAAGGAGAGAGAAGGAGAAAGGGAGGGATATAGTAACTGTTAGCCGCCCTATAAATTTTGACAAGAAAACAGGGGGCTAGAATGTTTTTGAGCCTTCAAGGAATGCATTTCCTCTGAAAACACATCATCCTTGAAGCCTCCTTGTGCCTTTATATACATCCTTTGGTAAAATCCTCCCTACTGTGCTCCAAAAGGCCTACATTTGCACCTTGTATCTCTGCAGGATGCCCCATCTTAGCCTTATTTTCCCGCTATCAAAGTGCCCCTCTTATCCCCTAAATTCCCCCAAAAATCCCCTCTAAACCCTACTCACACCCCTGGTTTGGACTAATTTCCCCTTTTCTCCCTTATCGTTACCACTTATTGGCCCCAACAATGAGCCAAAACCATATTCTTTGTGTATGTGGGTCTAGCACCTTTCGGCCCTGGCCCCAGAACCCTTCTCCCCACATGACCCCACGCCAAGACTGAGCGCCAAGGTGGAAGGCGCTTATCGCAAATATACCGGGAGTATTTTAAAACCGTTTATCTGTATAGATCGGACGGTCGTCGCATTTCCCACTGCGTCCACCGTGCACCTCGTTCACCGCTCAGATCGCATCACAGTCGTTCGTAAACCCGCCAGATCAATGGTCAGAAGTTCACCCGCCCTGTGGTCCCCGTGTCACACACTGTTCAAAACCGGTGGTATCCATCGTACCGCGTTCGGGGGTTGAGCGGTTTTTTCCATTTCACAGCGATTCCATTCATCACATGCCATGTGTCCTGAGAACTGTTTGAAAACCACCCCCCCATCACGCGTTAAAATTCGGTAATTGACCCGGCATGATATGCATATCAACCGTTTGATCTGGGGCTCTCAATACAACGGTGATCGCGCCGCGAAGATACACGGGAGTTAAACCAAGGCAATCATACCCCTGGCCCACTATCCATTGCCCTCTGACCCGTTTCCAGCCTTCGATCTCCTCCTGAGATTGGACGATCCAGATTTAAAGTCAGCCCGCCATCACCACGTCCTGCCACTTCACCCATTCCACGTGTTTTTGTCGCATCTTCGTCTTTTCCTCTATATTTCATTCCAAGGTCAAAGTTTTAATGTTTCACATCGGAATTTTTATCTCAACGTTGCCCAGTGCATTTCTCACTATTCCACGGTTTTCCTCCACAGTATCCTCTGCATGCATCGTCGTCAACCATGCCACGTCGCCATTTTCGCAGTCATCCACACCACCCTCCCCATGCATGGTTTTCTTAATTTGTTTTCGTGTTTTGCAGGGTTACAGGTAGGCGGAAAACCGCCATGATTCATACGCACTAGTGTAGAGGCACAATGCACGAAGAAAGCTGAAATCTGAGCCTAATATTACAGAGACTGACTGGAAAGGTGTCTGCAACGTAAATTTCATCAAAGGACAGAGTTCAAACTCTGCAAAACCTCTCCGGCACCATTAAGGCTCAGATTGCGTAAATAAAGACAGTACTGGAGCAGCAAGGAGTTCAAGGCACGTAACAGCAGATTTTGAGCCTTTTCAGGGATTTAGAAGGCAAAGGTACCAGTTCAAAGACATCACGGATCGCAGGGAAGGTCCAATGCACAGAAGACCATATCATCTGGATGTTCAAACCAGCAGAATGCTTCCTCCTGAGCAAGGACACGGTACACATTATTGTTTCAGTCTACATTGTGTCCAAGCAAAGTTTTTCCCCCTGACAACAGTCCTATGCTATCAGAAGCATTTGATTCACAGTATGGCAGACCCTAGCCTCATTTTTCTACTTTTGTTTAATCCATCTGAAGTACTTCAGAGTGTTACAGCAGGCACATCAAAGACATACCTGGAGTAAAATGCATCCTGACGAAGATCACTCTTGCATCCAAAGAGTACCAGAGATAAATGCCCAGGATTTAAAACAGAATGGGTTTCGGCCCTCTTCTTCTTCTGAGTTTTAATGCTGCATTTATTTTTTCACCTACCTTCTTTGCTCCTCTTGAGCTATAAATTCATGAAGGAACTAATTGTAAAGGTTATTGATCGGTTATCAGAGAATTGCAAGCTATTTCTTTTGAGACATAGTATCTGTGTAAAGTTGTAAGATAGGCTGAGGAAGATGTTTTCATACTGAATATCCAGCTATTGGTAATGTTGTACTTGACTGGTATTGCTCTTTAATATGATAAGAACTTTTCTTTGGATCCTGATCTAAAGCATTGGTGATTTTTTCCTATCTCTGTGTCTGTTTTTAACTTGCAGTTCATTTCATTTCATTTCTACTGGCTTGCATCAGAAACCTAGCATAGGATTTACCCTTGTTAGGTACCCTATGTTTCTGCTCTCCTTGCCTTCAATGTTTTCTACTAAATGTGTTATCTAAGGGTTGATTTCTGTTAATTTAACCAGTGTAGTGGATGTCATTTCCTGCTAGCTTATGTATGAATTATGATTCAGTTCTTAGCTGTTCTTGTTAGGGTTTAATTGAATGAATTGGGAACACTGGGAGGTCGAAAACTCTGTATTTATCTCACTAGGATCATTTTCAATTAATTGAGCCTTTCCAAGATCCCTCAAGCTAGAGGCCGAAGCATTGATAGTTCAAATTCTCTCTCTGATCTCAGGTCTTTAACTTTGTGTTCTAGATCTTTATTGTTTCCTCTTCTCTGACCGTTTCATATCACATAATCATCTTTAAGATCCAATGCTTTAGATGACTAGCCCAACTGAAAGCCTGCATATTGAATAGCAAGTAAATCCTTTCCTAACTCCATTTCCCAATGGTCTGGAATGTCCTTGGATTTTTTCTCCTTTGCCTAAAATCCTCTTTGCTCATCCTTGTCTTATATTGAACCCTTCTTTCCTGATTCCCAGCAACCAAACATACAATCAAACAAACAACCTGAGCCCTATAACTAGCCTAATATCTTAACATTGAGCTTCAAAGACATAAAACCTTTTTTTATATAAAGAGATCCCTCTCTGGACCCAGGAGGGCTAGATCCTGAGGTCTAAAAGTGGTTTGATGTTGTCCCATCTTTTGGTATTGCCAACCTTGCCAAAACATGGGAACCCCAACATAATGGCGACTCCACTGGGGAACATTCTGAGTATTTTCTATCCTACTACATTACAAGAGCCTCAGAAGCCTAGGAACTCCGGTTAGGTTGGTAGTGAAACACTTCCATATGTATTCCACTTTCTACATCATTTTTTGTGTTTCTCCCACACTCTTAGACAGAGTCTGGAAAGGGCCAGGTAGCCTCCATATCTCACACTCTTTTAGAGGTGACATATCTGGTAAAAGCCCTCCCAGTCAATCTCTGGTTAGAGTTTGCTACGTGTGGAAGATGTCCTTGAAAAGGGATATCTCATAAGCACTGTGGTGGACAGTGTACCCTCCAGCAACATCTTAAACCTTCCACCTGGCGACTCCATAGCTCCTTAAAGATCAAAGACTCCACTGGTGATCAGTAGGCCTGCTGATTATCTTGGTACACATAAGACTCCACTGGGAGACTAGCCATTATAACCACATCAGCCACAATAGAAGGAACAAGTAGGGTTAAGCTGCTTGGTTGGAAAACAACATTCTGGCTTCTAGAACCATTCACACCAGAGTTTACCCTAACCCAAACCCCCCTGAAATAGTTGACAACCCGGAGAGCATCCTCAAGATATCTCCTGCACCTATAAGACCAACTATTTCTAGCCACATCCATAGAGCTAATTCTACACCAGCAGACTTTACAGCTCTATCAGACCCATTTTTTGACCTAGACACTCAAAACATCTTACCAAGAACTAGGTCATTCAGTGTCCTAGACCAGCCAGACCTTGAGCTCCCTGGTTCACCACCTCATAGTGGTAAACACCTTTGGGATAGACAGACCCTTCCATCTACACCTCCTGATATTCACTTCATTCAAAACTTGGGGCTCTGCCACCCTAAATCTGCCCAACAAGCCTCTGCTGGTCCTCGTATCCCTGTCATCCATATACCAGCTGCTCAAGCCAACCCTTTACCTCATAAAAACATCATCATGGCAGCCTGGTATGCACCTCTGGTTTTACCCCAGCCTCTAGTACCCTTACCAAATGATTATCAATCAAAGATCCCACACTTCACTGTAAAAGAGTCCACCACAACCCAGCACCATGTAGATAGGATGGAAGATTCTTTTGACTACATGGAGATAGATGATGATACAGTCAAAATGAGAATCTTTTCCCTGAGCTTAGGTGGTGATGTGAAGAAATGGTTCAAAATCCTACCTCCTAATAGTATTCAAGACCTCCCTGCTTTATATCAGACCTTCATAAACAAATGGGAAGTTAAGGCCAACCCTCTCCAAATCCTAGCGGAATACAAGAACCTGAAAAGAAACGTAGGAGAGAGTGTCCAGGACTACTCTACAAGGTTTAACAGCGTTTATAATGCCCTCCCACCACACATGAAACCTCCCCGAGGTATGGTTCTAGTAAAATACCCTGAAGGCTTGGATGTTGATATGGCCTACCAACTTAGGGAGAGGGATTACGACACATTGGAAGACATGCAAAAGGGAGCAGTGAGTGTAGAGGCAAATCTGATTGAGAAGAAAGCAAGATTGAGAGCTGAGAAGAGGGTAACATATAGAGATGACAATGTAGCTTCCACATCTGATCCCAATTATGACCGTTTGTCCAAAAACATGGAAAAGCTACAACAAATGATGGAAAAAATGGTTGTCACAGTCAGTAACCAAAACAGAAATCAAAACCATAACCAGAACCAAAACTTTAGAAGAAACAGTGACACTCCCAACAGACAAAGAAAATCAGATCAGCAAGTTATTTCCCCGTTCCAAGAGAATTTTCTTGATGAAGATGAGGGAATCATAGAATAGTCTGAAGGGAACGCAATAAACATGTTCGAAACACAAGATTCAATCCACAATTTCTACTCAGAGGAAGATCAGCCCTCATCCTCATGTTGGGATGAGGAAAGATTAGAATCGAAGGATTACAGACTTGGATTTGAAGATGCCATCATGCAAGTCAGAGAACAATATGAACTTAGGAGCAAGAAAAGCCTAGATAATTCCAAACCCAAAGATTCTGAGATTACCATCAAGAAAAGGCCTGAGAAATCTTCTAAAGCAGCTGCTGAGAGTAACAAGTCAGCAGCTGAGAGTTCTAGGAAGAACAAAGGAAAAGACAACCAAAACAGTGAGAAACAAACTCAACCAACTAGAAGCACTAGCACTGCAGTCAGTGCTCCTAATAAAACTACCATCAACACTGTACATAACGAGAATCAGTACACTGATTCAGCCACCAAGGAAGTGGTTAACAAAATAGAGTTGAACATGCCAAAGAGTCAGTCCACATTCAATCTAGAAAGTGAGATTGTGAAAATTAAAATCTCTATCCCACTCTCTGAGTTGGCCACTCAGGATGTATATAAAGGCCAAATTTTGAAAGCTTTGAACCTAGGTGAAAATAGTGACACTGTCAACCTGAGTGATGAGCAACCAGCGCTTCTATTTTTTCCAAAGATTGAAGGGAAATTTCAAGAAGGGGTAGTTCCCCCTTTTTATATCAGTCTTGATATCCATGATAAGATCCTTCACAATGCAATGCATGACTCTGGGGCCTCACACAACCTAATGCCGAAGATAGTTATGGAAAGATTAGGCCTAGAGATAACCCATCCTTATAAATATTTATATTCATTTGACTCTATCAGAGTAAAATGTCTGGGCCTAATCAAAGACCTGTGTGTAAGCCTAACCCAGATTCCAGAAAAATATATGGTCATGGATGTTGTGGTGGTTGATGTGCCACCTAAGTATGGTATGCTACTGTCACGGTCTTGGGGAGCCAAGCTGCAGGGTACCATGCAGATGGATGGGGCATATGCCACAATCCCTATTTTTAGCCAACTAAGAAGACTGTATAGAGAGGCACAAATGAAATTCCTGGTCAGTAGCCCTGAAAGGCCTGAAAATTCTCCTCTTTACTCTGTAAACACAGACCTAGACTCCTTTATCTTCTGTAGCGATGAATCCTTGGGAGAGCCAGAATCAGAAAACATAGATACAAACAGAGGGGTTAAGACTATGGCCCTTAACATAATGGCTACTCTCGACTTAGAGGAACACGAAGAAGAAAAACTTAGACAGTGCACTGAAACAGAGATTCATACCAAACGCAAAACCACCTGTAATCAGTCGGTTAGTCACCCCTCACAAACTCATATACCACACGAGCAACGAAACCCTCCACAGCACAACGCAGAACCCGTAATACAATAGACCAGCGAAACCCACGATAGGGAGGGAAACGACGATAAAATGAAAAAATGGGCCCCTGTGGGAAATGAACTTTGATGGGTCATGCACCAAGAGAACTGCTGGGGCAGGGGTGTGGCTACATAACACATAGAGTGACTACGTGGAGAGCCACGCCTACAACCTGCATTTCAAATGTACAAATAATATTGCAGAGTATGAGGCTCTTATCCTAGGCTTAAATCTGTTGAAGAAAATAGGAGCCCATAGGATAGTCGTGCAGGGATACTCTGAGTTGGTTATAAAATAGGTGAACGGTGAATACACAGCCAAACACCCTAGGTTGAGAGCATATAGGAACGATGTTGTGGATATATTGAAAACATTTGTTGAATACGAATTAGTGTTTGTTCCTAGGATTCAAAACGTCATTGCAAATGGATTAGCTTTCCTAGCTAGTTCATACCCTAAGACTCCAAGCGACCAGAAAATCATAATACAGACCAAATTCAGACCTGCAGTGTCGGATAACGAAAAATATTAGCAATTCTTTGAGGGCGATAAACAAATTGAGGATTTCTTGATGGGTAGGAACGAGTTTGAATTTTCTGATTCAGACTCGAAATATGATGATAGCTGCCTAAGTGAAGAGCCCTCGCATGAGGAAGAACCACCTTGCAACATAGAAATAAATGCTTTGGACGAACAGATTGGAAATCCAAACGAAAAATGCGAAAACGTAGATAGTGAAGAAGTAGAGGTGTTGCAGGCCAAAGATAAGAACATACCTCGAGGCCTGGCACCTTTAGAAGACCTTTTTGAATTTGATGATGTAGCAAAAAATCCCACCATAGAACATGAAAACTCTGATGTCGAGGAATGCAACATAGGCACTGAGGATAAACCCAAAATGATTAAATTGGCTAATTCCTTGCCGGCAAACATGAAAAAGAAATACATTGACCTTTTCAAGGAATTCATTGACGTGTTTTCTTGGAGCTATGAAGACTTAAAGGCCTATGACACGAACATCATACAACACAAAATACCTTTGAAAGAGAATCAGAAGCCCTTTAGACAAAAGCTTTGCAGAATAAACCCAAAACAGTTGCCTGCAATGGAAAAAGAGATTAAGAAAATATATGAGGCAGGCATAATTTTGCCTGTAAGGTTATCTGATTGGGTATCAAACCTAGTGGTTGTGAGAAAGAAAACAGGGGAGATCAGGTTGTGTATTTATTTCAGGAATCTTAATAGAGCGTCACTCAAAGACAATTACCCTTTGCCAAAAATGGAACACATCCTTCAGAGGGCAATAGGCTCAAAAATGATCTCCCTGCTAGACGGGTTTTCAGGTTACAACCAAGTCTTAGTAATCCCAGAAGACCAACTCAAGACAGCCTTTACCACTCCATGGGGCACCTTTATGTATGTTAAAATTCCCTTTGGACTAATGAACGTTGGTGCAACCTTCCAACGAGTGATGGATATAGCTTTTTCCCATGAGATAGGACACTTCATTGTCATCTATCTGGATGACATAACAGTCTACTCCAAGACTAAAGAAGAACACCTAAAACATCTGAGAAAGGTCTTTGAAAAATGTAGAAGGTTCGGTATGTCATTGAATCCTAAAAAGACTGTATTTGGGCTGCAAGAAGGTAAGCTTCTTGGCCACATTATATCTGAGAAGGGGATTAGGATAGACCCACAAAGAGTTGAGGGAATACTACAAATCACACACCCAAGAAACATCAAAGAGTTACAGTCCTTCATTGGGAAAATCAACTTCCTCAGGAGGTTTATACCCAACTTAGCTGAACACCTTAGGAATATGACTAACATGTTAAAGAAAGGTGTAGGAGTTAAGTGGATTGTTGGGGCTAAGAAATCGTTTGAATCAGTTAAACTTGCACTCACCCAGGCTCCTATCCTAATCAGCCCATATTTCTCAAGGGATTTCCTCGTATTTTCATTTGCCTCTGAGCATACAGTAGCTGCAGTTCTGCTGCAGAAAAATCCAGAGGGAATGGAACAGCCCATTTCCTTCTTCAGCAAAGCACTGAGAGACGCACCCTTGAAATTCAACATAATGGAAAAACAGGCTTATGCCTTAGTCAAGGCCTTGAAAGACTTTAGGGTGTACATTCTGCATTCCCACACCATAGCCTACATGCCTAGCATAGTAGTCAAATATATCTTGTCCCAAGAGCCAGATGGGAAGAGGGGAAAATGGATTGTTTTGATCCTAGAGTACGACCTTGAGATAAAACCCACCAAACTGATCAAAGGTCAGGGCTTAGCTCGACTAATGGCTGAATAAAATCTACAAGCCCTTGACATTAACATGGTAGATACATTGGATGAGCAGCAGGGATTGCCTGATCCCACTGTTGAAGAGAAGTTTCAGAGCTCTCCTTGGTATTCTGACATTCTGTATGTGCTTACACACCTCAATGCCCCTCCTGAACTATCAAAGACCAAGGCCAGATTCTTAAAGCTAAAAGCAGAAGCTATTGCATAATGAATGAAGGCTTATACTGGAAAAATCCAAATGGCCTATTGCTTAAATGTTTGCCTGAGTCTGAAGCAGAAAGGATTAAACAAGAATTCCATGCAGGAGAGTGTGGAGGCCACCTAAACTGGAAAGCCACTGCAAACAAAATACTCAGAGCTGGCTACTATTGGCCTACACTCTTCAATGATATCCATAAGATGGTAATTGCCTGCCACAAATGCCAGATTTTTGAAGGCAAAATAAAGCTCCCCCCCCTTACCTCTACAACCCATCACTATCGAAGGTCCCTTTATGCAATGGGGCCTAGATTTCATAGGAGAAATTCACCCTGCTTCTTCTTCACAACACAAATGAATCCTAACAGCCACAAACTACTTCACTAAGTGGATAGAGGCCATACCTGCTAGGAATGCCACAGATTTTGTCATCATTAGGTTCCTAGAAGACCACATCCTCTCTCGGTTTGGCTGTCCAAGAAAATAATCACTGATAATGCTGTTGCTTTTGGATCCAAGAAAATGGTTGATTTTTGTCACAGGTATCAAATAACACTCGATCATTCAACTACCTATTATCCTCAAGGTAATGGCTTAACTGAATCATCAAACAAAAGCCTGGTGACTATCATCAAGAAGCTATTGGAAGAGAACAAAAAGTCATGGCATAACAAGTTAGTGCACGCTTTGTGGGCTGACAGACTTACAACGAAGAAATCCATTGGCATGTCATCATATCAACTAGTCTACGGAACAAAAGCAGTTTTCCCTACCAGCCTTGGGGTACCAATGATCAAACTTGTTCAGGAGATACAGATAGAAGAAGATAGCATGGTGAGGAGAATAAACGAGACAATTCATCTCCAGCAAATGAGGGAAGAGGTCTACAACAGAGCAGTGAAAGTTCAGGAGAACATAAAGAAGCTATTTGACAAAAGAACTAAGGCTTCTGATTTCAAAATTGGAGACAAAGTTCTAAAGTGGGACTCGAGGAGAGAGGAAAAAGGAAAGCACGGCAAGTTTGACAGTTTGTGGCAAGGTCCATACATCATCCAGGCCACTATGGGTCCAAATGCCTTTTTTCTACAAGAAATAGATGGTACAGAGCTGTTTGGGGGTCCTGTCAATGGCAGGATGCTCAAAAACTACTTCTGCTGATTTCCAATTTCCAATTTCCATTTCCATTGTACATACCATTGCAGTGTTTTGTTTTCAAGAAAAAGAGAAAATGTTTCAAAAAACAGAGAGAAAGGAGGGGTTCAGACATGCTCAAAACATGAACCTCCAAAGTGCAAGAGACTGGCTCTAACATGATCAAAACCTGAGCCAAAGAAAGTAAGATAGCTGGTTCAAACATGCCCAAAACTTGGACCAGCAAAGAAGGAAAAAGAATCAGCTCTAACAAGCCCAAAACCAAAGCTGAATGAAGAAAGAAAAAGTGACTCTAACAAGCTCAAAACTTGAGTCACAAGAGAAGGAAGGATGCTTCAAAACTTCAGATTTCAAGCCTTCAAGATTTTATTTTCGGTTTTCTGCAAAATTCTGTCCATGTGCAATTGTCTTTATGCCTTGGACCCACAACAAACTAGACTGTCTAATCCTAGTTTGACTGTTTTTAAATTTCTGTTGTAGAATGTAGAGAAGAAATCTGCTGGACAGTCTAATCCCAGCATATACTAGATAAGGTAGAGAAACATGTGAGGCCAACAGTCTAATCTGGTCTCATGGAGCAATAAGGGTAGAAATAGAATAGGTTTCTTTTCTTGTTTGTAAAAAATAAAAATAAAATGATGTAAAGGGTCCGCTAGCTCAAATGCACCCTAGAAGAAAAAATGCTAGGATTGTAGGATGGGTAGGTAGATTTTTTGGGTGATGTTTCTGCTAATTGATGTCTTCACAATTGTGGCAGCTAAAAACCAAAGAATAAAGGTGGCCCAAGCAGCAGGCATCTGGCCTACCCCAAAGATCATTTCTGAATTCTTGACTCCTTCAAGAAGAAGCCATCCCCATGTGGAGCCACTGTTAGCCCCCCTATAAATTTTGACAAGCAAACAGGGGGCTAGAATGTTTTTGAGCCTTCAAGAAATGCATTTCCTCTGAAAACACATCATCCTTGAAGCCTCCTTGTGCCTTTATATACATCCTTTGGTAAAATCCTCCCTATTGTGCTCCAAAAGGCCTACATTTGCCCCTTGTATCCCTGTAGGATGCCCCATCTTAGCCTTCTTTTCCTGTTGTCAAAGTGCCCCTCTTATCCCCTAAATTCCCCCAAAAATCCCCTCTAAACCCTACTCACACCCCTGGTTTGGTCTAATTTCCCCTTTTCTCCCTTATCGTTACCACTTATTGGCCCCAACAATGAGCCAAAACCATATTCTTCGTGTATGTGGGTCTAGCACCTTTCGGCCCTGGCCCCAGAACCCTTCTCCCCACATGACCTCGCGCCAAGACCGAGCACCAAGGTGGAAGGCACTTATCGCAAATATACCAGGAGTATTTTAAAACCGTCGATCTGTATAGATCGGACGGTCATTGCATTTCCCACTGCGTCCACCGTGCACCCCGTTCACCACTCAGATCGCATCACAGTCGTTCGTAAACCCGCCAAATCAACGATCAGAAGTTCACCCGCCCTGTGGTCCCCACGCCGCGCACTGTTCAAAATCGGTGGTATCCATCGCACCGCGTTCAGTGGTTGAGCAGTTTTTTCCATTTCACAGCGATTCCATTCATCACATGTTGTGTGTCTCGAGCATTATTTTAAAACCACCCCCCCATCGCGCGTTAAAATTCGGCAATTGACCCGACGTGATATGCATATCAACCGTCTGATCTAGGGCTCTCAATCCAACAAGGATCGCGCCGCGAAGATACACAGGAGTTAAACCAAGGCAACCGTACCCCTGGCCCACTGTCCATCGCCCTCTAAAGCGTTTCCAACCTTCGATCTCCTCCTGAGATCGGACGATCCAGTTTTAAAGTCAGCCCGCCATTACCACGTCCCGCCACGTCACCCGTTCCACGTGTTTTCATCACATCTTCGTCCTTTCCTATATATTTCATTCCAAGGTCAAAGTTTTAATGTTTCACATCGAAATTTCTATGTCAACGTCGCCCAGTGCATTTCTCACTGTTCCACGGTTTTCCTCCATAGTATCCTCTGCATGCATCGTGGTCAACCATGCCATGTCGCCATTTTCGCAGTCATCCACACCACCCTCCCCATGCATGGTTTTCTTAATTTGTTTTCCTATTTTGCATGGTTACAGGCAGGTGGAAAACCGCCATGATTTGTATGCACTATTGCAGAGGCACAGTGCATGAAGAAAGCTGAAATCTGAGCCTAATATTACAAGGACTGACCGGAAAGGCATCTGCAACGTAAATTTTATCAAAGGACAGAGTTCAAACTCTACAAAACCTCTCTGGCGCCATTAAGGCTCAGATTGTGTAAATAAAGACAGTACTGGAGCGGCAAGGAGTTCAAGGCACGTAACAGCAGATTTTGAGCCTTTTCAGGGATTTAGAAGGCAAAGGTACCAATTCAAAGACATCACGGATCACAGGGAAGGTCCAATGCATAGAATACCATATCATCTGGATGTTAAAATCAGTAGAATGCTTCCTCCTGAGCAAGGACACAGTATATATTATTGTTTCAGTCTACATTGTGTCCAAGCGAAGTTTTTCCCCCTGATAACAGTCCTATGCTATCAGAAGCATTTGATTCACGGTATGGCAGACCCTAGCCTCATTTTTCTACTTTTGTTTAATCCGCCTGAAGTACTTCAGAGTGCTACAGCAAGCACATCGGAGACATACCTGGAGTAAAATGCAGCCTGACGAAGATCACTCTTCCATCCAAAGAGTACCAGAGATAAATGCCCAGGATTTAAAACAGAATGGGTTTCGGCCCTCTTCTTCTTCTGAGTTTTAATGCTACATTTAGTTTTTCACCTACCTTCTCTACTCCTCTTGAGCTATAAATTCATGAAGGAACTAATTGTAAAGGTTGTTGATCAGTTATAAGAGAATTGCAAGATGTTTCTTTTGAGACATAGTATCTGTGTAAAGTTGTAAGATAGGCTGAGGAAGATGTTTTCAGACTGAATATCCAACTATTGGTAATGTTGTACTTGATTATTATTGCTCTTTAATATGATAAGCACTTTTCTTTGGATCCTGATCTAAAGCAGCGGTGATTTTTTCCTATCTCTGTGTTTGTTTTTAACTTGCAGTTCATTTCATTTCATTTCTACTGGCTTGCATCAGAAACCTGGCATAGGATTTACCCTTGTTAGGTACCCTATGTTTCTGCTCTCCTTGCCTTCAATTTTTTCTACTAAATGTGTTATCTAAGGGTTGATTTCTATTAATTTAACCAGTGTAGTGGATGTCAATGCCTGCTATCTGATGTATGAATTATGAGTCAGTTCTTAGATGTTCTTGTTAGGATTTAATTGAATGAATTGGGAACACTGGGAGGTTGAGAACTCTGTATTTATCTCACTAGGATCCTTTTCAATAAATTGATCCTTTCTAAGATCCCTCAAGCTAAAGGCCGAAGCATTGAGAGTTCAAAGTCTCTCTCTGATCTTAGGTATTTAACTTTGTGTTCTAGATCTTTATTGTTTCCTCTTCTCTGACCGTTTCATATCACATAATCATCTTTAAGATCCAATGCTTTAGATTACTAGCCCAACTAAAAGCCTACATATTGAATAGTAAGTAACTCTTTCCTGAATCCATTGCCCAATGGTCTAGAATGTCCTTGGATTTTTTCTCCTTTGCCTAAAATCCTCTTTGCTCATCCTTGTCTTATATTGAACCCTTCTTTCTTGATTCCCAGCAACCAAACATGCAATCAAACAAACAACCCGAGCCCTATAACTAGCCTAATATCTTAACATTGAGCTTCAAAGACATAAAACCTTTGTTTATATAGAGAGATCCCTCTCTGGACCCAGGAGGGCTAGATCCTGAGGTCTGAAAGCGGTTTGATGTTGTCTCATCTTTTGGTATTGCCAACCTTGCCAAAGCATGGGAACCCCAACAGTAACATTGTTGGAGAGAGAGATAGAGTGATGTGGGAAGAGAGAGGATTTGACGGCAGAGAGAGAGAGTGAGAGGGTTGAATGGAAGAGAGAGAGAGAGAGAGATATTGGGGGGAAACATAGAGGGAGGCGGGAGAGAGAGGGAGGGATATAGGAGGAGAGAGGGAGTGATATAGATATGGATTTGGAGGGGGGGGAGAGGGAGGGATAGAGAGAATGAGTTGGATGGGGAGAGAGGGAGGGAAGAAGAAAGACATAAAGAGTGAGTAGTTGAGAGAGAGAGGGAGTGACAAGGGAGAGATGGAGAGAGAGTGTGTATTTTTGGGAGTGAGATAAAGATATAAATAAGGAGAGATGGAGAGAATGGGGGGGAGAAAGAGAGATAGAGGCATATATTAAAAAAGTTGTAAGGTGAAGATAGAGATAGAGAGGTGGAGAGAAAGGAAGAGAGAGAGTGAATAGAGGTAGGGAAAGTGTTGAGATTGCAACAAGATGATGAGCTTAGTGGAAAGAAGTCGCCTTCACTAAGTGGGCCCGCAGGCTATTTTTGGCGCAAAGTCTATTTTTAGACTATGTCTATTTTTAGAGATATGGATCATGTTCTATGAGTTGCAGGATGCTATTTGTGGATGGTTGGTCAAGTCAGAAAAAATAGATGGACTTCTATTTTTAGACATACTGGGCGGAATCTATTTTTAGATTGCCAGTCTAAAAATAGATATGTAAAATATTATTAGCTCTTAATAATATTTAGACTCTAAACATTATCTTATTCTCTTGGAGCACTTCAGTTAAGTGCACAGAAGTGGCACATGCAGCTGACAGAAGGAATTACGCTATTCCTGAGGGTTAAGTGGAGCTATTGCATGGATACTTCAATTAGAACTCATGTGACAGAGTTTGGTGGAGTTGATTGAGGAAGTTAATGGAGTTGTGTTCAGTTTAACTAATCTAAACATAGTTGAGCTATTTGTATTCAGTTTAACTAATTGATACAATTAATGAGAGTGGTGTGAATTAATTATTAATTAATTCACTAATTATAAACTCATTAATCAACTAAAGAATGCATCAGTTAACTTCAGTGCATGGACAGTTTCAGTGGAGACCAATGTAGAAATAGGTGAAAGAGCAGGTTAACTATCAGTTGTGACTATACAGTTGCTATTTGCAACACACAAATAGGTGGAGAAGCCCATGAAGATTGCGCAGTACAAGCCAGGTGGTTTATCTATTTAATGAAGCCATCCCATAGCATTGAATACGCAATATATGTTGGCTATCAGGTGGCAGAGATTGGAGCATGTGTTTTGCTAGATATAGCTTGATAGTGTGTAGCAATTGAGGGTGTGCATGAGAGCTTGTGAGGAGCTTTTGTACTATGATTGTTACATGATCTCCATGACATATAATATACAGATATTTGGGGTTTTCATCTTTAAGCTTTCCCATTAAATACTGTGTTCATATGTGTGACTGTTTGTGGTTTTAATGTGTGCATGCAATTGATTTTATTTCCGCAATTAATGATCAATGGTAGAAGAGATTCTGTACTATGCATGAAGCTAAAATAGTGTGTGATCAGGAGAATCTCAGTGAATAATATATCAGTTATTCAAATTTCTACAGAAAGAGAGATGGAGAGGGAGGGGGGGAGAGAGGGAGGTAATAATAAATACATAGAGAGTGAAAGTTGAAGAGAGAGATAGAGAGAGAGAGAGTGATAAGGAAAATGGATAGAAAGGGAGATAAGATAGCAGGAGGGAGAGGGAGAGGGGGAGGGACCGGTAGATAGATAGATTGGAGAAAGAGAGTGTATTTTTTGGTCTTGATATAGAGAGACAGAGGGATATAGAGATATAGATGGAAGATGAAGATAAAGAAGAGATAGATGGAGATAAGGAGGGGGGGACAAAGAGATTGATAGATATGGAGTGAGAGAGTGTGTGTGTTTCGTGGGGTGTGATAAAGAGACAAAGAAGGAGAGATGGAGGGAGATATAGATATATATGGAGGGGAGACAAAGGGAAGAATATTTCTTACACTGGATGCATTGATTTCAGTGTATATGGTGATTCCTAATCCTATTTGATTGCTTGCACTAGATGCATTGATTTTAGTGTAGATTTTGATTTATAATGATATTTGATTACTTTCACTAAATGCATTGATTTCAATGTAAATGATTTCTAGTCCTATTTTATTGCTTGCACTAAATGCATTGATTTCAGTGTAGATGGTGATTTCTAATCTTATTTGATTGCTTGTAATAGATGCATTAATTTCCATGTAGATGTATATTTCTAATTATATTTGATTGCTTGCACTAGATGCATTGATTTCAATCTAGATGATTTCTAATCCTATTTGATTGATTGAACTAAATGCATTTATTTTAGTGTAGATGGTTATTTATAATCCTATTTGATTGCTTGCACTAAATGCATTGATTTCAGTGTAGATGTTGGTTTTTAATCATATTTTCCTACTTTCACTAGATACATTGATTTGACTGTAGATGTTGATTTCTAATCCTATTTGATTAATTGCATTAGATGCATTGATTTCAGTGTAGATGTTGTTTTCTAATCTTATTTTATTTATTACATTAGATGCATTGATTTCAATGTATATGTTGATTTATGATTTGATATAATTGGATGTATGATGATACATTAATTTTAAAGTCATTGGATTAATAGTTTGCATTGATTTCAGTGGAAGCACAAAAAATTATTGACAATGTACATTTATTTTTTTGTTATAGTAATTAAACCTATCAATATTGGAGAGAAAGAGACACAAAGTATGATGTTTACTCCAAAAACTCGAGCTAAATATTTAAATGGTTTACATTCCAACTTTCATTTTCATATAATCGATATGAAAAGATGACAAAACTAAAAAGGGTGACAATAAGAATAGTACAAGAAAATAGTTTGAGATTGATGACAATGAAGACTATTTGTAATTGACTAAATCCTTATTATTCACATTTTCTATCATTCAATATTATTACATTGTCACTTTGCATTCAAAATTTGTATTTCATCATTTTTCATCATTAAAGTTATTTTACAATATTTATCATCTCAAGAAACTGAGGTAACTAAGAAAATTTAAAATTAAAATGACTCAATAAATCTTAGACATATTTATCATATTTAAAATGGTTATATCAATATTATATGTATTTACATATTATTGATAAAATTAATCACATGTTCCTCATATTATCGATATATTTTCTTTGGCCGCACAAGACTGAAACCAACCTAGATCCATCTTAACTTCGGATCTATCAAGCGCCGAGAGGGATCAAATCTCTCGAGGTGCAAACCTTTCCTCAAGTTTTGCACTCAAAAAAGAGGTTTTCACCTCTAGATATTTGATCCCTCTCAGTGCTTGATAGATCCAGAGTTAAGGTGGATCTAGGCTGGTTTTAAGAGGTAATATAGGGTAAAACATATTGCTTTACCTTATATTTCTCACTATCCCCACTCTCATAGTTTATGAGGGTGGAGTGGAGTGGGGTGGGGTGGGGATAAAACATATTTAAGTTTTAATTTATATTTGTGACTATCCTCACCTCATAGTAAATGAGGGTTAGAGTGGGTTGAGGGGAGGGATATAGGGTAAAACATATTTAGTAGGAAAATATAGGTGTAAAACATATTTATTGGGCCCACCAGGAGGGGAGTAATCTCCATGAGGATGGTTGTGGGGATAATATAAAGTAAAACATATTCGTGAAACATGGGAGGAATCTCCATGAGGATGGTTGTGGGGATAATATAGGGTAAAACATATTCCTAAACAAATATTGGGTAAACCATATTTACTGTTCAAAATTATAGTTTATATAATGAGAACATAACAATAAAAATAAAATAATTATTTACATTATAGAATGAGAAAATTATGCAATAAAGAAAAATGGAATAAAACAATATATAAAAATAAAAAATAAATAAATAGAGAAAACCATCGTTTACAATAGAGAATGGGAGAATTATATACTATAGAGGATGGGAGAAAAGAAAAGAGAAAAAACCACCTATTAATGAGAAAAAAATCCAATTATTACAAATATAAAACATAAACAATCAAATGATTAACAATAGAAAACATTCCCCCGGATGCGGGTGGGCAGTGACGTGATGCAGGTGATGATCGGGCAGGGGCACGCATGGCAAGCCCACTGGCCTGCTTGCTGAAAGCATTTATTCACTCTCAGAACAATTAATATGATGAGCCATCACCCTACGCGGCATTTACGCCGGTGGGGAGGCCGAGAAACCATGAATTTCAATATGAATCCTCTCGATCCTTCATCCAATTCCTCAGTCGAACGCTCTGGTGTTTTGATCTAGAATTGTGGTCGTTTGCAGGTCCCCATGTCTATGTAGCTTTTTCCAGTGGGTTCAAACTGCTCGCCGAAAGCTGAAGTGCACAGCCTTTGCACTACAGTTGGAAGGCGCTGCCCTCTAGCCTGCTGTATTAGTTTTATCCCCGGCTTCCATTTTTCACACAACCCTTTCTGTGCTCTGCACCCCGTCCCTTGTATTGCCCCCCCGCCTCTGGTTCCCTCTGTTTATTCCGCCTTCTCACACGATTCTGGGGCTGCTATGCCAAGATTGAGGCATCATTTAAGATGTCGCAGGGGAGGCTCCAGGCGTCGTCACTCCCCCTCCTCTCCCTCGCCCTCTTCTCATAGCCAAAATGACATTCCTCCCCACCATAGAGCACGTCGTTTGCCTCCCACCCCGCAACGTGATGCCCTTGCCTCTAACCAACCGGCTGAACCTCGACCTGCCACCGCTGCCTCAATTCGGGAATCCATCAACCGTCGTCTTCCATTACCACTTCATGACTCTTCACTTCAGTCATTGGCAATTCGATTTTCATTCAAATAGATGCAGAGCTGTCTGCCCCCCCCCCCCCCCCCCCGCCCTCTGTTCTCCCTGGTAATTCGCAGGCCTCACCCTCTGTTCAGTCGGTCTCTCAGCAGGTGGACAAAGGTTCTTCTCGTAGGATGGGTGACTACAGCTCAAGCTTACTCCAGGACAATGGGACGCAAGCAGGCGAGCATGAGACAGGGGAAGCTGCCACTCAAAATGCATCGGTGTCGGATGACGTAGAGGAAGGCTGGTGCCGAATTGTAGAGGAATCACCCTCGGGTGACTATGGACTCTAGTCTTCCTGCTTTTCTGTTTATCATGTCTAGTTCGTTAAGCATTTTGTTGGTTCTAATCTCAATGAGCTTCTGCTTGTTCAAACTGGTTTTTCATGTCAAAGTTGTCCTAAACCTATGTATGGGTCGGTTTTCCAAGATGGGCGGCTCAGGTTTTTGGTTATGTTTTGTTAAGTCACGGCTGGTTTCCTCTCGCGAGGCAGCCTTCAAACATTTCTCGGGCTGGTTTCCCCTTGCGGGCGGCCCTATATTTGATATTTTGCTGACTTTCTGGTGCCTTGACGCCTTGAACTCCATGTACCATATGTTACAGTAATATATTTAAGCTTACTTAGAAAAAAAAAACAATAGAAAACATTCGAAAAACTAGTTAATAAATATTTAATATAAAAACTAGTTAACAAAAGATTAGATAATTAAAAGAGAATTAAAAAATACTAATTGAATTCTACAATAGACAAAAATAACAATAGAGAAACTAATAGAGAACTAGAACAATAAAGAAAATAGAGAAAATAAGAGAAAACAAGTTACTAATAATATATAGTAATAAAGAATTTTATTTTAAATAATAACCATTTAGACAACTAGAAAAATACTAGAGCAATACTTTAGAGGAAATTAGTTGTTAGATCTAAAAAAAAGTGATTATAGAACAATAATTTATATAATAAGAGCAATTGATAATACAATCAGCCTAGATCCATCTTAACTCCCAATCTATCAAGCGCGAAGGGGGATCAAATCTCTAGAGGTGCAAACCTCTTTTTTAAGTGCAAAACGTGAGGAAATGTTTGCACCTCGAGAGATTTGATCCCTCTCAGCGCTTGATAGATACGGAGTTAATATGGATCTAGGTTGGTTTCAATCATGTACGACCAAGGAAAATATATCGATAATATGAGGAACATGTGATTAATTATATCAATAATATGTAAATACATCTAATATTAATATAACCATTTTAAATAGATTTATGGAGTCATTTTAATTTTAAATTTTCTTAGTTACCTCAGTTTGTTGAGATGATAAATATTGTAAAATAACTTTAATGATGAAAAATGATGAAATAAAAAAAATGAATGCAAAGTGACAGTGTAATAATATTGAATGATAGAAAATGTGAATAATAAGAATGTAGTCAATTACAAAGTCTTCATTGTCATCAATCTAAACTATTTTATTGTACTATTCTTATTGTCACCCTTTTTAGTTTTTTCATCTTTTCATATCGATTATATGAAAAGGAAAGTTGGAATGGTAAACCATTTAAATATCTAGCTCGAGTTGTTGCACTAAACATTATACTTTGTGTCTCTTGCTCTCCAATATTAATATTTTTAATTACTATAACACAAAAATGAATGTACATTGTCAATAATTTTTTGTTCTTCAATTGAAATCAATGCACATTATTAATCCAATGATTTTAAAATTAATGTATCGTCATACATCCAATTATATCAAATCATAAATCAACATATACATTGAAATCAATGCATCTAATGTAAGAAATCAAATAAGATTACAAATCAACATCTACACTGAAATCAATCCATATAATGCAAATAATCAAATAGGATTAGAAATCGACATCTACACTCAAATCAATGTATCTAGTGAAAGTAGGAAAACATGATTAAAAACCGACATCTACACTGAAATCAATGCATCTAGTGCAAGCAATAAAATAGGATCATAAATCACCATCTACGCCAAAGTAAATGCATTCATTTCAAGTAATCAAATAGGATTAGAAACCATCGAGATTGAAATCAATGCATCTAGTGCAAACAATAAAATATAATTAGAAATCTACATCTACACAGTAATTAATGCATCTATTGCAAGCAATCAAATAGGATTAGAAATCACCATCTACACTGAAATCAATGCATTTAGTGTAAGCAATCAAATAGGAATAGAAATCATTTACATTGAAATCAATGCATCTAGTGAAAATAATCAGATATCATTATAAATCAACATCTACACAAAAATCAATGCATCTAGTGTAAGCAATCAAATAAGATTAGGAATCACCATATGCAATGAAATAAATGCATCCAGTGCAAGAAACTTTCTTCCCTTTATCCCCCCTCCATCTATATCTATATCTCCCTCCATCTCTCCTTCTTTGTATCTTTATCACACCCCGCGAAACATACACACTTTCTCACTCCATATCTATCAATCTCTTTGTCCCCCCCTCCTTGTCTCCATATATCTCTTCTTTATCTTCACCTTCCATCTATATATCTAGCTCCCTTTTTCTCTCTATATCAAGACCAAAACATCTGCTCTCTTTCTCCAATCTATCTATCTATCAGTCCCTCCTCCTCTACCTCTCCCACCTGCTATCCTCTCTCCCTTTCTCTGTCTCTCTTTCTCTCTCTCTCTATGTCTTTATTCTTACCTCCCCCTCTCCCCATCCAACTCCTTATCTCTATCCCTCCCTCTCCCCCTCTCCCGATCCAACTCCTTATCTCTATCCCTCCCTCTCCCCCCTCCAACTCCATATCTCTATCTTTCCGTCTCTCCTCCTCTCTTTCAAGTCCCCTCTCTTTTCCTTCATATCTCTCTCTCTCTCTATCTCTCTCTCTCTCTCTCTCTCTCCTACAATCCTCTCTCTTCCCCCATCACTCTCTTCCTCTCTATCCATTTATCTCCTGCCTCCCTCTATCTCCCCCCCCACCCCCATCGCTCACTCTCTCTCTCTCCCATACAATCATCTCTCTCTCTCTGCCCTCAAATTCTCTCTCTTCCCACATCACTCTATCTCTCTCTCTCTCTACCCTCAAATTCTCTCTCTTCCCACATCACTCTATCTCTCTCTCCAACAATGTTACTATATCCCTCCCTTTCTCCTTCTCTCTCCTTCTCTCCCGCCTTGTCTCCATCACTCCTTCTATGTCTCTTTATCTCACCCTTAAACATACACGCTCTCTCTCCATCTCTATCTTGTCACTCCCTCTCTCTCCACTTCTCACTCTCTATGTATTTCTTCTTCCCTCCCTCTCTCCCCCTCCGACTCCATCTCCCTATCCCTACCGCTCTCCTCCTCCTCTCATTCTTCCTCTCTCTCCCTTTCTCTCCTCTCTTTCTCTCTCTCTCTCTCTCTCTCTCTCTCTCTACCCTCCAAACCTCTCTCCTTCTCCCTCCCTCTCTACTCTCTCTCCCACCTTCATCTTTATGTATCCCTCTCCCTCTGTTACCCTTCTCTACCTCTCTCACACCTCTCCCTCTCTCTCTCTTCATTCCTCCTCTCCCCTCTCCTTTAGTTTACCTCCATCTCTCCCTTGCCACTCCCCCTATTTCTCCACATCTATCATATGCCTTTGTTCTTCCCTCTAATATATCTATCATGATATATTAATATATATTATAATATGACAAATTAATAAATCTAAAGTTATTAAATTCAATAATATTAATATTATAATATATTTATATGAATATTATATTTAACAATAATAATTTAATATTAATGTTAGGGTTAATATTTTTTTTTTTTTTGCATGTTATTAATAATAATTTGGTCCGTGGTATTTGGGTCATAGACTTCATATACAATTAGATGTTGATTTCTAATGCTATTTGATATTATTTTTTTATTTACCTTACCTCTTTATACCTCTTTTATATTTATTTATTTACCATGCCTCTTTTATAAATATGGTATTTGGCCCATGGTATTTGGCCGAGGTTTATGGAGTAAATATATAAAAAAATAATAATAATAATAATAATAATAATAAATAAATAAATAAAACATATATATATATATATATATATATACCATACCTCTAGTTTATTTATATTTTTATTTATTTACCATACCTCAAGTTTATTTATATTTTTATTTATTTACCATATTTTTTTTAGTGTTGGTAAACCTCTTCATCTTTTAATTTATTTATTTTTTAATTAATTTTTAGTTGTTTATTTATATGTTTTTGTAAGTTATTGTTTAAGCCGACATTATATAGATTTTATTTTTAAAATTTTCTTTAGTTTTTGTTATTTTGGCTTCTGACATACTTACACATTTGGGTCATACTATTGTTCTCTAAAGTATTGTTCTAGTATTGTTCTAGTTGTCTAAATGGTTATTATTTAAAACCAGCCTAGATCCATCTTAACTCTGGATCTATCAAGCGCCGAGAGCGATCAAATCTCTATAGGTTCAATCATCATTTTTTAGCGCAAAACTTGAGGAAAGGTTTGCACCTCGAGAGATTTGATCCCTCTGGGTTCTTGATAGATCTGGAGTTAATATGGATCTAGGATATGAGGAACATGTGATGTTAGTATGAATTCTTTGTCGAAGCGTACGAAAAAGAACCACTTTAGCTACGCATAACTAATAGCCCTAACAACAATAATGGCTGCAAAACATCTTCAGATCTGCAATTAGTAGTTAAAGTGCTGCAACAAACAGATCTATAAATGGAAAGACATTAAGAAGTAAAGTAAAGAGTTTGCTCCATGCATCCAACGGACAAGACAAGAACACGATTTTTGAATGAATTTTTATATTACAGGGCACCTGGGAGGAAACAAGAAGGTGTATCCAGATCTCCTCAATGGGATGGGTTCTTTGTAGTCCTCAGCACTTCAGATCTAGCTTTCTCTCTCTTGTAGATGTAGAAAAACCCAATGTAGAAGGTAGAGCTCAATGGGAGAAAAATGGCAGAAATGAGACCAAGTGTATAGATCCAGAGTGATCTAATATGCAACAAAAGGTGAAGAATGAAGGGGAAAACCCTCCTATTTATAACAAAATATTGGGTCATTCTAGATCTTGGTGCATGATTAAAATAACGTTAACCAAATCTAGATCCACCTCTATGGAATATTTTATTATTATTTGTTGGAGGGAAAGGGTGTTTGACTTGGGTCAAATCCCTTGATTAGTGAAAAATAAATAAATAAATGATTTATTTATCTTTTAAAGGAAGTGGTTGGGATATAATCAAATAAATAATGATTTAGTTGATTAATGGTGGTTGATTTGGTCATATTTAACAAGGAATATTATTTAAATAATTATTCCTAGAAAATAATAAGATAACTATGGGTTTATCTCATTAATTTCTTTGTTTTGGGGTTAAACATGACTGGGAATAATAATTAAATTATGGTTTAATTAATTATTCCTTTTGGGGTTTCCTAATTAACATGGTGAAAGCAGTTTTACTTGGGGTAAAACTGGTCTTACATGGTGTACTTGGGTCCATCTAATGATGAAGAGTTAGATGACCAAAAAATGGTGTAACATGTGATTAATTTTATCAATAATATGTAAATACATATAATATTAATATAACCATTTTAAATATGCTAAATATGTCTGAGATTTATCGAGTCATTTTAATTTTAAATTTGCTTAGTTACCTTAGTTTGTTGAGATGATAAATATTGTAAAATAACTTTAATGATGAAATACAAATTTTGAATGCAAAGAGACAGTGTAATAATATTGACTGATAGAAAATGTGAATAATAAGGATATAGTCAATTACAAATAGTCTTCATTGTCATCAATCTCAAACTATTTTCTTGTGCTATTCTTATTGTCACCATTTTTAGTTTTGTCATCTTTTCATATCAATTATATGAAAAGAAAGTTGGAATGGTAAACCATTTAAATATTTAGCTCGAGTTGTTGTAGTAAACATCATACTTTGTGTCTCTTGCTCTCCAATATTAATAGATTTAATTACTATAACACAAAAATAAATGTACATTGTCAATAATTTTGTGTGCTTCCATTGAAATCAATGCACACTATTAATCCAATGACTTTAAAATTAATGTGCCCTCATACATCCAATTATATCAAGTCATAAATCAACATATAAATTGAAATCAATGCATCTAATGTAAGAAATAAAGTAAGGTTAGAAATCAACATCTACACTCAAATCAATTTATCTAATGCAAGTAATCAAATAGGATTAGAAATAAACATCTACACTCAAATCAATGTCTCTAGTGAAAGTAGGAAAATATGATTAAAAACCAACCTCTACACTGAAATCAATGCATCTAGTGCAAGCAATAAAATAGGATTAGAAATCACCATCTACACTAAAATAAATGCATTTAGTTCAAGCAGTCAAATAGGATTATAAATCATCTAGATTGAAATCAATGCATCTAGTGCAAGCAATCAAATATGATTAGAAATATACATCTACATGGAAATTAATGCATCTATTGCAAGCAATAAAATAGGATTAGAAATCGCCATCTACACTAAAATCAATGCATTTAGTGCAAGCAATCAAATAGACTAGAAATAATTTACATTGAAATCAATGCATCTAGTGAAAGTAATCAAATATCATTATAAATCAACGTCTACACTAAAATCAATGCATCTAGTGCAAGAAATCAAATAGGATTAGGAATCACCATCTACATTGAAATCAATGCATCCAAGACAAGAAATATATTTCCCTTTCTCCCCCCTCCATCTATATCTATATCTCCCTCAATCTCTCCTTCTTTGTCTCTTTATCACACCTGTGAAACACACACTCTCTCTCACTCCATATCTATCAATCTCTTTGCCCCTCCTTGTCTCCATCTGTCTCTTCTTTATCTTTACCTTCCATCTATATCTCTATATCTCTTTGTCTCTCTATATCAAGACCAAAACATACACTCTCTTTCTCCAATCTATCTATCTATCAGTCCCTCCTCCTCTCCCTCTCCATACTACTATCCTCTCTCCCTTTCTCTCCATATTCCTGCTCTCTCTCTCTCTCTCTCTCTCTCTCTCTCTCTCTCTCTCTTTGTGTCTTTATTATTACCTCCATCTCTCTCCCCCTCCATATACATCTCTCTTTCCCTACCTCTCTTCACTCTCTCTCTCTCTTCCTTTCTCTCCCACCTCTCTCGCTCTATCTTCACCTTCCAACTTTGTTACTATATGCCTCTATCTCTCCTTCCCTCCCCCATTCTCTCCATCTCTCCTTGTTTGTGTCTTTATCTCACCCCAAAACATACACACTCTCTCCATATCTCCCTTGTCACTCCCTCTCTCTCTCAACTACTCACCCTTTATGTCTTTCTTCTTCCCTCCCTCTCTCCCCATCCAACTCCTTCTCTCTATCCCTCCCTCTTCCCCCCTCCAACTCCATATATCTATCAGTCCCTCTCTCCTCCTCTCTTTCGAATCCCCTCTCTTATCCTTCCTCTCTCTCCCTTTCTCTTCTACCTCCCTCTCTCTTCCCCCATATATATATATATATATATATATATATATATCTCCCCTGCAATCCTCTCTCCTCCCCCATCACTCTCTTCCTCTCTCTCAATTCCTCTCTCTCCCTTGATCTCCCGCCTCCCTCTATGTGCCCCCCCATCGCTCTCTCTCTCTCTCTCTCTCTCTCTCTCTCTCTTCCATTCAATCCTCTCTCTCTCTCTCTCTGCCCTCGAATTCTCTCTCTGCCCTCAAATTCTCTCTCTTCCCACATCACTCTCTCTCTATGCCCTCAAATTCTCTCTCTTCCCACATCACTCTTTCTCTCTCTCCAGCAATGTTACTATATCCCTCCCTTTATCCTTCTCTCTCCTTCTCCCCGCCCCCCCCTATCTCCATCACTCCTTCTATGTCTCTTTATCTCACCCTTAAACATACACACTCTCTCTCCATATCTCTCTTGTCAATCCCTCTATCTCCACTTCTCACTCTCTATTTCTTTCTTCTTCCTTCCCTTTCTCCCCCTCCAACTCCATCTCTCTATCCCTACTCTCCTCCTCCTCTCATACTTCCTCTCTCTCCCTTTCTCTCCTACCTCCCTATCCCGTCCTCTCTCTCTCTCTCTCTCTCTCTCTCTCTCCCTACCCTCCAATCCTCTCTCTCTCCCTCTCTCTCCCTACCCTCCAATCCTCTCTCTCTCCCTCTCTCTCTCCTTCTCTCTCTCCCACCCCCATCTTCATGCATCCCTCTCCCTTTTTTACCCTTATCTACCTCTCTCACTCCTCTCGCTCTCTCTCTTCATTCCTCCTCTCCCCTCTCCTTCAATTTACCTCCATCTCTCCCTTGCCACTCCCCCTATTTCTCTACCTCTATCATATGCCTTTGTTCTTCCCTCCCATATATATATATATATATATATATATATCTAGAGTTAATATATATATCAGGATATATTAATATATATTATAATATAAAATATTAATATTGTATTAATCTAAATTTATTAAATTAAATAATAATATTATTATAATACATTAATATGAATATTAGATTTAACAGTAATAATATCGGCTCTGAGATGCTTCGCCTCCTGCTGTTGCATTGTGCAGCTTGGGTGTGTTGTCGCTGATCAGATCTCCTCGGCCATGGAGACCCAGGGCTCGCCCCTCGGTCCTTCGTAATATTCCCCCCCTGACGCTGAAGCAACCTTCTCCTCTTTGCTAGCTTCGTTGCCTAAGAAGAAGAAGTCTGAAGCCGCTAAGTTTTTCAAAAAGCTTGTTGATGTTCTTGAGGTAAACCTTCCTCCTGAGGGCCCAATCCAAGTCACTTTATCCCTGGCAGATTGAGCCCTGGTGGGTCAATTCACGGGCCTTTGGCCCTCGCCAAAATCATCAGAAAACTGGGTCGTTAAGAACTGGATCCCGCTGATCAAGAACAAAGTCGCTTCATATTTCCTGGGAAGAGGCTACTTCCTGTTTGAGTTCAATACTAGGGAGGAAAAAGACTTGATCTTCAGGAATGGGCCCTATTTCATGGGACCTCAGGGTCTCTACCTCAATAAATGGACCCCTGACTTTGATCCGGCCGTGGATGTCCCAACGGCAGTCCCTGTCTGGGTGAAACTCCCAAATCTTCCAGTGCACTGTTGGAACTGGGATTCCCTCAAGCACATAGGCAATGCATTGGGAAATTTCATTGATAGAGAAAACAACAACGATCAGTATGACTGCGCCTGAATCTGTGTCGAGGTGGACTTAGAGGTGGGACCCCCGGAGGCTATCAAAATAAATGTTGGCAGTTGGACGCATGTGCAAGTTCTGGACTACAAGCAGCTCCCTTTCAAATGCCGTAAATGTCACATCTACGGCCATTTTGCAAGAGGGTGTCCGAACAAAGGGGAAGCAGAGAAAGGAAAGGACGATGGTTGGAATCAAGTTAAGAGGCCAATGACCTCTCACAAGAAATCTGGGGCCCCAAATGGCCAAGGCCCCAGCCTGCCTTCACCCAAAATGTTCCTCCGCCAAAAAGTCAAGAAAACAGGTATGAGATCTTAAGCTCTACAGAAGAGGTTCCACAGGAAGAGGATAGGCAAGATAAACCCCCAGAAAAAATGACCTCAGTAGGATCAAGACCTGAAGAAAGTGCCACAGCAAGAAATAAGGACAAGAAAATAGAAGCCTTCGAGGAGGAACATGACTCGGAGGAGTCATAGGAGGAAGGAGAAATAGGAGATACGTAGACATCGGTCAGAAGATCAGCAAGGGGCCGTAAAACTGCTAGAGAAAAGAGAGATCAGGAAACCTACAAAGACAAGCTTCAGGGTAGTCATCCCACTCTGGAGAAACTCCTTGGAAAAAATCTGAAGATGACTAAAAATCAAGCACAGGGTTCCAAGGGAGCCCATCATCATAAAAATAAATAATGAAGATTGTCTCCTGGAATTGTAGAGGAATGGGGAGTAAAGTGAAAGAAGAAGCAACGATAAGCCTTATAATAAGAGAAGCCCCAGATATTCTTCTGATTCAGGAGACCAAAATGGAGGGCAATGAGTTTCTCAAAATCAGTAAAAAAAAATTGGAAGGGAAGCAGAGGTCAAGCAGTTTCAGCACGGGGAGCCTCTGGGGGGCTGGGCTCTTTCTGGAATCCTCTCAAGTATAGGCTGGTCACTGAGATACACAATACCCACTGGTTGTTCCTGAAGCTACAACCTGTGGACTCGAGGGAGACATTCTACCTTTTTAATGTCTATGTCCCAGCAAATATAGGGGAGAAAAGGGAGTGTTGGGACTCTGTCAGACATCTGTCGGAGTCAGAAAACTTGGAAAACATCATTTTTGTAGGTGATCTAAATCTCACTTTGCGCACAGAGGAAAAGCGAGGAGGCACAATCATAAGGGACCCAGCAAGGGAGTGGGTGGAGGATCTCATGCAGGACTGGGATCTGCTCGATATCTCCCCAGAAAATGGTAAGTACACCTGGTCCAATAAAATAATAGGCCCCGGTCACATTGCTGCTAGACTTGATAGATGTTTGGTGCAGAGCTCTTTCCTTTTGCTGGGCTTAGAATCCAGATTGAATATCCTCCCTTGCAGTGTTTCTGATTATAAGCCTATTATGCTTGAGATTTCAGACCACAAGGATCTTGGCCCCATACCTTTCAGATTCAATCCTCTCTGGGTCAAGGAACCTGAGTTCATGAATCTAGTTCAAGACAGTTGGAAATTTCCAGTGAAGGGTTCACCTTTCTTCATCTGGGAAGAAAATCTTAGAAGACTGAAAGCTGTTCTTAAATCATGGGCCAAATCCCTTCCCAACCCTGCAAAAGAGAGAAAGAAGGCCCAAGACAGACTTGCTTAGAATCATGCTCAAAGTGAAGATGTAGAAATCACTAAAGAAGTGTTAGACAAGGAAGCTGAGCTTCAACAAATTTTCCATAAAGCTTGTCTTTCGGAGGAAGAGCATTGGAGACAAAATTCTAGGATTTTATGGCTTAAAGCGGGTGACACAAACTCTACCTTCTTCCACAAACAAGCTCAAGCTAGAAAGAGCTTCAATTCTATTGCAGAAATCAAAGAAGGTAACTCGACTCACAAATACTTTGGGAGCATCAAGAGAGCAGCTTTCAATCACTTTAAAAATATATACATAGAAGAGGGAGTGACTGATCCAAATTCTAAATTTTTGGAGGCGGTTCCTCCTAAGATCTCCCCTTTAATGAATCAGCTTCTTGAAGCTAATATCACTATAAAATAAATAAAAGATGCTCTCACCGACATGGAGCCCGACAAAGCCCCAGGCCCGGATGGCTTCACTGCGAGATTCCTCCAAACCTGTTGGAAGATAGTGGAGAAAGACATCTACAAAATGATGTTGAAATCTCAAAATTTCCAGAAAATAGGGAGCAGCACTAACTCTACCTTCCTTGCCCTCATTCCCAAGGAAAAGGGCGCTAAAGAATTCAATCGATTCTGCCCCATCTCTCTTTGCAATATTGGATATAAATTAATCACAAAGTTGATTGAAAATAGGCTAAAAGGCATCCTCCATGCCATCATTTTGAAGAATCAAGGCGGGTTTGTTTAGGGGAGACAGTTTGCTAACAATTTCATCCTAATGCAAGAGGTGATTCATTCGAGCCAACTACGTAAAGAGAAAGGTATGGTAATTAAACTAGACTTGGAAAATGCTTTTGATCGTGTCAGACTTAGTTTTCTTTGGGAAGTCTTGCATAAATTTGGCTTTGGAATGGGCTTTATCAATTGGATCCGCGCTTGTATTGTCGATCCCTGGATCGCTCCCTTGGTGAACGGGAGAGCAGCTAACTTTTTCAAAGCTTCAAGAGGGCTTAGACAGGTTTTCCCCCTCTCTCTGCTTCTCTTTGTCCTCCATGTTTCTGTCCTAAGCTTCTATCTAGATCAGAAATTGGTTGATCAAGAGATCCTGGGGCTCAACATTGCCAGAGGGGTAAAAAATGTAAATCATACATTGTTTGTTGATGATACCCTCTTGTTAGGGGCTGCCTCTGTCCGATCTGCTTTAAGGTTCAAGGAGGTTATGGACGAATACAGTGAAGCTACAGGTAGCAGTTTAAACAAAGGTAAATGCAAAGTTTTTTTTTGGAATATCTTTGCCTCCATTATTTCTACCATCTCCAGAATTCTTGGCTTTACTGCCTCCCTCAGTTGGACCTCTTTTACCTATCTGGGCCTTCCTGTCTTCCGTAAACTGGCTTACAGCAGAGACTGGATCCCTCTATTGGATAAATTCAAGGCAAAAATTCAAGCATGGGGATTCTCATGGTTAAACCTTGCCAGCAAAACTATCCTCATCAAATCCGTTCTCAGTATTCTCCCCATATTTCAATTCTCTGTAATCCTAGCTCCCATTTGCATCATCAAGAAAATGGAAGCCTTCATACACAAATTCTTCTGGAAAGGTGGCAATCACAACGATAAGAAAATCCCTTTGGTAAGCTGGGAGAAAATTTGTAAGCCTTAGAATGAAGGAGGCCTAAATTTCAAAGATCTTAGTCTCCAAAACACAGCCATGGGAGCCAAGATCTTTTGGAGAATCATTGGACCACACCCAGGTTGGGCGCAAAGAGCTTTATGGAGGAATTATTTCACGGGGAAGCGGAAAAGATGTCTGGACACCTCACTACCCACCACAGGATCACAATTGATCAAACTCTGTCACAAAGCAGCTCCTTTAATTAGACACAGAGCATATTGGATACCTGGCAATGGCAAAGAAGTCAGTATATGGGATGACAGCATCATGATGCATCCCCCATTATCGAGCTACAGTTCTTTGCAAGCGCTGCGATCGTGGCTGGACCGAGCAGGTTGTGTTTCTCTATGGGACATTACGCTGTGGGCTGGCAGCAAATGGCTGCGATGGTGCCTTCCACCTGTTCCTCCAGATTTGATTCAAGAACGCAATCTCCTCCTCACTCTGCTGAATGGTAAGGCGCCTCTGCGCATTGGAAGGAAGGACGCCCATGGTTGGGGAGCCACCCCAGGGCTATATACCTCTTGAGCCACTGGAAAACAAAATTCATCTTACCTATGTCTATTTCTGACTTATTTGCAAACTGGAGAAACTTCTACCCAAAAACGCTCCCAAAAAATGAAAGTTTTAAAGCTGCATGGCTCTCCTTGCCAAAATTTATCTGCTGGAAAATATGGCTTGAGAGAAATAGAAGAGTCTTCAAAGATGAAAGCTTAAATCCGCAGTTCACCATCATTAAAATAAAAGGTATATGGAAAGAAATTCTGGGTGAGCACTTGTTGGACTCGAACCTAAGTCAGCAAGACTTAGACTGGGGTGCCTCGTTGGATCTCCAATTCTCTGGAGAAACAAGGCAACATAAGGATACAAAAGAGTGGCAATTCAAAGGGAAGGAGAATGAACTAACTGATTTGCTCATCAGGAAATCTAGATACACTCTGTTCTTCGATGGGGTAGCGAAAGGCAACCCCGGATTGGCTGGGGCAGGAGGAGTTATAAAGAACAAGGATGGCAGAATTGTGGCTAAGTTCGCTTGGGGATTAGGGAAATCCACCAGCATTCAAGCTGAAGCCTTGGCACTTCTTCAAGGTCTAAAGCAAGCCAAGGCCATTGGTCTATCAGATGTTAATATTATTGGAGATTCTCAGTCCATTATTAAAGTCTTATTGGAGGATTCCTCTCCTGCAAATCTTAGATTGGCAAGAGTGGTTTCAAGAATCAGAATTCTGGTGAAATCTCTCCAGACTGGAAATTTCCTTCATGTATTGAGGGGGAACGATAAAGAAGCTGATCTGGAAGCCAACAGAGCGGTGCCACTTCCTGCTGGCTCTCTCTTGAAAGACGGAATTGAGGAGTGGGACTCCATACCATAAATTTGATTCATGTTTTACTGCATTATACTGAAACAGTTTGTTTGTATATTTAAGATAGGAAAAATAACGGAGATAGATTCTCTAATCTCGAGTAAAAAACGTGGATCTCAAAATTTTGGGGCCTATGATCAGTTAGTAGAAGAAATTTTAAGGGCTAGGCCCGACCTATTGTAACCGGTGAAAGGCATTTTGGCCAACATCTAATATAAATCCATACCCGGTTTTGTAAAAATATATATATATATATATATATATATATATATATATATATATATATATATATATATATATATATATATATATATATATATATATATTAATATTAATAATTTAATATTAATGTTAGGGTTAATAATATTTTATTTTTATTTTTTGCATGCTATTAATAATAATTTGGCTAGTAGTATTTGGGTCATAGACTTCATATATAATTAGATGTTGATTTCTAATTCTTCCCTCCCATATATATATATATATATATATATATATATATATATATAACAAAATAATATTGAATTAACCTAAATTTATGAAGAATTTTTTCGGTAATAATCACATTCAAATGAACATTGTCGATGCGTTTCGAACCAACCAGTGTGGTTCATCATCAGGACTTACTTTATTATTAAATAAAATTATAACGGCTAGTTCTATTTAATTAATTTTAAAAGTTTAATAAAATATATTTATAAATATTTATATTTTATTTTATTTAGTTAATTACTTATTATTATTATTGTTATAATTTATTTCTTTATTAATTCGTTATTATTTAATTAGTTATTACCTATTATATTTTAGTATTTTTATTTATTTAACTAAATGTCAATTTGTAATTCTATTATTCTCCTTTCTCTAAAAAAATAAAAATAAATAAATAAATAAATAAAAATAAAATAAAATAAAATAAAAATAGAAATAATATATATATATATATATATATATATCCTTTCTCTATTAAATAAAAAAAAATAAAAAAAAAAATAAAAATAAAAATAAAAAATAAAAATAAAAATAAATAAATAAATGGATTCTATTATATATATATATATATATATATGACCATTAAGAATATAGGACAGGGATCCAACACCTGCTTATATTCCAACCATCATCTCTATTGAGATTTACGGGTCTTTTTTCAATTTATAAGGCCTCTCTTAACTTCCGATGATGGAAATGGTCAATCCTAGCTATTACCTTAGCCTCTTCAATGCATATATGATGGTTAGTCTTTTCTGCATGCTCAGCTAAGGCAGAGGTGCGAGATCTTCCATGCTTAATGTCAGCAGCATGTTCATTGATCCTTTGGTTGATAGATCGACTAGTTTCACCAATGTAAGGTGTCCCACAAGAACAAGGAATAATATAGACACCTTTTCCATCTCTAGGGTTAACTGGATCTTTAACCGATTTGAGAGAGCTGCGAATTGTGCTAAGGGGCTTGAAAGAAGAAGAAACCTTATGCTTCTTAAGGATCCTAGCAATCCTATTAGTGGTTCCTTGAATGAAAGGAAGCCTTACATTGCAAGACCACTATTTAGGTTCATTTATATTTTTATTTTTAATTAAGGGACCTCTTTCTGCTTTAAGAAAAGCCTTAAGTCCTTGAGACTTTCTATAACCATTTTTACAAAAGACACTAAGGAGATGGGCCTTTTCTCCCTTAAGGTGAGATTTATCAAAGATTCTCAATGCCCTGGTGGCTAAGGTGCTAAGGACGCCTGATTTTTGAGCAGGAAAATGATGAGAACTAGCGTGAAGATATTGCTCAGTATGGGTTTTCTTTCGAAAAAATTGATGGGAGAAAGAACCATCATCCTTTCTAGAGATAAGAACGTCAAGGAAGGGAAGGCTACCATCCACCTCATAATCCATGGTGAATTTTATGGAGCAAGATTGACTATTAAGATGAATGAGGAAACGATCTAGCTCTTCCTTACCATGAGGCCAGACAACACAAGTATCATCAACAAACCTTTTCCAAAGCTTTGGCTGGTATAGAGCAGAGGAAATAGCCTTGGATTCAAAGACCTCCATAAAGAGATTAGCAACAATCGGGGAAATGGGGGAACCCATGGCAACACCACATGTTTGCTCATAGAACTCACCTTCAAAACTAAAGAAATTATATGTCAAGAAAATCCCGACTAAATGGGTCGTATTTGGATCAGTGACGGAATTAATGACTTCAATGGCCTCATTAATGGGGATATTGGTGAAAAGAGAGACAACATAAAAACTAACAAGCCTATCTTTAGGACCCATTCTAACGTTCTTTAACTCATTAACAAAAGAGGAAGAATCTTTTACAAAAGAGTCGATACGAGGACGATGGTTCTTTCTCCCATCAAGTTTTTCGAAAGAAAACCCATACTGAGCAATATCTTCACCCTAGTTCTCATCATTTTCCTGCTCAAAAATTGGGCGTCCTTAGCACCTTAGCCACCAGGGAATTGAGAATCTCTGATAATTCTCACCTTGAGGGAGAAAAGACCCATCTCCTTAGTGTCTTTTGTAAAAATGGTTATAGTAAGTCTCAAGGACTTAAGGCTTTTCTTAAAGCAGAAAGAGGTCCCTTAGTTAAAAATAAAAATATAAATATAAATGAACATAAACAGTGGTCTTGCAATGTAAGGCTTCCTTTCATTCAAGGAACCACTTATAGGATTGCTAGGATTCTTAAGAAGCACAAGGTTTCTTCTTCTTTCAAGCCCCTTAGAATGTTTCGCGGCTCTCTTAAATCGGTTAAAGATCTGGTTAACCCTAGAGATGGAAAAGGTGTCTATATTATTCCTTGTTCTTGTGGGACACCTTACATTGGTGAAACTGGTCGATCTATCAACCAAAGGATCAGTGAACATGCTGCTGACATTAAGCATGGAAGATCCCGCACGTCTGCCTTAGCTGAGCATGTGGAAAAGACTAACCATCATATATGCATTGAAGAGGCTAAGGTCATAGCTAGGATTGACCATTTCCATCATCGAAAGTTAAGAGGGGCATTAGAAATTGAAAAAAGACCCGTAAATCTCAATAGAGATGACGGCTGGAATATAAGCAAGTGTTGGATCCCTGCCCTATATTCTTAATGGTCTTAAAAAATAAATTTAAAAAATATATATATATATATATATATATATATATATATATATATATATATATATATATATATATAATAGAATCTATTTATTTATTTATTTATTTATTTATTCATTTATATATATATAATAGAATCCATTTATTTATTTTTATTTTTTTTTTTTTTTTTTTTTTATTTTATTTATTTTTTTTTTTTTTTTTTTTTTTTTTTTTTTTTTTTTTTTTTTTTTTTTTTTTTTTTTTTTTTTTTTTTTTTTTTTTTTTTTTTTTTTTTTTTTATTTAATAGAGAAAGATATGTATATTTTTATTTTATTTTTATTTTATTTTTATTTTATTTTTATTTATTTTTTATTTTTTTATTTCTTATTTTTATTTTTTTTAGAAAGGAGAATTGTCACACCTATCGGTTAAAATTTTTAAGAAATGTTGTAGTAAAAATGTTCTAATCGTATTTTTCATTGTGGATATGGGTTTAGCGCCAACAAATACGTTTAGAACACCCAAAATATTGAATTTGGATAGCTATAACCTAGATTTACAAAAATCCCTGCCAATTTTTTTTTTTTAATTTTACTAAAATTTCCATAATTTTCATAACCAAAAAAACAGTCCACTACTATTTTTAATAAGAAATAAATAAATAGCCTAATGATAAACATTAAAATAACCTAAAATATATGTATCATTGTTGGCAATGGCCATATACAACCTGACTCATTTAATGACCATTGAGAAGTTACTTATTTTCAATTCACATTGAGAAGTTACTTATTTTCAGCCCTCTTGGTGTAGCATCATTATTATAGTCTTAGATGTCGAGGAGTTCCCGCGTCATTTGACGTACGGGGTGACGTAAGGGAGTGGGGCCGGCGGTATGCAGTAGGCGGTAAGCGGTAAGCCCGCACCGCTTTTGTGCAAAAGCTGTTTTAAACGAATCGGCAGCGATTCCGTTGGATGTGTGACACATGGATGATGAACTGTTTCGATACCATTATTTCCCCGCTGGTTAAAGTTCTTACCAAGGATGGGCAGCGGGATTGACGTGGAGCGTCGATCTGCGGAGGAGCGATCCGACGGTTGAAGAAATGGAAATATAATGGAATAGTTTTTGCGCGGGCCCGACAGGGTTTTAAATACTATTAACGTTATTAATCTCCCCGGGGGGTGTCTGATAGGCGGAAAAAGGCTATTAATTAGTCCTGATGACTAATTAATCCCGAGTGTGTAAGAAACGGGTTGCGGCGGGGTTTGGTTAGGTGGAATGTCATGTGGACAATCCACGGTGGCGCAAGACTCCGATGAGTTTTTATCCGTGTTTTTGGTGTTAAACACACATAGTGCATGTCTAACGCTTTTTTATATATATTTTTATTATATGGTAAATTAATCAATACATAACTAATTCACCATAGGGCGGGGATTAATGGTATAACGATATATTTCACCAAAGGGTTTATAAAGCGGGGTTTTATTTTGAATGTGCGGGAATATATACTTTGGTAAAACATTATAATAAAGGGTTTTGGGGATATTTATTAGAAAAGGGAGTTATATACTTAGGAAAAGGGATTTCACTAGGGATTTAATATAGTAAAATCAAATGTTAATATGAAAAAGGATAAGGAAAATCAAAACATCTTTGTACATCTAAGAAAGTGATAACTTATGAAGTAAATTGCAACATTTTATCTTCAACACTTAAACTTAGAATAACAAGTTATTTTGAGGAATTTTATGGAATGTTGCATCAGTTTCCTAAGTAAAATAGGATTTTACTTACGAAGAAGTTAAAGATGGAAGATAACAATGATGAATTATCTCAAGTGCTTAGGTCTTTTTGATCATTAGGCTGAGGGTCCGGTCCCTCCAGAAGTCAAGGAAATGCCTTGAGCCCTTTTGATCTCCAAATACCTTAATACTTTTGGGGGGGAATTAGTAAAACTCTTGAGGGGGAAAATGATGAGGGAGGTTAATGAATTTGACTTTGCTTGCTGTGATTTTTCAGTGTATTTCCTGCTTTAGTACTTTTGATGAAAGTAAATGATTAACCAACATGTAGCAGCACCATTCATCAGATAACACTTTGCAGCACCATCTACCTACCCTATCTACTTGACACTACCATTTTCTCTTCTTTATTAGGGTGCATTTATACTTGCAAACCCTTTTCAATATTTTTCTTTTTACATGGCAAATCTATCTAAATCTACCCTTATTACATCCAAGGGCTCAGATTAAACTGTTGAGCACCTTTTATTCACTCTACCTAGCTACTTATCTGCCAAGATTAAATTGTTTGGCTAGATATTTATTCTCTAATCTACAACAATGAAATTGAAATATGACTAAGCCAAGTTTAAACAGTTTGACTTATTCATGAATTGTGGCAAAGCTGCACACAATTGATTTATTACAACAGTGAAATAGCAGTGGCATTTGGATTTGCACACTTTCCTTGGTCTATTTTTTGCTTGGGGTTCATTTCTTTCATTTTCTTGACCAATTTATTTTTCTTACCCTTTGATTTTCTTTTAGGGTATACCCTCTTTACATTTTTTAAATTTTTTTAATTTTTTGGTTTTTCAAGAATATGGAACACCTTTGCTCAAGAAAAAGGTTTGAACATATTCCATAGTTTAATCAAGACAATCATGAAAAATGACACCTATTGGTATAGGAGTCTAACACTGGCTCCACTTGGGGATGGCTTTTTCTTGTGAAAAGTCAAGAACAGCAGATCAGATGCCTCAAAATGTCTTCAAACTGAAAGTATGAAATCTTCCTCCTTCTGGTAGCTTTATTGTACATATGATAGTGAAACTTTTTGAAGCTTAGGGCCTTCACTTCGGGCTTCAACTTCAAGAAGTCACCATCCAATTAAAACTGATGCATTAGCTGTGGCTGAAAATATTGAATTGAATATAGTCCTTTTTCTGCAACCTGAAATCTAATCTTGAAACTTAAAACAACACACAAAAATTTTCAAACCACCTTAATGAAAAACTAGTTGTAAATTGAAAACTAAAAAAAAATGCTCAAAATTCTGAGCTTATTAGCACTCATCTACCTACTCAATCTACTGTTCAACTGCTAGTTAGGTAAAATGAAATAGCCAATGCAACCATTCAAGCATTATGTACTTTGATAGGTTTTGTTGCATTTTCTTGTTGATTATCAAAGTTCTACTTCTGCAACCTATTAGAAACTTGTCAACAAATGAGAGGATAAGGAAACACTTGATTTCCTTTGTTGACTCTAGAAACTGTACAAAAGGATCTTCCAAAATATATACACTGATGTTTAACTGATCTAAACAACTGTACATTTGTTCTGGATGGCCTCCATACCATGAATATGAAGTGCTATTTTCATCTTTATCTCCCTGTAAACTTTCAGATAAGATTTGTGATGATATTCCTACTGATTGTAATGTCTGAGTATTGAATCCTTTATCATCTTGATTCTGAAAATCATAGTTAGTTAATAGAGGAATGCTTGGAATGCCTTCAATATTCAACATATATGCTATTGGATCCTGAAAATCTTGGGAAAATTGCTGGAACCTATGACATATAAAATTCCATGGGACTTCATAAACTTCAACAAGTTTCCCATTATTTTCTTTAAATATGTTATACCACATTTCCTTTAAAAGATGAAATGGTTCAAAAAATAGTGGTATGGAACTTTCTTGTGTCATTTGATCATTTATTTCAATAGGAACTGATAACTGCAATTGTGAAACTAAAAAATCTTGATTAATAGTTTCATTATCTTCTTTGTTGTCAATCACAATTCCTAAAGATTGCTGATTATTGATGGCATGATAGTTTTCTCTAATGAACTGAAATGAAGCAAAACAAAGAGGTAAAGAATCTTCACTTATTTCCACATTTTCTGCTCTTCCTTCCTCACTCTCATGGCTAATCTGTATTGGCTTATCACTGTCTTCAATCTGCTGAAACTGATTTTCTTCATCCTCCAAACTAGCTTCTGATATATCTGTAAAGTTAGCTTGACTTTGGAGAACATAACTATCATCATAATGATCATACTTAGGCAAATCATCAAAATAAGGAATGTCATCAAACATACACATTAGAACAACAGATTCCTCTTTCTCATATTGATTTGTAAATTCATTTTCTGATTTATGATAATTTGAATTAAGAGGAATTTGTTCATGGCTATCAACCTCTTCTATTTCTTCAGGGTGATTTTGAATAAAAAATTCTTCTTTCATAGTGATCTTCTGTGTTATTTCATCTAGTTTACTTACCAAAAGATTGAGTTTTACCTCTGCAATGTTTTTCCTTTCCTCTTCTTCTACTTTCAACTTTTCCTGTTTGATTTGGAGATTAACTTCCACATCAACTGCAATATTTTGCATCTGTACAAGTGTTTTTGGATCTCTTTCTCTTAACCGAAATTCTATTTCTGAATCAAAAGCACTTGGATAATGCAAGAGAGCTGAATCATGAGGAGGTCTAATATTTTCTGGCATTGAATAATAAACTTGATTAAATCTGTCAGAAAATTTTTGTATTATTTCATTTGAATGTCTTTTTAATTGATTATATTCTTCCATGATCACAAAATGATTAACTTTGATTATCCATCTATCAAGGAAAATTTTGATAAACTGCTGGAAATTTGAGATGCTAGCATTAGGCAGATTTTTGAACCAACTCTTTATTCTATTTTGCAAAGAAAGAGCAAAAAGTCTGATTTTAACATCATCTTCATCAATCTCAAATAAATCCAAATAATTTTCAAAACCTTGAATATGTTTTTGGGCGGTGATACCATTTTCTCCATCAAATCTAGGAAGATACTTGTAGTATTTTTCAGGAAAATCATGGAGTAAAGGAGGTAGAATAAGGGGCTTATATCTATCTAGAACTTTATATGGCACAGGGATATGTACAGGGATTGTAAGATCAGTTTTGATTATTTGAGGCTTCTTAATTGGAAAATGATCATCATTAGATTCATAAGAAAGCTGCTCAAAGAGATTAGAAGAATTATTATTTACAATCTTCAAAGGAAAATAACTAAAAACTAATCTAAGATCTTCTATAAAATACAATATACATTGAAAAAATTTCTTAAAAAAGAACATAAAGTCTTGGATTAAGATCCAAGTTGAAAGCCTGATCTTTCCATATTGTCCTTTGAGGTTCATTCCTCCAGTGGAGTCTTGATTGTGAAATTGATTTGGAGTCGCCAGGTGGATGATTTTAACCTTTGTGTGTCTGATCCTTGTCCACCATCATAGATCAGATCTAAACCTGTAAAACAATTTTGAAGAAAAAGTTAGTTCTTCAGGAAAACAAATTTTGAGTATTTTATGATTATTTTGTTTTTTTATGAATTTTCAAAACAACTTCTATGATTTCTTTAAGAAATTTAAGTTTTTTAATTAAAATTTTCTCAAAGATTTATTAAACTAGAGAGTCTGATTAAACATTTGAAACTAAGGTTCAATGTATAAGCTAAATCAGAGATAGACTGAAGCAGCTTTTTTTTACTTTTGCAATTGCAGAGCAAAAGCAATTTCAAAGGCTACCTGGCTGATCTTCAGACTCTGTCCATAGCTTATAAATCAAACAATAGTATCAATAAAATGATTCGGATCCCCAGTATGGTCGCCACTATGTTATCACTCAGGTTTTCCTAGAAGTTGTGTAAGAGGAAAGTATACCCGAGGTAACCACAAACCAACCTTTTAGATGCAGAATCTAGCCAATCTGCATCCAGAGAGGGCTCTCTCTTTATGATTTATCTTTGTTTTTTGAATGATTTTAGGCTAGTTATAGATTCAAAGTTTGTTTTGGGAAATTGGTGGAATCCACAAACTAAGGGCAAGGTTGAGGGCTTTCGGTCCATTGGGCTATGGAGTCTAAGGATGGCTTTACTGGATTTCTTTTCTGAACACAAGATGGTATTACAGGGCAAGATAGCTAGACGGAGAACAATCCTTAAAATTTAAAGTGGATGGATGGTCTTGAAGGGATGAAAAGGCAACTAAGAATCTTTCACCATATTCAAGAGGAAGAAGAGAAATGATTACAAGCAAAGAGCAATGAAGGATTCTTTGTTACAGTAATCAACAATATTGAATCAGCAAAACATGAGCAATTAAGAATTCATGCTTATAACTAATCCAGAAGAAAACATCAAGAATAATCACATTTGAAAACAGAGTACAATTAAGCAAATTCTGTTTCAATCCTTTATGTAAAATATTCAGAAGCGGATATGATGATAGCATAAACTAATATAAATTTTAAACACAAGGGTTGGAAAACTTATTGAACTGAAGTCCAACACATGAATCCTGCAACAAGTCCAGTGCTTCAAAACGTCATCCAGTAAGCCACAAGTAAATTTGTCCAAAAGCTTTTTATTCTGAAAACCTCAATGTTACAGCAGAGTAATAGAATCCACCACCAATGCTTCCAAGAGTGGAGTATTTATACAAATTCTAAACTAAAATATCTTGAAACAAATATCAAAATTGGTTCACAAATCTCTCCAACTATTTACATAAATAGAACTAAAGTAAAGGACACTCAAACTATTTGGCACTATTTTTGATGGATAGATGATGACAAAGAGGAGAATTCGAATTTGATCCAAATCTTAGTTGATGATGAGGCATCCAAGTCACTAACTGCTTCCTTTCTTTGTGCAATCTGCTCCAACAATTCTGCAAAATTAGGGTCCAATGATATCTTCGTATTTCTCAATCCGTAATAGATATGTAAAAAGTGAAAGAGGTTATTGTGGATTAATATGTTGGTGAGATAAACCTCTTTCAGTTTCCCAAAATTCCTCTCCAGCTGTGCATAATATTCTCTGTAAAAAATATGCGTAAAACAGAGTTTTACAGAGTCTGAAAAATGGCCTGTAAAGATGCGCATGTATCTCTCATTATAAAACCACTGTGCAAAAACTGAGATAGGGTTTTGTAGATGGGTCTCTTAGGAACAAAAACCTCCTTCATTTTTGTGAAATGTATTTCTAATTGGCCACAATATTCTCTGCAAAATGATGACTTGACTGTAATTTTCTGCAAAAAGTGCTTTTCAACATTGTTTAATATTTCCAAAACCATAATAGCTGTTAGGAAAGTGAGAGAGGTTTTTGTAGATGATACTCTTAAGAACATAAACCTCCTTCAGTTTTGCAAAATTCATCTTGTATTGGTCACAATATTTTCTGCAAAATAATGACTAAAACATGTAATTTCTGCAAAAATGTTCCTTCTTGTTATGTTTTTTCATCTTTTTACTTTCTTGCTCTTTTGATTGTTTTACTTTCACTTTAGACAAACTTCAATTTTGGTGAAAGTACTTTCATTTATTTTTACCATTTTACTTCCTCTGTAACTTCATTTTTACTGTTTACCTTTGACTGCTCTGTAACTTCATTTTTACTGTTTACCTTTGACTGCTCTGTAACTTTGTTTTGACTTTTCACTCTGACTTTTACCTGATACACTTTATCCACTGATACTCTTTGATTTTGATATGCTTTGACTGTTCTTTACTGTGTTAGACTGAGCAGTAATTGGGAAAAGAACATTCTGGTTAGGGGAAATTACTGCTCTTTGAGTTGGATCATAGTTAGAATGGCAATAGTGGACAATTTCTGGGAAAATAATGACTGAGGGGATGAGATACCTTGGGAGATTGGATTCCCACAACCCTATAAGATCTTGCCCCTTTGAATATTCGTCTCTGCAGCGACAATAGCTCAATAGGGGACTTTCATCAAAACGCAGGTCTTTAATTTGGAAATCCTCATCTATCAAAGTTAAATAGTCCAATTCACGGTGAGGAGCATTCAATGGAGTGATATTAAGAGCTGTCGGGACCTCCAATTTGGTTCTTGTGGATTCAAAATGAAGGTTTTTGGTTTTCTTCATGGGCCGGGCGGGATTCTTGAAATGAAGGAAATTGGAACAATTTGCAGGTTCGGGGAGCAATTTCACAGGTTTAAAATCTCCAGGGAGGACTCAGTGATGATTTTTAACCACTTTTTCAGCGGAAAAACAAAGAAAACTGAGTTTTACGTGCAGTCGGGGCGTAAAGGATAAATACTTGTTTTTAGATGGAAACTGGTTTTCTAACAGGTAACAGGCAATGGAGGAACTGTTCTTCAGCACGGGCGCAGCGGAATCTTGGAGTAAATTGGTGTATTTGCAGTGAAATTTGAAAATTGCAGCGGGAGCTCGGTCTCTTTCAGAAACTAAAATAACTGAAAAAAACGCGAAAATGGCTTAAAAACAAGTCAAAAAGGGTTTTTGTCGTTTCCGAGGTGATGACGTCATTTGACGTACGGGGTAACGTAAGGGAGTGGGGCCGGCGGTATGCGGTAGGCGGTAAGCGGTAAGCCCGCACCGCTTTTGTGCAAAAGCTGTTTTAAACGAATCGGCAGCGATTCCGTTGGATGTGTGACACGTGGATGATGAACTGTTTCGATACCACTATTTCCCCGCTAGTTAAAGTTCTTACCAAGGATGGGCAGCGGGATTGACGTGGAGCGTCGATCTGCGGAGGAGCGATCCGACGGTCGAAGAAATGGAAATATAATGGAATAGTTATTGCGCGGGCCCGACAGGGTTTTAAATACTATTAACGTTATTAATCTCCCCGGGGGGACGTCTGATAGGCGGAAAAAGGCTATTAATTAGTCCTGATGACTAATTAATCCCGAGTGTGTAAGAAACGGGTTGCGGCGGGGTTTGGTTAGGTGGAATGTCATGTGGACAATCCACGGTGGCGCAAGACTCCGATGAGTTTTTATCCGTGTTTTTGGTGTTAAACACACATATTGCATGTCTAACGCTTTTTATATATATTTTTATTATATGGTAAATTAATCAATACATAACTAATTCACCATAGGGCGGGGATTAATGGTATAACGATATATTTCACCAAAGGGTTTATAAGCGGGGTTTTATTTTCAATGTGCGGGAATATATACTTTGGTAAAACATTATAATAAAGGGTTTTGGGGATATTTATTAGAAAAGGGAGTTATATACTTAGGAAAAGGGATTTTACTAGGGATTTAATATAGTAAAATCAAATGTTAATATGAAAAAGGACAAGGAAAATCAAAACATCTTTGTATATCTAAGAAAGTGAAAACTTATGAAGTAAATTGCACATTTTTATCTTCAACACTTAAACTTAGAATAACAAGTTGTTTTGAGGAATTTTATGGAATGTTGCATCAGTTTCCTAAGTAAAATAGGATTTTACTTAGGAAGAAGTTAAAGATGGAAGATAACAATGATGAATTATCTCAAGTGCTTAGGTCTTTTTGATCATTAGGCCGAGGGTCCGGTCCCTCCAGAAGTCAAGGAAATGCCTTGAGTCCTTTTGATCTCCAAATACCTTAATACTTTTGGGGGGGAATTAGTAAAACTCTTGAGGGGGAAAATGATGAGGGAGGTTAATGAATTTGACTTTGCTTGCTGTGATTTTCCAGTGTATTTCCTGCTTTAGTACTTTTGATGAAAGTAAATGATTAACCAACATGTAGCAGCACCAGTCATCAGATAACACTTTGCAGCACCATCTACCTACCCTATCTACTTGACACTACCATTTTCTCTTCTTTATTAGGGTGCATTTAGACTTGCAAACCCTTTTCAATCTTTTTCTTTTTACATGGCAAATATATCTAAATCTACCCTTATTACATCCAAGGGCTCAGATTAAACTGTTGAGCACCTTTTATTCACTCTACCTAGCTACTTATCTGCCAAGATTAAACTGTTTGGCTAGATATTTATTCTCTAATCTACAACAATGAAATTGAAATATGACTAAGCCAAGTTTAAACAGTTTGACTTATTCATGAATTGTGGCAAAGCTGCACACAATTGATTTATTACAACAATGAAATAGCAGTGGCATTTGGATTTGCACACTTTCCTTGGTCTATTTTTTGCTTGGGGTTCATTTCTTTCATTTTCTTGACCAATTTATTTTTCTTACCCTTTGATTTTTCTTTTAGGGTATACCCTCTTTACATTTTTTAAATTTTTTGATTTCAAGAATATGGAACACCTTTGCTCAAGAAAAAGGTTTGAACATATTCCATAGTTTAATCAAGACAATCATGAAAAATGACACCTATTGGTATAGGAGTCTAACAATATGAATCCCTGCTTTTAGGCTTACATCTATTGAAAAAGTTAGGAGCCAAAAGAATCAATGTATATGGGGATTCAGAGTTAGTCATTAGGCAAGTCAATGAGGAGTATAACGCAAATCATCCCAGACTTAGGGCCTACCAAAATGATGTCATGGGCCTTTTAAAAACATTTGAGGAGTCCAAACTAATTTTTGTCCCAAGAAAAAGAAATATTGCCACCCACAATTTAGTCTTTGCAGCTAGAACATGCTTAACACCATATGAAACCAAAGATTACACAACTCAGATAAAATTTAGACCATCCGTGTCTGATAATGAAAAGCATTGGCAGGTGTTTGATGGAGACAAACAAATAGAATACTTCATTCAATTCAGAAATGAATTCGAACTAAACAGTTCAGACTCAGACTATGAGACAGACTGCAGTGAAGAAAATTTTCTTGGTGAAGAAGATTTGTCTCATGAGCTTGTCAATATTAATCTTCTGACTAGCAAACTTAAAAACAAAACAGAATTGAATGCAAAGTTAGAAACAGAGGAGTTAGAAACTCTACACTCTAAAGATGAAAGGTTGCCAAGAGGTCTGACACCATTAGAAGAGTTGTTTGATTTTAACAATGTGGAAAATAAACCAAAACTGGAACCTGTATAGACTGAAGTGGAAGAGTGCAATATAGGCAGTGAGAAAAAACCAAAAATGATGAAATTGTCTAAAAATTTACCAGCCCACATCAAACTCAAATACACAGAGCTGTTTAAAGAGTTTTCTGATTTTTTTGTGTGGAGTTTCGAAGATCTGAAATACTATGACACTAAAATAATACAACACAAAATCCCTCTCAAGGAAAACCAAAAACCATTTAGATAGAAACTGCGTAGAATAAACCTTGTTTAGCTGCCTTTGGTTGAGAATGAAATCAAAAAAATGTATGAAGCTGGTATTATTGTCCCTATTAGATATTCTGAGTGGGTGTCTAATCTGGTGTCAGTTAGGAAGAAAAATGGAGAGATCAGGCTTTGTATAGACTTTAGAGACTTAAACAAAGCTTCATTAAAATACAACTACCCTTTACCTAAGATGGATCATATTTTACAAAGGGTGGTAGGGTCTAGAAGAATTTCTTTATTGGATGGCTATTCAAGGTACAATCAGATCTTAGTTCACCCTGCTAAGCAATTAAAGAAAACCTTTACTACACCATGGGGCACTTTCATGTATGTGAAAATTCCCTTTGGTCTAATGAATGCTGGAGAAAATTTTCAGAGAGCCATGGACATAGCATTCTCGAAAGAGCTGGGCTAATTCATCATTATATACCTTGATGACGTCACTATGTTTTCAAAAATAGATGAAGAGCACTTGGCACATTTAAGAACAGTCTTCGAGAAATGCAGAAATTTTGGGATATCTTTAAACCCTAAGAAAACACTATTTGGGCTCCAAGAAGGTAAACTTCTTGGGCACATCATTTTAGAAGAGGGTATCAAGACAAATCCCAAAAGGATTGAGGCCATATTGCAAATATCTCATCCTCGAAACATCAAGGAGTTGCAATATTTCATTGGAAAGATTAACTTTTTGAGAAGGTTCATCCCCAATTTGGCTGAGCTCCTTAGGAATATAACAAACATGTTGAAGAAGGAGCAAGGGGTAAAATGGACCTTGGAAGCAAAGGAGTCCTTTGAGCTGGTGAAAAAAGCGTTAACCAAAACACCGGTTCTAATAAGTCCTGATTTTTCAAAGGATATTTATATTTTTTTCATTTGCATCAGAACATACCATAGTTGTTGTCCTTTTACAGAAAAATCCACAAGGACAAGAGCAACCTATTGAATTCTTTAGTAAGGCATTGAGGGATGCTCCTTTGAAGTATAACATTATGGAGAAGCAAGCTTTTTCTTTGGTTAAATCGTTGAAAGACTTCAGGGTATACATTCTTCACTCACACATCATTGCATTTGTCCCAAACTCATTTGTTAAAGACATTCTAAGACAGGACCCAGATGGTAAGAGAGGTAAGTGGATTTTTGTTATCCTTGAATATGATTTAGAGATAAAACCCACTAAACTCATCAAAGGCCAAGGTCTAGCTAGATTAATGGCTAAATCAAATTTTGAAGTTCTTGATATTAATATGATTGATGCTTTGGATGATCAAGAGGAAATCTCAACTCCCATTGTTGAAAACCATTTTATGAATTCCTCTTGGTATGATGATATAATTTATGTTTTTCTTAATTTGAATACACCTCCTGGTTTGACAAAAACAAAGGCAAGGTTTTTAAAATTGAAAGTTGTAAACTATTGCATTATAGATAGATGTCTTTATTGGAAAAATGCAAGTGGTGTATTGCTTAAATGTTTTCCTGAGTTTGATGCAGAGAAGGTTAAACACCAGTTCCATGAAGGAGAGTGTGGAGGTCATTTGTACTAGAAGACAACAGCCAACAAAATTTTGAGGGCTGGTTTCTATTGGCCTACTCTTTTCCATGATGTGCACAAGATGATCATAGCCTGTCATAAATGTCAACTTTTTGAAGGCAAAAGAAAACTGCTGCCCCTACCTCTGCACCCAATCATATTTGAAGCCCCTTTTCAACAGTGGGGACTTGAATTCATAGGAGAAATCCATCCCCCATCTTCTACCCAGCATAGATGGATTCTCACTGCCACAGAATATTTCACTAAGTGGATAGAAGCCATACCTTGTAGGCAGGCTAATGATTCTGTTATTATAAAATTTATAGAGAATAATATTCTCTCTAGATTTGGCTGTCCTACCAAGATCATCACGGATAATGTAGCAGCATTTGGGTCAAAGAAGATGGTTGAATTATGTCACAGGTATCAGATAACATTGGGGCATTCCACAGCCTATTACCCTCAAGGTAATGGACTTGCAGAATCCTCAATAAAAATTCTAGTGAACATAATCAAGAAACTGTTGGAGGACAACAAAAATTGTTCGCACACAAAGCTATTTCATGCACTTTGGGTTGACAGATTGACTTTGAAGAAATCTATTGGTATGTCACCTTTCTAGCTTGTGTATGGTACTGATGAAATTTTTCCAAACAGCCTTGGTGTACCAGTGATGAAGTTGATTCAAGAGTTGCAAACTGAAGAAAATGACATGATCAAAAGAATAAATCAGACCATTCATCTTCAGCAAACCAGAGAGGAGGTTTATAACAAAGCATTGCAAAAGCAGGACAACATTAAAAAGCTTTTTGACAGAAGAACAAAGGCCAAAAATTTCAAGATTGGGGACAAAGTTTTGAAGTGGGACTCAAGGAGGGAAAACAAGGGCAAGCACATGAAATTTGACAACTTATGGCTTGGCCCTTACTCTATCCATTCAGCTGCTGGTAATAATGCATTTTTATTGTAGGAGTTGAATGGAGCAGAATTGTTTGGGGGTCCTGTCAATGGCAGGATGCTTAAGCATTACTTCTCTTTATCCATGTTATGTTCCGAAAGAATTTTTATATTTTTCTCATTATAAATACTCCACCCATCATTGCATTCAAAGTTATAAAAAATCAAAAATACAAAAACAAAGAAAAGAAAGAAAAGAGGGAAGATTGTGAAAACAAGAAAGGTATAGGCCCATACCAAAAAGAGGAAAAAATCTGAAAGTGTGCAAGCTCAAATTCCACTCCTGAAGAACACACTTCTAGTTAGTCAAACAGCTTAATATTGACTAATTAGCTTTAAATTTTCCATTGATAGGATAGTGAATTCAATTTTCCAAACTGTTTAATCTTGGCTTATCAGTAGATAGTTTAGGATAGAAATTAAAGGTTCAAACATGCTCAAAATATGAACCTAAAGTTTCAAAGAGAGAATGAATCAAATCTATTTCAAATTCTGAGTCAAAAGATGTAAAAATCTGGTTCTAAACAGCTTAAAATCTGAACCAGTTAGTAAAGGAAAGACAGCTCAAATAAGAGTCAAAACAGAGCTGTAGAAAAGAGGAAGGAAATACTTTGAAATTTCAGATCTCATACCTTACATTTTGTTTTAAATTTTGTGCAAAATAATGTCTATCTACAGCTTTTTTTTATGCCATAGACCAGCATCAAGTTAGACAGTTCAATCCTGACTTGAATGCTTTTAAATTGTTGTTGTAGAATTTAGAGAATGAAAGTATGTTGGACAGTTTAATCCCAACAGATAATAGATTAGGTAGAGAATCATATGGGCTCAATTTTTCAATCTGAGTCCATGGAGAAATAAGAAGTAGAAATAGATTATATTTCCTGCTTTCAAAAAGAATAAAATTTTGTGAAAGAGTTTTCCAATGCAAGTGCACTCTAAAGAAGAAAAAATGTTAGATCAGTAGGATTGGGTAGGTAGATATGTTGTATTGATGAAGATCCATTTTTTTTATGGCTGCTAATATGTTTTCAGAGAAAAGCAAGATCATCCACAGAAAGGAAGGTAGCCCAATGGATAAGGCACTGATTAGCCTCCCAGAGAATCCAAGTCTGAAGTTCTTGATGCCTTCAAGAAGGCACCATCCCCAAGTGGAGCCACTGTTAGCCAGCTATAAAATTTGTTATATCAAATGTTGGCTAAAGCATTTTTGAAGTCTTCAAGGAACAAATTTTACTGCTAAAAAGTGTTACCTCTTGAAGACTCTTGAAGGCCTCATGCCTCTGTCCAAATCTTCACTGTTGTGCTCATTTTACACTCAGAAATCCTGCTGATTTCCAAGACAAAATACTGTTGCAAACTCCTTTTCCCTTTCCTTTCCTCTTTCTAAACTAACCTCATTTTAACCCCTTCATCCCCCATGAAATATTTCATTTTCATCTTTTCCCACTTTTCCTCCATCGAAACCCCTTTGATAAGGTTTAAGACCCTTTCTTAGCCTTATCGAAACCCCCCAACATCCATTAAAAACATCGAAATTGCATAAATATCACACTTTTATATTATAGACTTAAGCCCCCTTGGGCTAAGTCTTTAACCCTTCCCCTCCATACGCCTTCGTACTGGAACCAGGCGCTAAGTCTTTAAGCGCTTATCGCATCGCAAAGAGCCGAGCACGTAAATATTTTGCCATGTTAAAAGCTCTGATTGCGATTGGCCCTTCATACGTAAACTTATGATCATACTGTTATTCCATATAACCCTGGTGCCCACAATCGGGCACTAAAACAATGTATAAATCCACTTACCCAAAGTTCTAGTCTAACGCACCCGTATAATTATTTTTCATTGTATTAAAAGAAAGGTCGGAAGCGGTTTTCATCGAACTGCTTTTGAGAGGAAAGCGGTTTTTTCCATTTTGCAGCGATTAGTGCCACCGGTCGACACGTGGCCTTGGGTAGTATATTGATACCATTTTCCCCAAGCGTTAAAGGTCAGATGTGGAGTGAGCGCAATATTGACGTACGCCATCCAACCTGAGGCCAGCTCATCGTACGGTGATCACGCTCTGAAGAAGCCCGTAAGATAAACGTGGTACGACGCGGTTATTTAAAACATCTCTGCTGTCGATCTGATCTACATATCGATGGCCCACACTCCATCGCCCCGGTCACCTCATCCACAACCATAATCAACGGTCCCACAAGAGCTGGTGGTCCCCAGTGTCACATCAGCATCGACACGACAAATTTTAATTGGGGCGGATCTTCATTGTTTCCCCGCACAGTCACCCAATGCGGACCCGGGAACATTATACAGTGTGGTTTAATTAAAGGTTTTGAAATCCGGGGCATGTTTCTAAGGTTTTGTGGTACCTGATCTCCACCGTTGATCACGTGGGCCGAGCTCATTTGACGGCCCACGTTCGTCCCGAGCTCCCCACTCATTTCTCAACCATTTTTCGCTAAAAAAAAGGTTTTAAACATTTTTCTCCGTTTTTTATTTTATTTTTATTTTTTCGAATAATGTGACCCCTTCACGTTATTTATTCACCTCCACTCCCGACCGTCGATCTCTGCGCGATCAACGACTCTGATTTAGATTCTTCTTACGCCTTACCTTTGACCTCCTCTAATCAATCTCAACCGTTGGATGATGCCATCCAACGGCCATGCTCTCTCCACGCTCCTTCTGAAGCAGTAAACCTATATATGCAAGATTTTATAATGTTGTTTGTATTTTGAGGGTGACGATCCTCCCGCCTTCGATTCATCAAAGGGAATCATTTGCAAGATTCAACTCCACGTTTTGTCATTGATTCATGAGGCATTGATTCCATACGACCCCTGCGTAGCCCTGCACACCAACAAACACAGTGAATCAGGCACAAATCAAAGAGTATCAGTGTCGAAGATAGGAACACACTAGAATAGAAGATTGAAGACAGATCTTTGGGGATTACATCTAAGATGGTTTATCAAAAGCCTAATCCCCGATTAAAACATAGTTAAAGGAAAAATCATAAAGGTTCATCAGACAGAAAGCCCCCATCGCCACAGCTGAGGCAAATCGATTCCTCCCAGCTACCACGTTGCCACATGTACCTCAAAGCATTCATATCAGAGGTCAAATTTATTGATCAGGATCAGATATTTGTCTCAAGCGCAGCCAGAGAGTAGATTCTGCCAAAGAACTTAATGTAAAAAATATCAACAAAGTGACTATTACACAACACAAAGCCTCAAAAGTCAAAAAGAGCTCCCATCGAGCTTAAATATTAATGTAAATGATTTAATACAGAGGACACCTATGTAAGCTTCTTCATCGAGCCCCACAAAGGCTAAGAAGCCATTAAGACTGTATTAATTATATGTAGATATCTTTTATCGGATCTCACCTCCTCATTCTTCTATAAATACTACTGGAGAAGATGAGGGAGGGGTTGGTTGATTTGGCTATTGAACATTGAAATGTAATTGAGCTTGAGACTTCTACTTGTAAATAATGTTCACTGGCCCTTGGAGCTCTGCTTTTGATAGATAAGTTAGGCTGAGATGAGTAGATGATTGCTAAAATAAAGCATTGGACTTAAAGCTGTAACTGGTTTGGAGCATCAATACAAGCTGATTTATGGGATCCTGGTCTATGTTGACAGTGATGTTTTTCTCATTGTAACTTGTTATTTTGTTTTTGTTTTCATTGTGTTCATCTTCTCTTATAAAGAACCATATGCATAGAGTTAGGACCTACTGTATACCAGTACCCTTCTCTGACTGAAAATCTTTATCTGAATGTTTTCTTCCAATCCGTGTTATTTGGGAATGATTTAATTCAGTTTAAGCATAGGAATGTTGGCGTTCCCTCGTCTTATTTTCTTAGCTGAATATTATTATTAAATGTTATGTTCAGTATTATTTAAGTAGAGATGAACTTAGGAGGATATGGTGTGCCCTGGTCCTAGTTTTATCCCCAAAGACTGTTTGAATGTTTCCCTTGGAATGTGTTGAAAGCTGGCTAGTTTAGAAGTACTTACCAGATCTTAGACCATTCTTTGTTATCATTTGTGTTTCCCCTGTTTTTTAAATGTTTTCTATTGAAAGTGTATCAAAGGATGTCTAGTTTAAAATTACTTACCAGATTGTAGCTTACTTTTATGTCTTTCTTAAGTGTATGTCAAAAGTTGGCTAGTTTAAAAGTACTTATCAGATCTTAGGCTTCTCTTTGTTCTTCATCTGTTTATTTCCCCTTCTTATTGTATCATTTCATTCCATAAATCAAACTTTAAAGAGATCCTTAGACATAGATGACTTTCCCCATGGACCACTCTTGCCTCTTGTTGTTTCAATTAAACCCTATTATGACTCCATAGCCCAACGGACTAAAACCTGCAATTATCTATCTTCCTGGCCAAAGCTTGTTCTATTTACTTTCAACTTCACAACTTTGAAACTCTTTGCATTTAGAAATTTCCACCCCAAACAGTTTCATGCTCAACCATCCAAAAACAAACAAAACCCTTGGCCTTCATAACTAGCTTAATATCATTACCCAAAACTTCAAAGAAAAATCCATCTTTGCACTTATTGGAGAGATCCCCCTCCGGATTTAGGAGGGCTAGATCCTAAAATCCCAAAGTGGTTGAAACGATGTTCTCCCTGCAATCGGAGTTTTTCCAATCTTGCTGATTACAGGGTGCTAACATATTCCAACTACACATTCCTGCACCGGACATTTTGGCACCACAATATACATTTATTTATTGAATACCACCATTGTTCCTACACCAGAACATGTGTTTTTTCACTCGGGAGCTCTCAGAAGTGCGTATTCTTGTACTAGATATTCCTGCAATGAACACACATTCTTGCACTAGGGACATTGTTTCATATCTAAAGAGAATTTTTTTTTAATAAAATTCAATTTATAGGCTGGATATTATAAGATGTTTTTAATTTCTAAAGGAGGTTTTATTCGCCAGTTCTTGGTATTAATATATGCCTTCAGATCTGATTCATGAGCTCACATCAGATGCTGCAATATGGTCCACGGGGGAGAAAGAAGCGGGAAAAGGGTAAATTTTCAGAATGGGAAGGAGATTACAACAGGGAATTCAAGAGTGAGACTACCAAGAGGGATATATCAAAAAAGAGATTTGGGAAAAAAAATCAGGGCAAAGAGGGAAAAACGAAATTGGATAGGGAAATTTTCCATTTGAAGAAAGGGGTGGTAAATCGTAAGATAAAAAAAAAAAAAAAATAGAGGGATCTTTACGAAAAATGGAATAGAAGAAGGGCAGAATTTCAACTCAAAAATATGCTTGCATAGTGTTGAGTCAAAAATAAATGCAGCGAGAAGTGAGTGTTTCTTGTATAAAAAAATTCGTGTCAGTTGTCCTAAACTTGGATAAGGGCTTGATTCCTGCACTTAAAACTTACTTCTTCTTGGTTATAGTTAGCACATATAAATATCAAGCAACATTCCCATTTTATTAAAAAAATTATCCTCCTACTAGCATGCTGGTTTGTAGGTTGATCCTTCTGTGATTATGTCAGTAAACTTATTTTCACAATCATAGGAAAAATATTTTTTTGTTTTGTTTTTAATTTTTTTCATCATTATATATATATATATGGGAAAAGAAAGAATAAAATTTGGAGTAGGTTGGCACAACCACCTACCATATTTACTTATGCTTTTTGTTGTACTTGTTGCATGAAATCTTCCTTTGTGAGGGGATGAAAATATACTTTAAGTCTATGCCCATTTGCAAGGAATATCAAATCTCACCCATTAATGGTTTTGATTTCTACTGCTCCATTCTCAAAAAATTTAACCACTTCATGAGGTCCCATCCAACGTGTGTGGAATTTGCCTTTAAAATGTTTAATTCTGGAATCATAAAGGAGTACCAAATCACTTGGTTGGAATTGCTTCTTCTTGATAGACTTGTCATGCCACTTATTGTGTTGTTGTTGAACTCACACATTCTACTGAACATCATCCCTTATAAGCCCATCTAACTCATTTAACTATAGTAGGCGATGTTGTTTTTCTTCCAAGAGATCTAACCCCAATTGAACTGTAGTTCTAAAGGTTTTGATATGGAACTCTATTGGAAAAAGGACTTGTTTCCCATACACCACCTCATATGGCGTGTGTCCCATGGTGTTCCTCCAAGTGGTTCAATATTCCCATAAGGCTTCCAGCAATCTGCTAGCCCAATCCTTCCTATGCATATTCATTGTTTTGGTGAGGATGGACTCGATCACCTTGTTTGTAGATTCCACCTAACCATTTTCTTGCGGGTGATACGGTGTAGACTTCCCATGTCGAATTTTGTATTGATCCGTCACACCATGGACCATATTAGAGATAAACTATGGTCCATTTTCAGAAAAAATATCTCTAAAAACACCAAATCTAGTAAATATCTTAGTAAATAAAAATCCAACAACAAATTTTCCAGTAGCAAAAGAAACAACTTTAGCTTCTACCCATTTTGTAACAAAACTTTTGCAAACCAAGATATGATTTTTTTTTAAAGATATCAGATTTATAGGTCCCACAATATCAATAGCTCATTTTTCAAAGGGCTTGATCATAATTTGAGGACATAAAGGCATTTCATTGGCTTGACTCGGTTGGCCCATTCGCTGACAGTTATCACATCACTTGACATATTATTTGGAATCCTTAAACAAGGAAGGAAAAAAATATCTAGCTTGTATAATCTTGTATGTAGTCCTCTTATCATCAAAATGGCCTCTGTAAGGTTCATCATGATCATATTTCAAGATTTCAAACAATTATTCCTCTCTTTACACATCTGTAAATAATAAGATCTGGTCCAGTGTAAAAGAGGTCTCCTTGGATCCAAGAATATGCAGCACTTTTTTGTATGACATTCCACTTCTTGCAAGCGAATAAGTGAGGTGGTGTCTTTCCGATGACAAAATAAATGGATATGTCAGCAAACCATGGGGCTTTTGTTGAAATAGTGAAAATATGTTCGTCAGGGAAATCATCATCAACAAGAATTACTTCACTAGGATTATTTAATATAGAAAGATAACCGGCTACAACATTAGATTTTACTGGTCTATCAACAATAGTAACATTAAATTCCTATAACAGAAGTAACTACCTAGTCACTCTACCACTAGTCAATGGTTTATTCATCAAGTATTTTATTGCAGAATTATCAGTATGCACAAAGACTTCATATCCTGTAATGTAGTGTCTAAATTTATTAATAGAAAAAATCACAATTAAAAAATCTTTCTCAGTCACTGTATAACAATTTGATTCAGCAGGTGACAAGTTTTTACTAACGAATTAAATAGCATAGGACTGTTTGTTCTCTTCTTGTCCTAGAGATATGCCAATAGCAGTATCTAAGGTATTAAAGGAAATATGGAATGGAAGGGACCAGTTAAGCCCTCTCCAAACTAGTGCCTATACTAATTTTTCCTGTAATGTCTCAAAATACTGTTGGCAAGTTATATACCAAGAAAACTCACTATCCCTAACTAATAATCGAAAAAGTGGGGTAGTTATCCTAGAAAAATTCTCAATGAATCTCTTGTAGTAGCTCGCATGTCACAGGAATCCTTTCATTTCCCTTTATGTTTTGGGTGCAGGAAGACACAAAAAGACCTCTAAATTAGTTGGGTCAAACTGGATACCTTTGTCAGAAATGAGGTGGCGAAGAACTACTCCTGATTTTCACATTAATCTACACTTTTTGTCACTCAAAACAAGGTGAGCTTCTTGGCAACAAAAAAACACTTTTTCCAAATTTTTTAGGGCTTCCTTAAATGAATCACCAAATACCAAAAATTCATCCATATATATATTTGCACGCTCAATGTAGAAAAAATAGCCAAATTTTCCCTTTGAAAGGTAGTTGGGGCATTACATAGCCCAAAGGGAAGCACTCGGTATGCAACTATCCCACATGGGCATGTAAAGGTGGTCTTATATTGATCCTCAGGTGTAATCTGTATTTTCTTGTAACCACTAAAGCCATATAAAAAGGAAAATTAATTTTTACTGGCAAGGGTATCAAGCACCTGATCGATGAAAGGAAGGGAAAGTAATCATTGAGAGTGGCTTTATTCAGTTCTCTGTAATAGATACAAATGCGCTATCTCACATCTTTCTTCGGGACTAATACCAATGGAGAGACCCACTGGCTATCAGATATAGGATAAATAAAGTCAGCATCTAAGAGTTTTTATAATTATTTATTCACAACTTCTCTTAGAGCTTGGTTCATACGCCTTTTTGGGTTTTTGGTCAGGTCGGGCTACCTCCTGAATATAAATATGGTGAGTACAGGTTTCTAAGGGATGCCTTTCATGTCCTCGTATCGCCATGCAAAGGCATTAAGGTGGTTTTGCAACAAAATCACAAGCTGATCTTGTTGGGATGAATCCAAGTCCGAGCTAATATGTAAATATTTGCCTCGACTAATATCAACAAGAGTGGTTTCAGGTTCAAGAGTACAAAGAGGTGCTGCTAAAGAATCTGGTAAGGAAGGTTGGGAATCATGAATTTCTTGAAAATCCAGACTATATATTTGACACAGTGATTCAAATTTGGCATGGTATATAGATTATTCAGTAATTATTGTATCTCACCCTCCTGAGTTAACTCAGTATGATGATGTATCAGAGAAATTGATTGAGTCTCATCATCACTATTGTAATCTATCCATAAGGTATCTCGAAGCTCCTGGATAGATCTATCAGGTGGATATAAAGTGACTTTCTTCCTAGAATCTCCATGGGAAATATACATGTCACCAAAATAGAATCCAATATAAGCATCAGTCGTAGCAAGCCATGGTCATCCGAAGATCAAGGGATGTCCTCCCACATGATTATTTGGTTGAAGCACAATAAATTTTGTGGGATATTCCCAAGAATCTATCGAAACAACCACATTGTCCAACACTCCCTCTGGCTTGATTTTAAATCTATCTTCCAATTGAAGCACAGTAGGAGTAGGAAAAATATGGAAACCCAAGTTGATCCATGGCTTTCTTGGTCATAACATTAATGACTACTCCTAGGTATATAAGCACATTGGAGACAAGGACATCACCTATCTAAACAGAGACAACTGGGTTTCCAGGGTTGGTATATTTTTCCATTTTCACACACCCTGTCATTAACTCTACTGCTCTTCCAACAGATTGAATGGTTTGAGTTTGTACTCTTTTCCTTCCTGGATTCTTGAGACAAATTTCCTTAATTATTTTTGTATAGATGGGGATCTCTTTGATGGCTTGGAGCAAAGGGACATTTATAAAAATATTCCTAAGATCAAAAGCCATACTAGACTCGGGATCAGGGTCGTTCTTCTCCATAACTAGCCTCTCTAGATAGGGAGGTTGGTTTGAAGAAGATGGCAAAGGCTCAAAAGGTACGGGGATTGGTTGAATGGTGACATATCTTCTAGAATGGTCAAGAGTTTCCTCCTCAGTTTTCTCTTCAATAATCACCATGGGTTGATTTTTTTTTCTGATGTTACTACCTTCCCCGATCTCAGTTGGAGGTCATTGAACCCAACCAACATGGACTGATAACTGGGTGGAAGAAGTGGTTTAATGAAATGAATCATTTGTACCAATTTATTGTTGGGGTTTGGTATGGGTTGAGCAGGTAGTGCAGGTGGTCCAAAAGGTGGAGGTAAAGGTAATGGTGTCATAAGTTGACTTAGCTGGGGAAATTATGGTTTTGGCATTAGGTAGGGTGCATATGTAGGAAGATATGATTTCATAGGTGCAGGATAGGAAGGATTTGAATGTTTTGGCCCTCTCCATCCTTGTTGCCAAGATTGGGAGGGTTGTCCATACTGAAAATTTTTCCCATGCTACCAAGGTTTAGAGTTATTAGTGTTATGATAGGAATATGGATGTGCATTATAACCATAAAAATGTGGTGGAGGTTCAGGAACCATACCTCCACCTACCTGAGGCCAATTTCTCCGTGCTCCCATAGCATGCAATGACTTAGGTTCAGAATTCCCTCCTTCAAATACTACTTGCAATATAGGTATGGAGGGGAATTTTTCAGTGCATGGTTCTTTGCAAAAATTACACATTTATTAGTTCCCTTAAATCATTAGGAAATTATCTTAAAGGATGTTCTTTCCAACACTTTGGACAAAAAATAGATAATGACTCTTGTTCTTCTACAAGTTTTTGTTGAAATTTTAAAGAGTCTATTTGCTTGCTAATAGTATTCAGTATTTCAATTTTCATATTTTCCATTTTATTCTCCAAACCAATAATAATAGCATATGTAGATCCAAGTTTTTTATTTCTACTACAGATTCCTTTACCGGATCTAGATTGATTCTGTGATAATTTCCTGCACAGGTCGCAAATTTGATCAAAAGGTTTTTAAGGAATATCCCCTTGTCCTAAAAAATTTAAATTATTTCTTGCATCATCAGTAATACCACATAAGAACAAGGTTCAAATAGTACTTAGATAAAATTTTTGTTTAGAACTTTGGAGGATATACAAAAATCTTTCCAGATAATCGTCCAAGGTGTCATCATCACTTTACACAATGGTGAAGATTTCATCCTTCATTTCTCTAGTTTTACAATATTCCTGATATTTCAACAAAAACACTCTCTTAATTTGCTACCAAGAAACTATAATATTTCCTCCTAATCCCATGAACCAACGTAATGTTGAATCCTTGAGAGTTGTAGGAAATAATTTTAACTTCTGAGCATCTGTGGAGTAATCATAACTTCTACATAATATGTCAAATTTGAATAATAAAGAACCTGTGTCCTCATGTACCTTACCATGGAAATGAGGAAGATCTCATGGAGGAATATTCTTCATTTGCACAACTATATCTGGATTCCACGATAAAAAATCTAAAGGTGGATTGTTCCTCATTTCCCTGATTTTCTCTAGTTCCCTTAGCATGGTCTTCTTTTTATGCCATTTTTGTACCTCCAAGTGAACCACTCTCAACAGGTTGAGAAGGTCGACTATGGGTTAAATTAGTTTGGAGTCCAACAGTCTCCTTATCCCCCTTCGTTGGTTAGTTCACACCTGAACTATTGTTTCAAGAGTCCAAGTGGACAGTTCCTGTGTGATGGGTCTATGTATGTTTGGACTTTCTTCCTGCAAGAGAACGCCCAATATGAGAAAAAGTTTCAGTTTTATCATTGTTTCCTCAGCCCTTATTATTCTTCATACCCCTACCCCTTTTACGCATTCATCTCAAAAAACAATGACAAAACACAAAAAAACCAATCAAATGTTGCAATTAAAATAAGAAATCGACACTTATAAAGTCCTTAAAACAATAGAAGCACAATGCAAAAAAAATAATAGCATACTTCCCTACTAAAAAATAAAAACGGAAAGTTCTTACCAATTTTAAAATGCCTCCCCAGTAATGCCGCCAAAATGTGGGGTGCATGATTTGAAATTCAACAAACTCCTTCAACACTTAATTTTCAACCTAGGGGCTTCGTAAGCTTGGAGGCATAGCACAGGTAATTCAAAAAATGATATGAACCTTTCCTATTTCTATTTCTACTTCCATAATTACAATTTTCATAATTGAAATAAATGATCACACAACAACTAATACCAAAGAAATTTTGGTGCTAGAATATAAAAGAAAGTACTTTGTAGAAATTTAAATAAAAGGAATTCTCAATTCATTGTGAACAATCCCGATCAATGAAGTAAACATTTAAGATTATCTTAAGTGTATTTATGAGTCAGAGCGATGATTAGGTTATTCAGGATGTCTTTATTCTTCAAAGTTATTCCTTCCTTCACTAAACTGTCATTCTTGCACTGCAAAAATGTTCCTATACTGGAACATTGTTCCTACACTGGAATGAAGTTTATGCACCGGAAGTTTGTTTTGTACCAATACTGAAGATTTTGACCTTCATACAGGAGCTTTGGGTATTTGTACCAGAGCACTCTGTTCATGTACCAGGATATCAATTCTTGTACCAAAACAAAGGTTCTTGTACAAGAAAACTACTGTTCATGTACCTAGTTTCGAAATCACCTACAGAAAATAAAAAGCATGTTAACTAAAGAAATAGATTGCAAAGTGAACAAAACTCGAAAATAAAATTGCATAAACGAAAATACTATTCAACCAATATCATATTCAGAAATAAGAAATTATTTTAAAATTCAAAGTAAATCTTCATAAAACAGGAAACTTCTTTCATGAAAATAAGGAAATTATTTGATCCATATATCAGCAGGCTTCTTCCTGAGATGATTGTCTATCATATGAATTAGATCTACACTTTAAAATGTTTTAACTCAAAAGTTCATTTAATAATTTTAACATTAAATTAAGTTCTTTCACCATGAATAATAAGTGCAAGCACAGATCTTCATATTGTTGTTGGGTCAATTTACTGAGTAAACTAACACAAGTATTTAATTATCAATCCAAGTTTGTAAAACTTGGAAGCATGTCCAAAATTTATGGATTTCAACTACAGTAAATTTTAGAAGATGAATTGTTGAATTTTAAGGAAATGCATATTACAAATATAAAACTTAACCAAATAATTTATAATTCAATATATAATAAGGAGAATAAGAGGCTCCTAACATGGGAGAACCGGGTTGACCTTCTCTATAATACTACTTCATGAACAGAAATCAAAAATCACTAATGAACACTAGTTTAACATGCATAAAAGAATAATAGAAGAGGCTCCTAACTAAGGAGGTCCTTGTTGTCATTCTTTATAAATTCATTCATCATTAATGGCATTGTATGAAAACTGGAAATTCATAAAAACACTTTAAAGATGAATTCTAGTTTTTTGATTTGGATTTATGCAGGAACACAATAAAATAAAGAAATAGAAATAAACACAAAGATGCAGTGGAAATAATACTTCATCTCATTAATATCAAATAACTGAAATATGTTTACAGACAGAATGGAAATAAACTAGCTAGGGCGATTGTAGCTTATCTCTAAGAAGAGATGTGGTGGCTACATTGCTCTAAACTATGTTACAATGAGGCTCGAAGGTCTATTTATTGTTGAGAAACAATGAAAAACCCTAAACATTCAAAAACCTAACCGTAGGAGATGAAGTGCCAAAACAATGGGCCCCATTTGGGTAAATTGGTGTTTCAACTTCCTGGGGATGTAACTTTGGCATATGATCTCTATTTGACATGTATCGTACCTTGTTAGAAACTTCTATCTGAGGAGTACATATTTTCGTGTGAGAAACATCAGTCCATGGACCTATGTTACTCCCAGGTTTCCCAAAAAACGTTGTTTAGCACCTCAAAATGACTCTGGAAGTTCAAAACCAAAAAAATGCTAAATATAGTAAGTTGTGCTGCAACTGAAAAACTGAAAGAACTAATGGTGGCATTTCAAATGGATTAGGTGGGTGGCCACTAATATCCACCTAGATCATTAGGGCCCCAAAATGGCTCTGGAAGTTTAGGATCCAAAAACCTGCTAAAAATAGTAAGAACTGTTGAAAGTGGAAAAATAAAAGAACCGATTATGGGGGTCCAAACAGAATAGATGGGTGTCCACCAATATCCACTTAGATCATTCCTACCCCCTTAAGAAGAAATGGTCCCCATTGTGTTGCGATCCTCCATGAGATGAGGAAAATTCTGTTGAACTAGGTATTAGATTTGTCAAAGATGACATGGACCTCCGGGTGGACATGTTGCATGCGTTCAATAAATTTGGTTTCTTTATTAGCCTCAAATAGTACATGTTTGGGTTTTGACTGTGTATTCGCATGAGGTATGCCAACATCAGGCAGTGGTGCATCGGGGGTCAACTCAATGGAGTGCTTGTCCTGATAGTGTAGAGGAACCTTTGTGAGTGAGGAGAAAATGTCCTCGTATTCCTCCATGACTTTGTCCATCTGTTGCAATCACGCAGGGCAGCCCTGTTTTGAGGTTGTGGCCACAATATTCTTCTTTCCTTGTGAGGGATTTGTAAGGAAAATAAATTTTCTAGTTTGGGAAACAATTTTAGTGCGTTGTTTTGTAGTAGTCAAAGAGATGACCAGACGCAGTACCACCTCCGTTATCCTATACAAGTTATTTCCCAAATTAATAATAACATCACGAGGCCTAGAATAATACATAGCATGTCGCCTCCATAAGTAAATTTGGCCCAATAATACATCAACTACATCAAGAGGAGCAACATCATACAATACCTCATCCGTGAATGGGTTGATGTTGTACGGAAGGCATCACTGTTGGCGGACACACAGATCTCTCCCTGGGTGAAGCCACCTGATGGTATACGGTTGTGTGTGCACTATGGTTGGTAGGCCAGGTCGCTTCATGACCTCTGCTGAAATGAGCTTCTTTTGGCTTCCACTATCAACAAGAAAGTGCAGTGGAGATCCTTTCACCAACATCTGCGAATGGAAGAGGCACTGCCCCTCCTCTAGATCCTCGAGATCCTCACTCTGGAGCTTGGTTGTGGAAATAATGGCACTGGGGTCCACATCAATGATCTACTTCCCTTTTTCATCTACCTTGTCTGGTTCGAGCCTAGGATCAGAACATGCATCTGATTCGGGTGCCTTCAGTTCAGCCACCAGCGATTGTTTGGCCCAACACTCTGTTGTGTTGTAAGTGGGGTTGTTATGGAATTCAAACCACTTCCTCGTGTCCTTATTTGGATTTGTGGTCATGTTCTAACTCACCCCGCTTCAGCTCTGGCCCTTGTTCTGTGGTTCGTGGGCACCTTTCCCTGGCTTTGGATTCACAGATCCAAAGTCTCTCTTCTTCTTCTTAAATTTATGCTAAATATTGATGGCATAGCAATATTCTATGCCAAGTGAGGTAATGTCAAGGAACTTGTTGGGTTTGTGTTATATTCTTTCCAAAACTAGTCACGTGTGGGGGGGTAACAGGGGGGGAAATAACCCCCCCTGTACATTGCATTAGGTGCAACGTATGGGGGGGGTCATGAGGGGGGGGGGGCAATAGCCCCCCCTGTTGGAGTCCAGGGTAGTGCCCCGAAAAAAAAATTTGGTGCTTATTTTCTGGTGGGAAGACTTGCCCATGGTTTTGTGGATGGGTTTGCACATGGTTTTGGGGCGTGATGGTTTTCGGCCCCTAGTATTTTGTAGATCCGGTCAAGGGAACTATGGTTATGTTCTAATCCAGGGTTAATGGATTGAGGTTTATGTATGCTTCGGCATGTATATATATGTGTTGTAACACTAAAAGGAATATAATGCAAAATCAAGCTGGTCATCCTGATTTGGGATCCAGGGGAAAATCTCTTTGTTTATCTGTTTTATGTTTTATGCTCTCCTTGTTGTTTATTTTTTGTTTTTAAGATTCGTTTGCAGATAATTTCTGTACAGGGTTAAAACCTACATTTTGTATCAGATCAATTTCAGCTTCAAGGGGATGCCTTTGCTACTGAGGGGTTTTTTTCTTAGGTCTGAGGTATACTCTATTCAGTGGGAGATCTACAGGATCGATTCTTGCGGCGAAAGAAGATGGTGAGCAGTGGGAAGATAGAGATCGAGAAATTTAATGGTCAGATTTTTGAGTTGTGGAAGCTCAATATGGAGGATCTGCTTGTGGATAAGGACCAGTGGATCACGGTAGATCTGGGTACTAAACCAACGGCAATGTCAAATGAAGACTGGAAGAAACTAGATTGGAATGCAAAGAGCACAATACGGTTGTGTGTCTCAGATTCAATATTGTTGAATGTATCTGGAGAAGCTACGGTGAAGACCTTGTGGGACAAGCTAGGGACTTTGTACCAATCTAAGTCTCTAGTGAATAAATTGTTCCTGTGGAAAAAGCTGTATGACCTGAGGATGAAGGATGGAGACTCGGTGATAGAGCATATAAACGCCTTCAATACTGTGATAAGGCAGCTGTCATATATTGATGTTAAAATCTCAGATGAAGATAAGTGCATCAATTTTTTGTGTTCTCTACCAAATTCGTGTGACATTCTGGTTATTGCAATAGGTAGCAATACAACTACCTTGAATTTTGATGATATTGTCTCAGCCTTGCTGTCGGAGGAAATGAGACGGAGAAATATGGAGGGTCAAAATGGAGATGCCTTATCTGTACAAGGAAGGTTGCATAATAGAAACAAGTATAAGGTTTCGAGTGGGAGATCTAAATCTTCTGGAAAGTTTATAAAGGTGTGCCAGAAATGTGGAAAGTAAGGGCACTACAAAAAGGACTAGAGATCTAAAGTCTTTGAGAAAGGAAATGGATCTAATGATGCTCTTTCTGCAGAGGAAAAAACCACCTCGCATGAATGTGGGGATGTGTATTTGGCTTCTTCTTCAAATACACATGTAGGTCATGAGTCATGGTTGATTGACTCGAGTGCATATTTTCACTTCACTCCCCATAGGGAGTGGTTCTGCGAGTATGAGAAATATGATGGTAGTGATGTCTTCTTAGGTGATGATAGGAAGGTCATAATCATCGGACGTTGAAAACTCAAATTGAAGCTGCAAGGTGGAAGGATTAAAATAGTTCCTGGTGTTTTGTACATTCCCGCATTGGCCAAAAATCTAATTTCTGTAAGCAAGATGGATGATGCAAGTGTAAAAACAGTGTTCGAGAAAGACACCTGTAAGATGGTTCGGGGAGCACTGGTATTAATGCGGGGATTTTTCATTGGAACTCTATACAAGCTTTACGGCAGCATTGTTATTGAAGGTTACAACAGTTCTGTGGTTTCCAAAAGTGGATCAGAAAGCCTAGCAGTCTCTGGAGAAAATATAATGCTATAGCATCAAAGGCTTGGACATATTGGAGAGAAGGGCCTTTGGATACTGCATGGAAATGGTATGGTAGAACGTATGTCTCATAGCTCTCTAGATTTCGATTTCTGTGAACATTGTGTATATGGGAAGCAGAATCGGCTGAGTTTTCCTTCTGGTGCTAAGAGGGCAAACAAGATATTAGAGCTTGTGCACAATGATTTGTTTGGACCTGTGTCGGTTCCATCACTGGGTAATTCTGTGTACTATGTTTCATTCATAGATGACTTCTCAAGGAATACATGGATATATTTCTTGAGGAAGAAATCTGAAGTCTTTGACAGATTTAAAGAATTTAAGGCTCTCATGGAAAACCAGACAGAGAAGAAGATAAAGGTGTTGAGGACAGATAATGGTGGGGAGTTCTGCAAGAAGGAATTTGAAGAGCTCTATAATAAGTGTGGTATAGCATGGAAGAAGACTACTCCATAAACACCTCAACAAAACAGAGTTGCAGAAAGAATGAATAGAATGCTAATGGAAAAGGCAAGAAGCATGCTCAGTGGTACCAGGTTAGGACAAGAATTTTGGGCAGAGGCAATGGAGACTGCATGTTACTTGGTTAGCAAATCACCTTCATCAGCATTGGAGGATAAGACTCCACATGAGGTATGGACTGGTAAGAAACCCTCTCTTTCACATTTGAGGGTATTTCGATGTGATGCATATGTACATGTTCCAAAGGAGAAAAGGAGCAAGTTGGATAATAAATTTGAATGGTGCATATTTATTGGGTATAAGGATGGTTTAAAGGGTTACAAGCTTTGGAACCCGGAAATAAGGAAGGTTGGGTACAACCGAGATGTGGTGTTTAGAGAGGTGAAATATATTGTTAAACATGAAGTCCCACCAAAGGAACCTGAGAAGATAGATTTTGAGCTAAAGGAGGATGAATCAGACTCTACAACAGAAGAGGACTCAGAAGAGGAAGAGTCACAAACTCTAGCTATTAGAAGATCAGTTCGGGAAAGAAGACAACCAGAAAGGTATAGTCCATATGCTTTCTGTTCAAATTTTTCTTTTACTATAACTGATGATGATCCCAGAACCATCAGGGAGGCAGTATATTCAGAGGATGGAAAACTTTGGATGGAGGCCATGGTTGATGAAATGGCATCCTTGCATAAAAATGAGGCATGGGATCTGGTGGAGTTATCAGCTAGAAGGAAGCCCATCGGGAGAAAATGGGTGTTTAAGAAGAAGATGAATGTAGAAGGCAAGGTGGAGAAATACAAAGCTTGGTTGGTAGCAAAAAGTTATTCCCAGGTGCCGAGAATTTATTTTGGTGATATTCTTTTCCTATTGCCAAAGTTACTTCTATTATATTACTTTTATATGTTGCTACTGCATTTGATTTTGAGGTAGAACAGATGGATGTGAAGACAACATTTATTCGCGAGGATCTGGAAGAAGAGATCTACATGAAACAACCTGAAGGCTTTATGGTGAAGGGGAAGAAAGAGCCGGTATGCAGGTTAAAGAAGTCTCTGTATGGGTTAAAATAGTCACCAAGGATGTGGTATCAGAAATTTGATACATATATATGGGGACTTGGCTTCACCAGAAGAAAGGAGGATCACTGTGTTTATTTTAAATTAATTTGTGACCGTGTTATTTATTTGGTCTTGTATGTGGATGATATGTTGTTGATTGGAAATGACAAAGAAATTATCCAAGGTTTGAAGACCCAATTGTTCTCCAAATTCGACATGAAGGATCTTGGTGCTGCAAACTATATTTTGGGAATGGAAATTAAGAGAGATCGGGCAAAGAGGAAGCTCTGGTTAAATCAGAGGAAGTATGACGAGACTATTTTGTAGAGGTTAAATATGCAAGATAGTAAACCGGTGAATGTTCCGATTCCTATAGGTACAAAGTTGTCTGCTGAACAGTGTCCCAAGACACAAGAAGAAGAGGAGGATATGTCCGATGTTACATATGCAAGTGTAGTGGGTAGCCTGATGTATGCAATGGTTTGTACTAGACTAGAAATTGCACATGCAGTGGGAGTATTGAGAAGGTTTATGTCAAACCCGGGGAAGGAGCATTGGACAGAAGTGCAGCGAGTTTTCAGATATTTGCGTGGCACTAGTGATTATGGCTTGTGCTACCATGGAAGACCAGGATTGGAAAGAGTGTTGGACATTTGTGGTTTTGTTTATGTTGACTGGGCTAGAGATTTGGACCAAAGAAGACTCGCCCATGGTTTTGTGCATGGGTTTGCACATGGTTTTGGGGCATGATGGTTTTCGGCCCTTGGTATTTTGTAGATCCGGTCAAGGGAACTACGGTTATGTTCTAATCCAGGGTTAATGGATTGGGGTTTATGTATGCTTCGGCATGTATATATATGTGTTGTAACACTAAAAGGAATATAATGAAAAATCAAGTTGGTCGACCCAATTTGGGATCCAGGGGAAAATCTCTTTGTTTATCTATTTTATGTTTTATGCTCTCGCTATTGTTTATTTTTTGTTTTTAAGATACATTTGCAGATAATTTCTGTACAGGGTTAAAACCTACATAACTGCATTTCCTCCTGAATGTGTCTATGCAAAAAATTGCGGTACTTGAGCACCAAATGTCTCTCTAAATATTTAATACCCAACTTTTTGCGAAGGGTATGGAACAAATTTGTCAGTCTGTGCACATCTTGATCCCTTTGTTGCCACAGCATGGTCCATTGGATGTACTTGTCCTCATATCTCCCCATGGGGTAGTATTTTTCCTTGATGTCATCTCAGAATGAATTCCTAGTGGGTGTGATCGAGAACAAAGAGGGTTCCCCCTCATCCTTTTGCTCATAGTATGTTTCCTACCAGTCTTTGACATGGGGGGGTGGCTTTGAGATGTGCAAAAATAATATTTTCTTAGTTGGATAAATCATGGAGCGAGAAATACCCTTCTAGAAAATTCAACCTTTTATCTACAGTGTCTGTATCTATCTGGCCTTCAAATACAGGAATGTCAAATTTACCTGTACCTTGAAGGGAGTGGCACCTCCAGAGTGGTTGTTGGATGCAGATGCGTTGTAGGTGGGTAGACATTGAAGGATCTGAGCAAAGCTATCCATCATCTCATTCCTTTATTTCTCAAGGGTCTCCTCGAGCAATATTTTGATAGGATCTTCTTCTCCCTCATATTTCTTTTCTTCCGCCATGGGGGGTCATCGAGGTTTGCGAGGCTGATCTTGCAAGGGTTCAAGTAGATCGATCCATAACTCCTTATACCCTGACCTCGTTGGGGACATGCAAAGAAAAATAGAGAAAGAGCATACGGTTGTGATACCACTGATCCGTATCTATGCAATAACACAATAAAATATAGAAATAGACATAAACAATGTAGCGGAAATAATACTTCATTTCATTAATATCAAATAACTGAAATATGTCTACAGACAGAATGAAAATAAACTAGATAGGGCAATGGTAACTTATCTATGAGAAGAGATGTGGCAGCTACATGCCTCTGAACTGTGTTACAATGAGGCTTGAAGGCCTATTTATTGTTGAGAAACATTGCAAAACCCTAAACATCCAAAAACTAACCATAGGAGATGAAGCGCCAAAACTATGGGCCCTGTTTGGGTAAATTGGTGTTTCAGCTTCCCGGAGACATAACTTTGGCATACAATCTCTGTTTGACATGCATCATACCTCATCAGAAATATCTATCAGAGGAGTACAACTTTTGGTGTTTGACCAATGTAGCTACCAATTTTCGCAAAATACAATGTTTAGGGCCTCAAAACAGCTTCGGAAGTTCAAGACCCAAAAAAATGCTAAAAATAGTAAGTTGTGTTGCAACTAAAAAACTGAAAGAACTGACGGTGGCATTTCAAATGAAATAGGTGGGTGGCCACCAATATCCCCCTGAATCATTAGGGCCCCAAAACGGCTTCAGAATTTTAGGATCCAAAAACTTACTAAAAATAGTAAGTTGTGCTAAAAGTGCAAAACTGAAAGATGTGATGGTGGGGATCCAAATGGAATAGATGGGTGGGACCCAATATCCACCTAGAGCATTTTTATCCTCTGATCATATAGAAGGAGAGTTTAACTTAAACATTGGTTTGATCCTTCATATGCAGATTAGAATTTAGAATAATATTCATAAGCAAACATAATAAATCATCATACATCTAATTAATTGATTTAAATATGAAACAAAACTAGTTTATGAAATTTCAGCTAAAATAACCATAAAGTGCACTTAGCTCGGTGTGGGGGGCCTCCACCCTTGCCTCGCACACTGAAAGTACTTCTAAGCTATTGCAACTTATTCAACTCTCATGCATAAGAAAATGATAAATGATGTCTTCAATTAACTTCATAAAATAAGGATCTCAAAGTCTCAAGTTTTTTATACTATTTTATTCTCCTTCCTCTTGGAGAGAGAGCATTCCTATTTATACATATGAGTTTCTTTGAAAAAGAGATAAGCAACTCATAAACACAACACTTTTCTTTCAACCAATTTCCAAAATTACAAAATTTAATCCCTATAAATCTTTACACAAATTTTGGATGAAATATCCATATCCTCATGATCTTCTCCTTGAAATGAGCTTGAATAATTATCTCCTCAAATCTCTTTCATCGCTTCAAATCCTCACACAAATCTTGGATGAGATATCCATGATCTTCTTCTTGAAATGAGCTTGAACAATTATCTCCTCAAATCTCTTTGAAATATTCCTACACATTACAATATTCACACAACTTTTGAGACATATATGAAAATATCTTGATTTTCTAATAATTAATCACAAATTCTCTCAAAATGCATGAAAATAAAAAAATTGGAAAATAATGAGGGAGACCCATATTTAACATGGAAATAGTATGATAAATTTAAATAGTGAATGGAGAAACATATTATGGATAAATGTGAGGAATAACGAAAGGAAAAGAGGGTGAAAATACGACATTTTGGAGGCCCAACATTCCCCCCAACTGAACTTGTTTCATGTCCTCATGCAACCTTGCATGAATTTTCTTGTACACTTTTGGCTTTTTAGTTTTGGCTTTATGTGTTTTTAACAATAAATCATTCCATGATGTGAAGTTTGTGAGTATCGGTTGATAGTTCTTATGGTTGGTTCTTGTGTGACAACCATGAATATTACAAAATTTGGTTCTTGTGTTTACAACATTCATTTTCTTTGCTTTGTTTGCTGCTATAATACTTTAGGCATACATGCACTAGAAATGATAAGCTAACAATGTACATAAGAAATCCCTTTCTTCATGTTTTTTTACATCATGCTTTTCTATATATCATTGTTTTTAAATCAAGTGCAATAAAGTGTAATTGGAAGATACATGTTGGTCAATGGTAAAGAAGATGAAAATGAAATTATGTGATGGTAATGAGCAGGGAAAATTTTAGGGATAAAAAATTATCGTGAAGTTTAAAAAATTGGTGAATCTCACTATTCCCTTATATGTAAACTATAATTTTTTTATTGATAAATTTAGAAAATATTCAAATTTATAATGATTTTTATATACTCTCTATATAATGTTGGTGATTTTTAACATAAAATAATTTTATATTGTAAAATTTGGGCGAATCATTTTTATAAAAAATGGAAATTGGCGAATAATTTTTTTGGAAAAAACATGGAAAATTAGCCCACTTTTGAATATTAACCCCTAAAATTTTCCATGGTAATGAGTATAGTCCTCCCCACCCCACCCAACTGAAGATGTGTTATGTTTATGAAAATGAGAAAGGAAATGGAATATGGTGAGGGAATTTTCCAAATTCATTCATTTCTAGCAATTAAGGAATCATATGATTAAAAATTAGAAAACAACATAACTCCACTTACCCAAAGATTTGATGAAGTATGCAATAGGAATGTGGTTGATGCTGCTGCTGGATCATGGAAAATGTGGTTGCTTCTGTTGGGTCACAGAAAAATGTCGTTGCTGCTGCTGGATCACATATCAGAAGATTAATTTTGAGTGTGGAATTGTGGTAATCTCATATGGTTGAAAACATACTGTTGCAACTCCAGATGGAGTCATGAAAAATATATAGTCTTCACTTGCTACAAAAACCAATGGTACAATCCTAGTCATTCGAATAAAGGTGTTGATGTCGAGCATGAAGATAAGTCATTGGATTACCAGCCATTAATGGATGTCGTTAACAAATGCAAGTCAAATTCACCATTAATGTCAACGAGTGCTAAGGTACATAAGTACATCTTGCGAAGTGCGAATAAATGATGTGATGTCAAGCCATTTGCAAGATCCAGTGATCAAGGGACATTGATGTATTCCCATGACTGTCGGATTGAGAACTTTTCATTAGGGTATATAAGCCTCAAGGTACTAGTGAGGACTCTGGTCTCTCTCCCAGATAAGGTGCTGAGGTGGATGGGTCGAGACTTGTTGAAATTTAGTCTTTAAGGAATCCCACATCATTCAACGTGCGTTCGTAAAAAAGTTTTGGTAGGACTATAGATAAAATATCTCACAGTCAAACAATTTTTATGGCAAGGAAAACAATGCAATGTAGAGAGTTGGATGGTTTATTTGTAAGGCAAAAATATGAACTGAAAAGAAGGCAAAAATGTATGCGAATCATAAAAGTAGTTACGTGTGAAGTCATGATGGATAAGGTAATGAATCAATGGACTCCAACATGGATGACTAATGAACTTTGAAGGAAAAATATGGGTAAAAATATCGTGGCACAAAAAGGTTTTTGTGTAATGGAAAATGTAAGGAAATTTCTAATGAAGATTTAACTCCTCCAAGCTTAAATGATGTATGTTTTATTGTGATTTCTAGGATCATTTGTGTACCTGTAAAATCTCAATACAAATTCTGCATGAAAACTGTGAGAGCTTGTGAAAAATATAAATGCAAAAATGCTAGAAAATAAAATGAAATGCAACTTTTTTACCTATTTCTTTTGTGTACAAGTTCCTTCGAAATGACTCCAAGAAATAAATTAGAATAAATTGTTTTCTAGAGTTATGAAATGTCCATTTGAAATTTGTTTTTTATTTTTATATATAACAACAAAATTATTTTCAAATATGAAACAACCAACTTCTCTCATTTATTAAAATAAAATGCAGTTATGTTGTAGCATCCAATAGCATCCAATCCTTATAGCAATAATAGAAAACTACACATAACAATAAAATCATAAAAATAAAAAATCCCTACCCTGGGAGAAAAGCACCATAGACTAGAACCATCCTTTTTCTCTTATAGCTTAGCGCAAAGGCCAACAAGTTCCTTTTGTTATCAAAGAGTAATTGGAAGTTCTGCTGCTGATAATTACCAATTACTGATCGTGATATGGTCCATTTGAAGGTAGCGCACATTGTGCCACCCCCACTGACTAAGTAGTTTTCATTTGGCACATCCCAATCTGCTCCACCGAAGTGGAAAATTAGAGATGGAACATTTAGATCTGCAGCTTGAGGCAGTTGTTCAAAACAGATGTCCAGTTCGAAGGGACTAATAGTGGTCCTCGGGAGATTAATCGTTGAGCTCAATGCCTCAATCAGAGGATCATATCCAACATGTTTCAGTAGTGTGACCATGGCTCTAGAGTCTATGAGAACTCCACTGCTAAAATCGGGTGTGATATCAATCCAATAATTTACTTGTAATGATGATTCCTTTCAACGAAACAAAATAGAAACTTGACTCATAAGGGTCGTGCATAAGAGGAGTCAAACTGAACTTCTTGTATTTCATCTTAATAGAGTCGCCTATAAGCAAAGGACTGGTTTTGGAAACAGAAGCATCCATAGTAACCAGACAGTAAGAAAACGTTTTAGCCCCCAACGCGCCAAGCTGTGAGATTATCGATTGAGAATCTCGGCCGAACCCTATTATTCCATCGTCCCTACCAAAGGTAGGTGTAAATATAGCATTCCAACACAATATAATATTTCCATCAAATTAGCAGTCTCCGCCAAAGTTGTTGTGATCATCTGTTGATTTTGAAGGATCATTTCCACCAAATTTGTTGGGATATCTAATGCATTGATTGATGGAATCAATTTTTTTTTTACGATATCCAAATACAGGAGGAGAAATTTCGGTATCGTAGGTCTTCTTAGGGATGAATATATCTGACTATAGTGACGAAGCATCGCAGGAGAGTGCCTTCGTTCAAGAGGAACATTATGGCCTTCTTTAGAGCCTCGATATTATATTAAACACATTCATAAATATATAATTGTTTTTTTTTTAAACCAACTTATCTCATTTATTAAAATAAAATGTGCTTATGTTGTAGCATCCAATCCTTACAACAATAATAGAAAATTACACATAACAAAAAAATCATTAAAAAAATCCCTACCCTTGTGTCTTCGAAGACAGTTATGGCGGTAGGATTTTTTCAATCATTAAAAAAATCCCTACCGAAATTCTCAATCGATAATCTCACAGCTTGGCCCGTTGGGGGCTAAAATTTTTTCTTACTATCTGGTTACTATGGATGCTTCTGTTTCCAAAACTAGTCCATTGCTATCAGGTGACTCAATTAAGATGAAATACAAGAAGTTCGGTTTGACTCCGGAACCACGGTCACACTCCTGAAAGATGTTGGATATGATCCCCTGATTGAGGCACTCAGCTCAACGATTAATCTCCTAAGGATCACTATTAATCCCTTTGAACTGGACGTCTCTTTTGAACAACCGCCTCAAGCTCCAGATCTGAACACTCAATCTCTAATTTTCCACTTTGATGGAGCAAATTGGGATGTGCGAAAAGAAAACTACTTAGTCAGTGGGGGTGGCGCAATTTGGGCTACCTTAAAATGGACCATATCGCGAACAATAATTGGTAATTATCAACAACATAACTTCCAATTAATGCTGGCCTTTGTGCCCATAAGGCACTTGCTGGCCTTTGTGCCCATAGAATGTGAGAAGATGTAAGAGGAAAAGGATGGTTCTAGGCTATGGTGCTTTTCTCCCGGGGTAGGGACTTTTTTAATGGTTTTTTTGTTATGTGTAGTATTCTATTACTGTTGTAAGGATTGGATGCTACAACATAAGAACATTTTATTTTAATAAATGAGATAAGTTGGTTTAAAAAAAAACAATTATATATTTATGGATGTGTTTAATATTTGATAATAATTTTTTTTTGTTAAAAAATAAAAAAATTGCAAATGGACATTTCATAACTCTAGAAAACAATTTATTCTAATTTCTTTCTTAGAGTCATTTCAAATTAACTTTCACGCAAAAGCAACAGGTAAGAAATATGCATTTCATTTTAGTTTCTAGCATTTCTGCATTTATATTTGTCACAAGCTCTCACAGTTTTCATGCAGGATTTGTATTGAGATTTGATAGATACACAAACAATCCATGTTCATATAAATGAGATCTCCAAAAATCACAATAAAACATACTTCATTGAAGCTTGGAGGAGTTAAAAAAATAAAAATAAAAATAAAAATAAATTAAATTATTTAATATAACAAAATCCATAAAAATAAATAAAAATAAAAAAATGATATATGTTAAACCACAAACTTCACATAGGTTACAAGGAGAAACCAAATTTCAAAATGGTCAACTGGAAATAAATATTATGGCTCTCTTAGGCTTATTTTGGCATTTTAAAAATATTATGAAAAATTAATAATGGATGCCACATTTTCACCTTTCTGCGGGTCACTAAAAAATGTGAACAAAGATTGTGCCAACACATTCAATACATAAAAAATATTGGAGTTTGTTGTTGAAACGATTCCACAGATTTTGGAATTAAACAATGGCTTTGGGTCAAAATTTTCCATGCTAAAAACATGAAACAATGTTGAACTTGAAATGCTTCAAAAATAAATTATTCTCTGTCCAATTCGGTGCATTTTGAGCTTTAATCTATGAGGCCCTGAAATTTGTGGATCATGCCGCTTACAAGAACTCCACCGTAATCGAAAATAAGAACTTGCACCTCGCCTTCCTTGTACGCTTTGAAATCCCTACCGCCATAACTGTCTTCGAATTGCTTTGAAACAGAAGCATCCATAGTAACCAAATAGTAAGAAAACTTTTTAGCCCCCAACGGGCCAACCTGTGAGATTAGCGATTCAGAATCTCGACTGAACCCTATTTTTCCATCGGCCCTACCGAAGGCAGGTGTAAATATAACAGTACACCACAACATAATGTTTCCATCAAATTAGCGATCTCCGCAAAAGTTGTTTTGTGATCATCTGCGGATTTTTCGGGATCATTTTGGCCAAATTTGTTGGGATATCTAATGTGTTGATTGATGGAATCATTTTTTTTCAACGATCTCCAAATACAAGAGGAGAAATTTAGGTATCGTATGGTCTTCTTATGGAAGAAAATATCTGACTATAGTGATGAAGCATCGCAATAGAGTGTCTCCATTCAAGAGGAACATTATGGCCTTCTTTAGAACCTCAATCTTGCGCAGTTAGCGTCATGGTGTTTAGGATCACAAATTTGAATTCGTCGATTTCTGCGTTTTCGGAAGCCTTTGACTCCAAAAATAGCCTAATGCTACTGGTTCCAGCATCATTACTTGCCCAAGAATTAACTTCAGTTTTTCCAGAAATTTCAATTGTACCGTATTTATCTTACCACTCTCCCTCTTCTCTATCATTCGCTTGTTCATTTCTAGGTTCACTATTCGATTTTACAATAGAAACTTCGAGTTGGAATTGTGAGATATTTTCTGAAGAAACTTGAGGATCATTACACATAACAAATGTTACATGCTTGTGTTCATCCTCTATAGATTCTGCCTCTGCATAACGTGAATAATTGTTCAATGCTACACTGTCTTCGTTCACATGTTGCTAAATTGGCAGGAAATGTGCTTTCTCCATCCATGTACGTCACAGGTGTTGTTGATGCTCTCCTTGGTAAAGAAGCCAGTGATAAATTGGAGTCGTCAAGTATGCAAATACTTGTGACCTGGCCAAAGTCTCAACACTTGGTGGCGGGGATGGCGAGAGACTGTAAATACATGGGAGCCCTATGTTGATGTTGTACATGCATTCAAAGACAGCTATGGCGGTAGGATTTCAAATCCTGCAAGGAAGGCGAGGTGCAATTTATTATTTTCGATTATGGTGGAGTGCTTGTATGCGGCATGATCCACATATTTTAGGGCCTCATATATTAAAGCTCAAAATGCACCAAATTGGAGAGAGAATAATTTATTTTTGAAGAATTTCAAGTTCAACATTGTTTCATGTTTTTAGCATGAAAATTTTTGACCCAAAGCCATTGTTTAATTCCAAAATTTGTGGAATCATTTCAACAACAAACTCCAATATTTTTTTATGTATTGAATGCATTGGCATAATCTTTGTTCATGTTTTTTAGTGACCCGCACAAAGGTGAAAACGTGGCATCCATTAAATTTTTCATAATATTTTTAAAATGCCAAAATAAGCCTAAGAGAGCCATAATGTTTATTGACCAGTTTGAAATTTGGTTTCTCCTTGTAACCTATGTCAAGTTTGTGATTTAATATATATCATTTTATATATATATATATATATATATATATATATATATATATATTTGTTTTAACTCCTCCAAGATTCAATGTTGTATGTTTTATTATGATTTTTGGAGATCTCATCTGTATGAACTTGGATCGTTTGTGTACCTGTAAAATCTCAATATAAATTTTGCATGAAAACTGTGAGAGCTTGTGAAAAATATAAATGCATAAATGCTAGCAACAAAAATAAAATGCATCTTTATTACCTGTTTATTTTGCGTGCAAGTTCCTTTGAAATGACTCCAAGAAATTGTTGGGAAAAATACTGCAAGGTGGGGGGGTGAATTAGTATTTAGAGCTTACTGATAATTTTGACTTTTTCTTTACTGAATTCCATATGTGACTTTAATGAACCCAACTCGCGTATGCACGTGGATATATTAACAGAAACTTGCGTATACTGAGATAAATTTATTGTTAGATAAACTTTCAGAAACATACTTTAAATCAGCTTATCAATTATGCATTAGTTAGTAAAGCAGTAAATATGTGCAGTAACAGTAGAATAAATCATCACATAAGAGCATCACACATGAACACCAAGATTTACGGTGGATACCCAATTTGGGAGAAAACCACCGATGTTGTCATCTCTATCTTAAATATTTATTATATGGAAAACTATTTGCAATTTTGTACTGATGCAGACTCATATCAATACAAAAGCACTACTTGAAGAAGGCTGCAACCTTTTTTCATTTTCTAGCTGCAACTAGAAGGGAGCTACAACCCCTCGATCTCGTTTCCTAGCCACTATTGTAAGGGAGCTTCAGCCCCCTGATCATAACACCAACTTCTACTGGCATGAAGCTTCTACTTCCACCCTCAAGGCTTCAACCCTCAAAACCACGACAAACCACGTTTCATCAATTTTCATACTGGATCACACGCTTCAACACAACTCTGCTTTAAGAACAACAATAAAAAAACTTCACCCAATACTTCAATCAGAACAGTGTGATCACTGTGACTAGAACATAGTAATAACCTAGATTTCAGAATAAGTATGTAGAATCAAACTCAACCTTGAACATTCATTATCTTAAAATGCATACGCTGCTTTGCTTTACTGAACCCGCATGTATACGCACTTTCCTTTACACCAACCTGCGTGTAGATTTGTGTTGTTTTTCAGAATATGGTCAGTCTCAGATCCATATTTGAGGCTTTCAGCCAGATATCTTTTTAGTATTACAGAAACCTTGATCAGTCAGACATCATCAATCTTATTTAATCACTCATTGATCAGATTTGTACATAATCAACTTAGCAACATATACAACATTCAAGCAACCCATATCTACATGAACACTTCATTGACAGATAGTAGAAATACAATAGCAATAAACAAAAAACCTCTGCAATAAACTTAAGAAAACCCTCACTTCCATACGCACCTTTTTTGAGACAAAGCCTCGTATATACGCGCTTTTAACAAGATGATCTAGTGTATAGATCTGTAAATATTAATTCTGCAGAATGTTTCAGATCTATAGAACTTGCCCAGATTTATTCACTCCACTTTAGCAAACATGCACCAGGTTTCATATTTAGTAATCTCTTCAATAGATCATGCAAGAACATATTAATTTCAGGTCTAGAGATCATGATCCATCATTGTATCTAAGGGTGCATCATAGATTCAAATCTACCAATAAAACAGGGTTCATCCCATGTAGGTATACTTCAAAGAGAAGTATTCAGTGATAGCCCTTACACATGCACATCTTTGCACTATGATCTTCTTTTCCTTATATAGATTTAGCCTTTACCAATACCATTAGTCAAAACCACACAATTGACAATGGTATTCTTGGATGGAATCAAATAGACGACACAACGCTCAATACTGTGTGATAATACCATGGTAAAGCCTCTTGGTATCATATTTTTTAGAGCACAAAAGGCATACGTGACTTGGATCGTTTTTATCAGTGTGTATACGTGACTTGGCCTGTACAAACTCGTGTATAGACCCTACAATATGAATATTAACCAATCTTCTACTGGACATTACACATTTATTCTGATAGACTATTGAGCTTCTCCAGAAGACATATACTCCATCTTTTACCAAAGAGTTGCCATTAAGGACAACATATTAAGACATAAGAATCATATTGCCAACAATCTCCCACTTTGGACTTGATGGCACCCATGATGGTGTTTGATCACCACAACAGATAGATGCATTAAACATAACCATTATTTAAACACCCAAAATACTCTCCCCTTTGATATCAAGGGCAAAGGGCACTATTTTGACCATGCTCCCCCTAAGGTCATGCTGAATCTCCAGAAAAGTTTTTCAAACTATATAACTCAACCAAGTATGATCACCAAGGACTCATACTTACATCAATGATCCAACCAAGTGGAATTACATATTTGACTCAACAACCCAACCAAGTGAGTTTAAAAAATAGAACAAATACTTACATGAATGAATATATCAATTTACATCATGAGTGTCGACATTCCCTTTTCATCAAGTTACATAAATGAATTTTCATAAACAGGACCAAACGATCTCAAGGGAGAGATCATACATCAGAAACAAATCAGAATTCCAACAATGCATCCTTTTCAACAAGGCAGGTGCTCCCCCAAATCTTATGCATCCTAAACACCTTCAACAACCAATTCATTAAAGCAACTTCATCAGAGAAGGATACATAAATATGAATACTGGAACAGCAATAGAGATTACCCAACAACACCACAACTGTTATGAGCGCTGACCAAGAGAATTTATGTCAACAAAACCCATATGCAGTTTTATGCACATAAACTCACATATATACGTGATTCGTCTTTATGAAACCATCATATCAAATTTAAAATTCTAAAATTAAGCATATTTGATCAGAGAAGAAGAGACAACTCCTAGCTTATGTCTGAGATATTCGAATGCTTCCCTGGGAAGAGGTTTAGTAAATATATCAGAAACTTGTTCTTTGGAGGGAACATACTCCAATTTAACCTTTTTTTCAAGCACTTTTTCACGTAGGAAGTGATACCTAATAGGAATGTGCTTGGTCTTGGAATGGATAACAGGGTTATTTGAGATACTAATGGTACTTGTATTATCACATAAAATGGAGATGGGAGGTAAACATTTCATTTGAATGTCTTGTAGAGTCTGCATCATCCAAAGGAGTTGTGTTAAACATGATGCAGTAGCCACATATTCTGCTTCTGTTGTAGATAAGGCAATAGAACTTTGTTTCTTGCTGAACCAAGATACTAATCGGGGCCCCATATAGAATGCACCACCACTAGCGTTTTTTTTATCATCAACATTTCCAACCCAATCCGCATCTATGTAAGCATGAAGAGTGAGATAAACATTCTTGGGATACCATAGACCAAAGTCTTGAGTCCCTTGTAGATGTTTGAATATTATTTTTATAGCCTGAAGGTGAGACTCTTTTGGATTAGCTTGGAATCATCGAACAATCCCAACTGCATGTTGTTATGAAACCAGCTCCAAAAAGAGAAGAAAAGAGATATCAAAGCCTTAGAAATAAGCCACTTCGAGGGGGAAACCTCCAATAGATTACATGAATGAACAATTCTTGGATGATAAAAATGACAAAACCTCCTCTCTATATATAGGAGTCCATGGGGCCGCAATGTAATCCTAGTGGGGCCACAATGTAATCCTAGCCGACCTAACAATAATAATGTAAGGGTACAATAATAACAATATGGGGGTTACATGGGTACAAAAATAACAATAAGGGGAGCTATACTAACATAATAAGGGACTACACTAGTAATATAGGGACCTAACATGCCCCTCTCCTTCAAACAAGTGTTGTCCTCAATGCTTTATTATTTCTTGATACTTCTATATAAAATTCTCATCCTCCCATGTGGAATCTTCTACAAGAAAGTTCTTCCACTTGTTGAGATACTCTGAAATTGATCGTACTTGTTGAGTTTGTGTTTTTGTGATTGCTTCAGAACTTCTTTCAATGTGATGTTGATCTTCCTACTGTTTCATTTGATTTTGCACCAAAGTTAGGTTATCCTTTGAGAGTTGGAGAAATTGTTGTTGATGCTCAATGTCATCTTCCACTAATTTATCATCCATATTAGATTTTATTTGGTCCTTCAAACCAACAAAATTATCCTCCATTTCTTATTTTAAACCATCTATGTCATCTTCGGTTTCTCTTCGTAAGATCGAAATTTGTTGCACTTGGTACCATAATTTTGATTTCTCATACTGCAATTCTTCCTCTTCATGCGTCATAGTATAACTTTTTGAGGGATTAATTGGTATGGAATTATTTTTAGGTGGAATTTTAGAACCCAATACTGATATATATGCTTAAATATGCCCTTGGAATCATTTCAAACTAATTTTTCACACAAGACTTATGCAATTCGAAAAAATAAATACACACTTTTTTCTTGATTTTGAGGAGCTCGATATTGAAACTAAATTATTTCTATTATTTTAGATCTTCAATATCTAAAATTTGGTCCTGAAGTAGCCCTCTGAATCTTCTTTTGAATGCCATAGGTCTGACCTGATTTAGATTCTTCAAGGCAAAGTTATGTCCAATCTCCCACAATGACCTAATTATGGACTGGTTCAGTAGAGTGAAATTGTACGATTTGCCACATGTCACTGTTTCCTCATTTGGTTCTGAAATTGATAGAAAAAAACTACAGTCCGTGTTATTGCAGAAAATTTTTACAGAATTCTAATCCAATTCTCAGAGAGAGAGTTATGAAGATTTTCCCATGATCACCTCTTTGGGATGAAATTTGGGAGCCTGAAAAAGACCTAACTTCAACAGATCATATCTCTGCAAATATTACGAACCAAGATCTGGAATTTTCATAGGAGGTTCTTTAGGATTGAGGCTTCACTCTGTGAAAATTTCAGCTTCTGAAACCTCGTAGAAAGATATTTATATTGAAAATTCTGCAATGACTTGTTTAGGTTAAATTCAGGAGCTTGCAAAAATCCCTAACTTCCGCAGATCATATCTCTGACAATATTGCGAACCAAGCTCTAAAATTTTTCGACGACGTTCCTCAGGATGTCTGTTTCACGCTATAAAAATTTCAGCATCTGAACCTTCGTAGAAAAAACGTTATAGCTAGTAAATCACATGGACCTGCTGTTTAAACAAACCTTAGACCCAAAGCCTGATACCAAATGTTACAAAGAAACCACTTCCAAAAAGAGAGAAAGAGATATCAACAGACTTATATAAATAAGCCAAATTAGGGAAACTCCATCATATTATAATGAACAATTCTTGGATGATACAAATGAAAAAACCTCCTCTCTATATATAGGAGTCCATGGGGCCACAATGTAATCCTAGTGGGGCCACGGTGTAATCCTAGCCTACCTAACAATAATAATATAAGGACACAATAATAACAATATGGGGGTTACAAGGGTACAAAAATAGCAATAAGGGGGGCTATACTAACATAATAAGGGACTACACTAGTAATATAGGGACCTAACACATGCATAATGTATGGTCTTGTCTCGGTTAGAAAAAGAAGACTTCCAATCATGGATCTATATTCTAGTTGATTCACCGTAGGAGAATCATTATGATAACTGAGGCTACATCTAGTTACCATTGGCGTGCTCACAGGTTTGTAGTATTCCATCCCATACTTATTCAGAATTTTCTTAAGATATTTTTCTTGTGATAAAAATATGCCATCTGTTGCTTGTTGCACTTGTAAACCAAGAAAAAATGTTAGTTCCCCAAGTAACGAAATTTCAAATTCTTGCTGCATAGCAGAAGAAAATTTCTGACTCATGGACTCTTCATTACTTCCAAAAATAATGTCATCAACATATACAACTACAATCAATAGTTTATCATTCTCAATTTTTGTGTATAAGTTACTATTAGTAGATCACTTTGTAAAGCCTTGTTCATGAAGCTATTTGTCAAGAAAATAGTATCATGCCTGAGGAGCTTGTTTGAGACCATATAAAGCCTTTTTAAGTTTGCAAACAAGTTTTTCAGCATTTCCCAGAATGAATCCTTCTGGTTGTTCTATATAAACTTCTTCTTCTAGATCACCATTGAGGAAAGTATATTTAACATCCATTTGATAAACTTTGAATTGTTGAAAACTTGAAAAAGCTAGAAGCATTCTTATGGCTTCAAGTCTAGCTATATTAGCAAATGTCTCTTCAAATTATATACCTTATTTTTGAGCATACCCTTTACAAACAAGTCTAGCTTTGTTTCTAATAACATCCCCATTTTTGTTTAACTTGTTTTTGAATATCCATTTTTTTCCAATCACATTTTTAACATGAGGTCTTTGAACCAATTCCCAAGTATGATTCTTTTCAATCTGATAAAGTTCTTCATTCATGGCTTGAGTCCAACATTCATCTTTACTATCTTGATTTACATTCTGTGGTTCAATAGTGGATAGGAATGCCAGATAGCTAGGAGATCCTATAAGAGTTCTTCTTGTTTGGACACCTGATCCCTTTTCTCCCAAAATTTGAGATTCTAGATGATACTTTTGAACATACCTGGATGGATCCTTTTCAGATATATCTTCTTCTGGTGCTTCATTGGGTTCACCTTCTATATTGTTGCTATTTGATGCGGGAAAATATACATCATCATCTTCTTCATTTTTTGTTGTTATTTCCCTTTTAGGAGCTGAGAGAGACTTGTCAATTAAACCATCAATACATTCAACAATATTTTGAAGTCTTTTATTGTAACATTTATATGCTTTACTTCTAGAAGAGTAACCAAGAAATATTCCTTCATCTGCTCTAGGTTCAAACTTACCAAGTTTTTCATCATTGTTCTTGATAAAAAAATTTCTTCCGAAAACTCTAAAATGCTTTACGATGGGAAGATTTCCATACCAGATTTCATAAGGAGTTTTATCATTGTTCACTCGAACATGAGCCTTGTTCAGAATATTTACTGCAGTATGTGTTGCTTCTCCCCAAAAGGTATTTGGAGTTCCAGATTCATCAAGCATAGCCCAACCATTTGTTGAACTGTTCTATTCATCCTTTCTACCACGCCATTTTTTTGTGGGGTTCCAGCTGTTGAGATTCAACAAGATGATGAAGCTTAATGAAAATCAGTCACCTTCACTAAGTGGGCTTGCAGGTTATTTTTAGGTGTAAGTCTATTTTTAGACTATGTCTATTTTAGACATGGTGATCATATTTCAGAAGTTGCAAGATGCTATTTGTGGATGGTTGGTCAAGTTGGAAAAATATATGAAATTATATTTTTAGAATATTGGGCGAAGTCTATTTATAGATTTTCAATCTAAAAATAGATGTGTCGATTATTATTAGCCCTCAATAATAATCAGACTCTAAATATCAACTTATTCTCTTGGAGTACTTTATTTCAGTATACAGATTTGGAAAATTAGTGGGCTGAAGGAATTACGTAATTCCTAGGGTTTACAGGTGGTTCATGCATGGAAGACTCAGTTAGAACTAAAGTGGAAAAGTTCTGACAAAGTTGGAAGAGTAGTTCATGGAGTTGTTATTTAGTTTAACTCAGTTAATGGAGTTAAACTCAGTTGAGCTAGTTGTATCTAGTCTAACTAAATGATACACTGGTGAGAGTTTAGTGAATTAAATAGTTAATTAATTCACAAATAATAACTCACTAATCAACTGAAAAAATACAATAGTTAACTATAGTGCATGTCAGTTCCAGTGGAGACCCAATGGAGAGATAGGTGAAAGGGTGAGATGGACTATATGTTGTGACTATAGTGATGCATTGATTGCATCTAACACACAATGGAGTTTCCAATTAGTATTTCACAGTCAAGGCAAGGCCAATTCGAATTCATTCAGGGGTCTTCTTCAGTAGGGATTGCGCAATGGAGGCAAGCTGCTAGGAGGCAAGAAATTGGTGCATAGAGATGCAAATTTCTGCATGACAGTGTGTAATGAATCTACATTGTACCGAGAGCTTGATGTACTAAGCTTTGTATGAGATTGTTACATGATATCCATAATACATAATACATGATAGTTGGGGTTTCCAGCTTCATGATTTCCCAATAAACAATAGTGTTATGTGAAATTGTTTTAATTGCTTCATGTGTTTGCAATTGAGTTTTTAAATTTCCGCAAAAGGTTAACAGTGGAAGGATTCTGTATTTAGCAAGAAGATAAATATTGTTAGATCAGGAGAATCTGGATATATACATTCATATGTTATATAATTTATACATGGTATCAGAGTAGTGTTAATTCTTGAAGATTGAAATTGTGAATAATTGTTGAGTTTGTGCTAGTGGAAAATTCGAATTTGCTGCAGAAATTTCTTGGTGCGATAGTTGAGTATACATTGAAATGTATTTAAATGGCTTACGATTGGAGCATGCCCTTGAGGGAAGCTCAAATTAAATAGCCTGGAAGGATAGGATGGAGACAGTGCTGGAAGATAATGGACTGAAGGAGTTCATCGATAGCGATGTTCCTAAGTCAGGTTCTAACAATGATGCATTACTTGACGCATGGAAAAAGAAGGTAGCAAAGACAAGAAGAATTATGTTGGAAGGTGTGAAGGACCATATTGTGTCCAACCTTCATGGGAAAGCCACTCCATTTTCAATGTGGAAGGCTTTGATAGATTTGTTCCAAAGTAGTAGTGACCAGAGGAAGTTGACGCTGAAAGTTAAGCTCAGAAAAATAAAAATGGAGAAGGGCAAGAGTATTCCAAAATATCACACGAAGTTTATCCACTGTGGGGATGAACTGGGATATGTGGGGATTATTGTTGGTGATGATGAATTGGTGAGCTTGGCTCTCCTTGGGCTTCTGAAGAGTTGGCATAGCTACGAAGACTCTGTCAATGGACGGGAGAAACTATCAGGTTGGGAGCGACTTTGGTCAGATCTTGTGGAGGAGGAGATAAGGCGAAGTACCAGGGATGGCTCTTCATCAAAGAATGATGATGAAGAGAATTGCGCTTTGGTTGCCAAAGAAAGGAAAGGGAAGGGGAAGAAATTCCCTCCAAAATCCAAAGCTAAAGGCAAGAAGCAAGATTTGTCCAAGGTGAAGTGTTTTCACTGTCACGAACATGGGCATTTCGCCACTAACTGCCCACAAAAAAAGAAGAACAAGAAGGTTGTTGGAGCTGCAACTAGAGAGGCCTTAGCCTTGTAGTTTGAACTTGATTTCTCTTTGATCGCATGCTTGGATTTAAGTACAAAGGGATCGGTTTGGTATCTTGATAGTGGTGCATCTTTCCATATGACGGGAGACAAGGAGTTGTTTAGTGACTTGGAGGAGAAGGATCTCCAAATGCATATAGAGATGGGTGACGATGGTCGATACAGTGCAACCAGCATTGGGACCATTACCTTTGAGAGGGATTTAGGTAATCCAATTCTGTTGAAAGATGTTATGCATGTTCCATGTCTGAAGAAGAAGTTGGTCTCGGTCGCAATGTTGGAAGACAAAGGTTATGACGTTATTTTCAGTGAGGGAAAAGCTTTCCTGCGACATAAAAAAATGTTTCAAACCAAGAGGATAGGGGTTCGAGTTAATAATCTCTACAATCTGGAGGTAGATGGCTACACTAAAATTATGGGAAAAGTAGAAGAAGTGGTGAGTCGGGACGAGGGAAAATTATGGCACCAGAGATTGGGCCATCTTCACCATGGCGCTTTGAAGGTTTTGCAGCATATTTATACTAGAATTCCCAAGGGTACTCTTGCGCAGTAAAATCATTGCAAGGGATGCACTATAAGTAAGTTTGTGAAGACCACCTTTCATGAGAAGGAGAACCATGCTTCGGTAATCCTGGAGATAATTCACACAAACGTGTGTGGACCTTTCTCGGTTGCTTCAATAGCAAAACACAGGTATTATGCTATATTTGTTGATGAATATTCTCATAGATACTAGATCTTATTCATGCAGAAGAAGAGCGAAACATTCTCAAAGTTCTATGAGTTTAAGGCATTGGTGGAGAAGGAGTCGGGGAAGCAAGTGAAGGCTCTACAAAGCGATAATGGTGGTGAATATATCTCAAACGAATTCAAAGACTTCTATAAAAAAGAATGAATTTGAATACAACTCATAACACCTCATAACCCACAATAGAATGGGGTCATGGAGTGGAAGAATAGAACTATCGTGGGTGTTGCACGAGCTATGCTGCATGACCAGGGCCTACCAATGCACTTGTGGGCAGAAGCATGCAACACTGTGGTTTATGTGCAAAACTGTTGTCCTCATAGAGTACTTGGCATGAGTACACCTGAAGAATATTTTACTGGTAAGAAGCCTGATATTTCTCATTCGAAGATTTTTGGCTCATATGTTTACATTCATGTGACAAAGGACGCCAGGAAGAAGCTAGAGCCGATTGCAGAAGCTGGGATATCTGTGGGGTACACAGAAACACCCCATAATTATCATGTGTATTTTCCAAACAGTCGGATGACTATGGTGCAACGGGATATAAAATTCAATGAGGTGAAATCCATGAAGTTGTCGCTTGAGAGGGAGCTACACTTGCATGTAGAGGAGGAACTTCTTGTTCCCAAATATGAGCCTCTGGATGTGGATCGGCCATGGGAGGAGATTCATGGAGTGGAGGATTCCACTCATGTAGAACCAAACATCAGACAAGGCAGAAAGCGTACCACAGAAGCTAAGAGACTGAAGCTTGATGCGGCACAAAATGTAGGAGTCCCTACATCACAGCTCAGACAAAGACAGTTGCCTGACCGATTTACTGGATACATGGCTCTTATGAGCAAGTGTATCGTGATAGAGCCATATTCTATTGAATAAGTAGTGCAGGAGCCCACATGGGTAGATGCCATGGTGAAGGAGTATGAATCCATTGTCAGAAATAGTGCTTGGGAGATTATTCCAAGTCCGGTGCATAAATCAGTTGTAGGATCAAGATGGATCTACAAGGTAAAGCAAGCTACTAATGGGAGAGTCGAGAAGTATAAGGAAAAATTTGTTGCCCGGGGCTTCTCACAGATCAAGGGGATTGATTATGAAGAAACCTTTCCACCTATCGCATAGTATTCTTCCATAAGGACCATCCTTGCTCTCTCATCACAGATGGGTTGGCACATTCATCAGATGGACATGAAGACTATGTTCCTTAATGGGATCATTCAGGAAGAGGTGTACATTGAGAAGCCTGAAGGATTTGATATCTTCAGCAGCGAGTCACATGTGTGCAGGATCAAAAGAGCACTGTATGGGCTGAAGCAAGCACCACGTGCTTGGTACACTTGGATCGACAGCTATTTCACTGGACTTGGCTTCACCAAGAGTGAGGCGGATGCAAACCTATACCAAATTGTGGTGGAGGGTAAGATTTTAATCATTGTTCTTTATGTTGATTATTTAATACTAACAGGTGATGAACAGTTGATACACTCATGCAAGGAAGATCTTGCAAAGGAGTTTGAGATGAAGGATTTTGGCCTTCTTCATTATTTCCTTGGATTGGAAATATGGCAGCGGGAAGGTGAACTGTTTGTGTCCCAAGGAAAGTATGCTCAAGAGATATTTGAGAAGTTTCACATGAAAGGACTGCAAGCCCATGGATACTCCTCTTCCAGGAAATTGGAGGAAAGAGGATGCTACATCAGCAGAGGTAGTGGATGCCACTATTTATCGACAGTTGGTGGGTTCGCTCATGTATTTATTTATTACAAGACTAGACATATGCTATGCGGTGAACCAGCTTTCACAAGTGATGGTTAAGCCTACCAAGCTCTTTTGGAAGGCAGGCAATCATGTCCTAAGGTATCTCAGGGGCACATATAAATATGGATTATGGTACAGACAGACGGATGAGGTGAATTTGCATGGCTTCACGGATGCAGATTGGGCAGGAAACCCAACAGACAGAAAGAGCACATCAAGAGGGGTTTTCAATATCAAATCTACAACATTTTTTTGGTACAGTAGGAAACAAATATCCATGGCACTCAGTTCAGCGGAAGAAAAATACATGGCAGCAAGTCAAGCTGCATGTGAGGTTATCTGGATGAGGAAGATCTTCGTCGATTTGTTCGTTTCACATTTAGATCCTAAAATGATACATTTTTTTAATCAGAGTTTAATTAAACTCTTGATTAATCCTGTGTTTCATGATAGATCTAAACATATTGATATCCAGTATCATCATATCAGCGATTGTGTGCAAAAAAAGATCATGTTGCTTCAGTACATTCCTATGGAAGATCAGGATGCAGATATTATGACGAAGGCACTCACCAGGAGAAAATTCGAATACCATAGAGGTAGGATCGGGGTGAAGGATAATCCCTATCTTGTTGAGAGGGATTTTTTAGATTCAACAAGATGATGAAGCTTAGTGAAAATTAGTTGCCTTCACTAAGTGGGTCCGTAGGCTATTTTTAGGTGTAAGTCTATTTTTAGACATGGTGATCATATTTCAAAAGTTGCAGGATGCTGTTTGTGGATGGTTGGTCAGGTTGGAAAAATAGATGAAATTCTATTTTTAGAATATTGGGCGAAGTCTATTTATAGATCATCGATCTAAAAATAGATGTGTTGATTATTATTAGCCCTTAATAGTAATTAGACTCTAAATATCAACTTATTCTCTTGGAGCACTTTATTTCAATATACATATTTGGAAAATCAGTGGGCTAAAGGAATTATGCAATTCCTAGGGTTTACTAGTGGTTCATGCATGGAGGACTCAGTTAGAACTGAAGTGGAAAAGTTATGATAGAGTTGGAAGAGTAGTTCATGGAGTTGTTATTGAGTTTAACTCAATTAATGGAGTTAAACTCAGTTGAGCTAGTTGTATCTAGTCTAATTGAATGATACACTAGTGAGAGTTTAGTGAATTAATTAGTTAATTAATTCACAAATAATAACTCACTAATCAACTGAACAAATACAACAGTTAACTACAATGCATGTCAGTTCCTATGGAGACCCAGTGGAGAGATAGATTAAAGGGTGAGATGGACTATTTGTTGTGACTATAGTGATGCATTGATTGCATCTGACACACATTGGAGTTCCCAATGAGGATTGCGTAGTCAAGGTAAGGCAAATTCGAATTCATTCAGGGGTCTTCTTCAGCAGGGATCGCGCAGTGGAGGCAGGCTATCAGGAGGCAAGAAATTGGTGCATAGAGATGAAAATTTCTGCATGACAGTGTGTAATGAATCTACATTGTACTGAGAGCTTGATGTACTAAGATTTTTATGAGATTGTTACATGATCTCCATGATACATAATATATGATAGTTGGGGTTTTCAGCTTCAGGATTTCCCATTAAACAACTGTGTTATGTGCGATTGTTTTTATTTCTTCATGTGTTTGCAATTGAGTTTTTAAATTTACACAAAAGATTAACAGTGGAAGGATTCTGTATTTAGAAAGAAGATAAATATTGTTAGATCAGGAGAATCTGGATATATACATGCATATGTTATATAATTTCTACACTAGCTACATAAAACTGTCATTTTATGCCATGATGTTCATAGAAATCAAACAATTCATCTGATATATATTCTCCTCCTCGGTCAGATCTAAGACGTTTGATTTTTAGATCTAATTCATTTTCAACCAAAGCTTTCAAGATCTTAAATTTTTCAAATTATTCATCTTTATGTTTCAGTAAACTGATCCAACACATTCTAGAGAAGTCATCAATAAATAAAATATAGTGTTGTTCTCCACGAGGTGACTTTTTCCTTACAGGACCACATAGATTAGTATGTATAAGTCCAAGTGGCTTACTTGATGATCCTTCTTTAGCATTGAATTGTACCCTGGTTTTCTTACCAAATTGGCATGATTTTCATATGGTACTTTCAGGTAGAGTGATGGTGGGAAGATCATGAACAACTTTGAGTCTACTGGATTTGCTTATTTGAGAGAAGCTCAAATGTCCCAGCCTTCTGTTCCATAACCAATTTTCTGAAGATTTACCCAAGTAGCATTGTTCTTGGCCACCTTTCAATACATACGGATTTCTTGGTGTTCTAGTTCCTTTTATCATAGTTTTTCCTGTGTCAAGTTCACGTACTACACATTCTTTTGAACTAAAGACAACTTCATTTCCTTGATCACACATTTGACTCACACTTAATAGGTTGTGCTTTAATCCATCCACATACATAAAATTGTTAGCTTTCACCTTTTATTTTAGAAAAACAGAACCTTTTCCTTTAATGACAGCAGGAGAGTCATTTCCAAAAGTAACATTATTTTCTTTCTCTAAAGCATTGTATGAAAGGAGTTTATTTCTATCACCTGTCATGTGTTTTGAGCATCCGCTATCAATGTACCATTGATTTTCTTCCCCTTCTACAAATAAAGCTTTTCCACATCTCTCAACCTATAAGTCCTTCTTTCTCCAAACCTTGGAATTTGAAGATATATGCTCTTTTGGCTGAAGTTTGATCCTGCATTCATATTCTTCATGACCAAAGTTATTGCAATAAGAACATTCAATTTCATTTAGAAGAGGAGAAAAGTTGTTATAAGTATTCTTCTTTATTCCAAACTCATTTCTTTGCTTTCTCGCTTCTCTGGTTATGATGATTTTGTATCCAACACATTGAACAGCCTTATGACCAAAATTATGACAAGAGAAACATTGTCCATTAAAGAAGAAATTTTTGTGATCATGAAACCTTCTATTTATGTTTACCTGTTGATTGATATTTTTTTTATCCTTCTTCCTTGTATTAAAATGGTCATGCTTTACCTGTGCAGTTTCTTTGTTCTTTTGTTGAGAGATAGAATGTTGTAGGCTAGTTTTAGTTGCATTTAGATAGCATGGTGCTGAAAACTGAGATGATTCTTCAATATATCCAAGACCTGTCTTTATAAGAAGAGAGCGTTGTACCTTGATAACTTCATCTAAGGTTTCAGATCCTTTAGCAAATCTAAGATTTAAATTTTTCACTTTCTCAATTTCCTTTCTTAAACTTACTATTTCACATTCTAATTTCTCATTGTGATTATCCTTTTCTATAAGCTGATTTTTTAGAGTATCTATGGAAATTTTTTTTTCTTCCAAACGTATTTTGGGATGATTTATTTCTTCAAGAAAATCATTTTCTTCTAATGCATCCAAAAAAGTATCACTATAGTCCTTTTAAAAAACCATGAGTAGTCTAATTTCTTGATCAGATTCTCCTTCTTCACTATATGATAGACCATCACCATCTTCATGAGTATAATAGCTTTTTCTATTGATAAACCGTTTCTTATTTCCTTTAGCCACTTCCTTTCCATTTTCATGACTATCTTTATGGGGACATTTAGCACCATAATGACCAACTCTTCCACAAGAAAAACATTTAAAAGGAAGGTTACCTTTGAACTTTCTAGTGCTAAGTCTTAGCTTATTTACAAAATTTATCTCATCTTCTTCTGAAACATACCCTGATCCTTCTTGTTCTTCTACCTCCTTTCCTTTTGCAGCAGCTCTGAAGACAACTTCTTTGACTTCATATGGACCTCCTTTCTCATTTCACAAGCAGTCAAAATCCCATGAAATTGAACAACAACAAGAGTTTTTAGATCTTGCTTCTCTTCAATAGCAGATGCTTTTGACTCAAATTTGGGAGTTAGAGATCTTAAAACCTTTTCTACCATAGTAGTGTCAAATATGGTTTCACCCAGATTTCTCATACAATTTACAATATCATTTAGACATGAAAACAAACTGGAAATTCTTTCCTCATTATGCATTCTGTGTTTTTCATATTGAATTCTGAGAGTTTGGAGCGTAGCACTTTTTACCTTGGCATAAACTTCATAGCTTAGGATGATTTTGTCCCATATATCCTTTGTTCTATTCAACTGCATGACTTTGAGAAATTTTGATTCAGTCAAAATTCCCAATAATGCATTGAATTCCTTTGCATTGGTTTCATAGTTCTTTCTTGTTGCTGCATCTGTTGGAACTAAAGTTGTATATTGATAAACTTCTTCAACTATAGCCCATACATATGCTCCAAGAGACTAAATGTAGGATATTTTCCTTGTCTTCCAAAATATTAAGTTGTTTCTATTGAAGAGAGGAGGCTTGATAGATGTTGTCCTATCTTGATTGCTCATCTTAGCTGATCTTCCTTCTAGCAATTAAGCTTCTTTAGAAGGACCTGTTCTGATACGAATTGTTGGGAAACATACTAAGAGGGGGGGTGAATCAGTATTTAGAGCTTACTGGTAATTTTAACTTTTTCTTTACTGAATTCTATACGCAAATTTAATGAACCCAACTCGCATATGCGCGCGGATATATTAACAGAAAATTGCGTATACTGAGATAACTTTATTGTTAGATAAACTTTCAGAAACATAATTTAACTCAGCTTATCAGTTATGCATCAGTTAGTAAAGCAGTAAATATGTGCAGTAACAGCAAAATAAATAATCACATAAGAGCATCAAACATGAACACCAATATTTAAGATGGAAACCTTATTCGGGAGAAAACCATCACTATTTTCGTCTCTATCTTCAATATTTATTATATGGAAAATTGTTTACAATTTTGTACTGATGCAAACTCATATCTGTATGTAGGCATCTACTTGCAGAAGGCTACAACATTATCTAGTTTTCCAGCTATAACCCCCTGATCTCGTTTACCAACCACTACTAGAAGGGGGCTTCAGCCCCCTGATCATAACACCAGCTTCTACTGGCAGGAAGCTTCTACTTCCACCCTGAAGGCTTCAACCCTCAGAATCACTACAAACCATGTTTCATCAATTTTCATACTAGATCACCCAGCTTCAACACAACTCTTCTTAAAGAACAACAATAATAAACTTCACCCAATACTTCAATCAGAATAATGAGATCACTGTAACTAGAACACAATAATAACCCATATTTCAGAATCAGTATGCAGAATCAGACTCAACCCTGAACATTCATTATCTTAAAATGTATACGCTACTTTGCTTTACTGAACCCTAGTGTATACGTGCTTTTCTTTACACCAACCTATGTATAGATCTGTGAATACTGTTTTTCAGAATATGGTCAGTCTCAGATCTAGATCTAAGGCTTTCAGTCAAATATCTTTTCAGCATTGCAGAACCCTTGATCAATCAAACATAATAAAATATATTTACTCACTCATTGATCAGATTTGTACATAATCAACTTAGCAGCATATACAACATTCAAGCATCCCAGATCTACATGAGGACTTCATTGACAAATAGTAGAAATACAACAACGATAAACAGAAAACCTCTGTAATAAGCTTCAGAAAACCCTAACTTCTATACGTGCCTTTTCTGAGACAAAGTTGTGTATATACGCACTTTTACCAAAATGAACTAGAGCCAAGTCTCAAATCTAATCATCTCTTCAATAAATCATGAAAGAACATAGTCATTTCGGATCTAGAGATCCAGATCCATCATTGTATCCAAGGGTTCATCATAGATTCAGATATACCAATAAAACAGAGTTCATCCCATGCAGATATACTTCAGAGAGAAGTATTAAGTGACAGCCCTTACACATGCACACATTTTCACTATGATCTTCTTCTCCTTATATAGATTTAGCCTTGACCAATACCGTGAGTCAAAACCACACAACTGATGATGGTATTCTTGGACAGAATCAAACATACGACACAATGCTCATTATTCTCGGCTAATACTATGGTAAAGCCTCCTCGTATCATATTTTTTAGAGCGCAAAAGGCATACGTGACTTGGATCATTCTTATCAGTGTGTATACGCAACTTGGCCTGTACAAACCCATGTATAGAGCCTGCAATATGAATATTAACCAATATTCTACTAGACATTACACATTTCTTTTGATAGACTACTGAGATTCTCCAAAATACATATACTCCATCTTTTACCAAAGATTTTCCATCAAGGGCAACATATTAAGACATAAGAATCATATTTCCAATATAAATAAAACAGAATAAATTGTTTTCTAGAGTTATGAAATGTCCATTTGCAATTTTATTTTATCTATATATATATATATATATATATATATATATATATCTGTGTGTGTGTGTGTGTGTTTATTTATTTAATTGTTTTTTTTTTTTTAAACAACTTCTCTCATTTATTAAAATAAAATGTGCTTATTTTGTAGCATCCAATCCTTACAACAATAATAGAAAACTACACATAACAAGAAAATCATTTTAAAAAATAAAATCCCTACCCTGGGAGAAAAGCACCATAGCCTAGAACCATCCTTTTTCTCTTACAACTTCTCACATTCTATGGGCACAAAGGCCAGCAAGTTCCTTTTGCTATCAAAGAGTAATTGGAAGTTTTGATGTTGATAATTACCAATTACTGATCATGATATGGTCCGTTTGAAGGTAGCGCAGATTTTTCCACCCCCACTGACTAAGTAGTTTTCTTTTGGCACATCCCAATCTTCTCCATCGAAGTGGAAAATTAGAGATGGAGCGTTTAGATCTGGAGCTTGAGGAAGTTGTTCAAAAAAAACGTCCAGTTCGAAGGGATTAATAGTGGTGCTCGAGAGATTAATCATTGAGCTTAGTGCCACAATCAAAGGATAATATCAAACATCTTTCAGGAGTGTGACCATGGTTCCAGAGTCTATGAGAACTCCATCGTTGAAATTGGGCATGATATTGAAAGCACCAGAAGGGATATCCAACAATTTACCAGAAATGTCAATTCCTTTCAATGAAAAAAAATAGAAACTTGACTCATAAGGGTCGTGAATAAGAGGAGTCAAACCAAACTTCTTGGATTTCATCTTAGCAGAGTCACCTATAAGCAAAGGACTAGGATTTGAAACAGAAGCGTCCATAGTAACCAGACAGTAAGAAAAACTTTTAGCCCCCAACAGGCCAAGCTGTGAGATTAACAATTGAGAATCTCGACCTATTATTCCATCGACCCTACCAAAGGCAAGTGTAAATATAGCATCCCACCACAATATAATATTTCCATCAAATTAGCGGTCTCTGCCAAAAATGTTTTGATCATCTGTGGATTTTGAGGGATCATTTCCGCCAAATATGTTGAGATATCTAATGTGTTTATTTATGGAATCAATTTTTTTTCGACGATCTCCTAATACTGGAGGAGAAATTTCGGTATCGTATGGTATTCTTAGGGAAGAACATATCTCACTATAGTGATGAAGCACCATAAGAGAGTGTCTCCATTCAAGAGGAAAATTATGTCCTTATTTAGAGCCTCGATCTTGTGCAATCAGAGCCATGGCATCGAGGATCACAAATTCAAATTCGTTGATTTTTGCATTTTTGAAGCCTTTAACTCCAAAAATAGCCTATTGATATTGGTTCCAACATAATTACTTGCCCAAGAATCGAGTTCAACTTTTCCATAAAGTTAAATTGTATCATATTTATCTGACCACTCTCCCTCTTCTCTATCATTCGCTTGTTCATTTCTCGGTTCACTATTTTATTTTACAATAGAAACTTCGAGCTTGAATTTTGAGATATTTTCTGAAGAAACCCAAGGATCATTACTCATAACAGATGCTACATGCTTATTTTCATCCCTTGTAGATTCTGCCTCTACATAGCATGAATAATTATTCAATGCTACACTGTCTTGGTTCACATGTTGTTAAATTGGCAGGAAATGTGCTCTCTCCATCTATGTACATCACAGGTGTTGTTGTTGCTCTCCTTGGTAAATAAGGCAATGATAAATTGGAGTCATCAAGTATGTCAATACTTGTGACCTGGCTAAAGTCTCAACACTTGGTGGTGGGGATGGCCAGAGATTGCAAATACATGGGATCCCTATGATAATGTTAAATCATGTGTTGATGTTGTACAGATATTCGAAGACAATTATGGAGGTAGGATTTCAAAGCCTGCAACAAAGGCGAGGTGAAATTTCTTATTTTCGATTATGGTGGAGTGCATGTATGTGGCATGATCCACAGATTTCAGGGCCTCATAGATTAAAGCTCAAAATGCACCAAATTTGAGAGAGAATAATTTATTTTTGAAGCATTTCAGGTTCAACGTTATTTCATGTTTTTCACATGGAAAAGTTTGACCCAAAGCCATTGTTTAATTCCAAAATATGTGGAATCGTTTCAATAACAAACTCCAATATTTTTTTTATGTATTGAATGCATCAGCACAATCTTTGTTCACATTTTTTAGTGACCAGCACAAAGGTGAAAACATGGAATCCATTACTAATTTTTCATAATATTTTTAAAATGCCAAAATAAGCCTAAGAGAGTCATAATATTTATCTCCAGTTGACCAGATTGAAATTTGGTTTCTCCTTGTAACCTATGTGAAGTTTGTGGTTTAATATATATCATTTTTTTTTATGGATATATATATATATATATATATATATATATATATATATATATATACATAATTGTTTTTTTTTTCATTTATTGATTTTTAAATACTAAATTTAGAAAGAAATTAAATTTATTGTATATCTAATTTTCGAAAAACAACTAAAAAAAATAAAAATAAAATATTTTAGCAAATGGAGACAAACTGATTTGCAGATTTAAAGATGAAATTGATTAAGCATGTTGAAAATCCTCAATCTATTCATTCTTGAAAATGTTTATAGACATTCTACTTTCTTATCCTTGAGATCGTGTGAAAATTCAGGAGGAGAGGATACTTATTCAAAACTAAAAATAATATCCTACCTACTCTATTATAGAAAAATAAATTATTCTCTCAAGTATAGGAGAATTTTCAATGCATCCATTTGCATAGCAAGATCATAAGTAAACTCATATCAAGGTTTGAAAAGTATTCTTAATGAATGTTTGGACATGAAAATTTATTTGATCGTAAAGATTTGATGCTAAGGAATATTGAAAAATGGAGTATTGTTCTGACCTAATGACTAGTTGAAACCAAGTTTTAAGATTATCTATGTGTGCTTGGCTCTCCTTAGTTTTCATATCACAAAGTTCTTCTTGTGGCATTTGTTCAAAATCTTGAATGCACAAGGGATCTTGTGATATACATGCTAGAAATTCTTCAATTTCGGGTTCTAATGTTTGATCTTCAACATATGTGATCCATGACTCATTCACCTTCTTACAAAGATAACTAAAATAAGATTCTAAGTTTTCTTCTGGTGGATACTTTCCATGGATGTTGTGTTCCTCTTCTATATTTTGAAATGAAGACTCATCCCTAGTGATCATTCTAAATTGTGAACAAGGACTTAAGAAGATCCTTATGGTGGCATAACCTCCTTCTCTAACTGAATTCTTTAACATCATGTTTTTTTTTGCAAATGGATTTTGTAGTTATTTATTTTTCTTTTTGTTGGGGGTTTTGTTTTGGGGATCTATCTTTCTAATTTCTATGTCTAAACATGAATAACCATAATGAAAAGTGTTTTTTTTTTTTTTATATATATATTTATTTTCTAAACAATATTCATAATTGACTATATTGAAGTATGCTTCCCCGACAACGGTGCAAAAAATGTTGCGTCAAATTACTGAGTAAACTAACACAAGTATTTAAGAATGCGTCTCCTCATAACTAAACACCATATGTATAAAATAAACAAAGATCGTGTAGAATGAAAGAAATAAAAAGAACTTTTAGTAATAAACCAAGGAACTTTCACTTACAGAAACAAGAATGTACTAGTGCAAGAAGCTTAACTGCACTTCTCTCGCATAAATGTAACAAGCATCAAGGGGAAAATGTATAAGTTAAGAATCATACACAATTAAGCCCACGGACCTCAGATCCGAGACACTCGATTTTCAAAGGGATTAAGGCTTGTTACTTATGAAATAAAAAAACTAAGTTAAACACACCTGACGATAAAGGGAGAATGACCTGGATTGGTTGAGCCCTAGCCAACCAGCTCATTTCCTTGCTATGAGATATGTAACCGCAGTCACTCAATTACACATCACAATGAGATTGAAACATGAAATTTTATAATTGGTGCATTCCTTTGTATTAAATTCCAAAAGAGAAAATGTACATCATGGATCTCTGATCCAGCCCAGAAAAAGGTGATACCAAAATTATTACAATTCACAACAAAATTTTCTACAGCATCGCTAACTATTATCTATTAGAAAACTTCATTAAATACATATTCATGGCCTACAGTCATAACATAAAATACAACACCAGTTCAACTTAAGCCTTTCATATGTTATCAAAATGCTAAACTAAGATACACGGTTGAAGTCTTGGTCTTCATATCCACCTATTCCTCTACACTCTGAGCCCAGCAAATGATGAATTACTCTTCTTGGCGAGAGATCGGCATGGTTGTTGAGTTGTCTCGACCACATATGGTAACTCTAACTTATCATTGATAGATAACTCAGAAGTGTATGAACTATCGGCAGGTACGAGAATCATTCCTGCACCAATCCATCTCCCACGTGGATTAATACATTGTCTTATCGAATTACCTTAGGAAAGAAAATGTATTAGTTGCAAAGGAAATTTAAGATATAAAATCTATTAAATTAATAATTAATTCTATGCATAAAATTTAATATGAAAAACATAAAGACATTGCAGGAATGAGTACAAGTGCAGGAATAAGTGGGTTCTAAGGTTAAAACAGAGGCTTAGGTAGTGTGTTCCGAGTAGGATAGGGGTTAAAAAGTAGAACAATTCTGCCAACCAACATGGGCTTGGGAATATCAATATATATGAATTCCTTTACCCGTTGTCCTCCAACACTACTTCAATCATGTACTTCCATGCTATGTAATTCGAATTTCCCTCAAGATCATATTCGAGTCTCAATCCATTGAAAGACATCTTGATCTACTGCTGTTTCCCGAAGAATAAATCTGCAAATTTGAACTTGTTCAAGATAAAAATATGTTCTTCTATTTTATTATGATTCATGGTTATTTGATACCATGTACAAAATATACCCACAGGATTCAATATGATCTTATAATGTACTAAAACAAGATATTGAATCATTCTAGAATTTGTGGAAACAAAACACGATCGCACAATCACATAACAAGTAAGAGAAAGAGACAACCAATCGCACAACACAGGATGTATCTGGGGAAAGAAATTTCTCAAAACCTTGCTATCTCTATATTTCATATGGTCAAGATCATGAAAAAATACAATTTTATTCCTCACACTGGGAAACCTCTACACCTTGTTGATTTTCTCACTCTGATCTTGCTCAAATCTGGCTTGCGATCTAAGAAAAATCAGTCAAGTATTTAATATTTTTCTTGCCTTTGCCTGACATACGTTACTTATGAATTCTTGGGATAATTGAGCACCTATTAATTAGGAAAATACCAATTAATGATTTTTCAATCCTTCAAGGCCTTCCCGATGACCTCATGTATGACTTGTACAATTTTCTAATAGTACAACTAATAAATCTCTTCCCTTTAACCTCAGTGTCAACTGGGCCTTCCTCAAAACTAACATGAAACAACTATTTATAGTGAATTTTTAGTTAATTTATTGATCATTACTTTTGAATTAAATCTTATTTAATTCACTTAACCTCTCACTAACTCATCTCTCAGTTAGAACTAGTTAAATTAATTTTATCTCAATTTCTTGAATTAACTAATTACAACTCACAAATAACTATATCTGGACCCCCTAAAAATAGAAAATTCCTTTGCATGCATCCTCGTAGACCCTCAACTATAATTTCCTAAGCTAACTAATTCTTCTTGAATCAGTTAATTAATACAAGTTGTCATGATATGAAATTACAATTTTGCTTCCAATTTAATTAAGGGAAAATTAAATCGTAAGCCTCATATCGTACCATTTCTGGGTGCCATTTTCTGGATTTCATTTCTAGTTGAAAATTTCATTGTTTCTTGTTGCAAATTTCAACACTTCCTCTCAACAAGAAAGGAATTAAATCTTTCTTGATACAGTGCCTTTGGAATGTTCTGCATGCAACACTTCTCTACTATTGTTTTCTCCTTCAACTCCTAAAACTGAATAGCCTCCAAAAAAAATTGAATCAGTATGATGCATCTGTCATGAGTGACTCTAACTATTATCGATTACTGCACTATCTACTAAAATATTTCTGCTACTGCTAACTATACATTTGTTCCCTCTATACTACTACCAAATCTAATATCTTCTCTAGTATCTGGCATTTGTCACTCTGATTTTTTTCTTCTTGAAATCAGATTGCATCAATCTTAATGATCCTTCCTGCTACTGTGTATTGTGGGCCCATCGTATCTAGATCTGATCCATGATACAAGCCATCTCAATGGACCCTACCTAAATTTCTTCTCTTGGGTTTATGTTTGCACATTGCCCCACCTCTTACCTAGAGGTATGGATGCATGTTCTCCCTCTGCCCATTTGTCTTGAAATTTCCCCCTTTTGTAGGTCTCTGCTTGAATGGGCACCTCCACTCAGTCTCCTCTCTCCTTCTTCAATTGTGGTTGCTCCACAACCTTCTGAGACTACTTCTGAGGCTAAATTTTCATAGGATCCCTCTCAACCACCAAGTCACTAACCTATACTTTGCTCCTCAAATATTTTCATCCATCTTCGATGTCAAGAGCATATAGGTTCTTGACTCTTACACTGATATGTTTCACCTGTCCTATGGAAATGTGTCTAAGGCACACCTTTCCTTTTCTAAATATGACATCATAACCATGATCTTCCAATGCTGCTACGAACACAATATTCTTCCTTATTCATGGAACATAAAAAACATCTATTAGTCTGAGAGGGGAGCTAGAATCCCTCTTAAAAGTAATTGTACCTATGTCTATCACGCTATACCTTCCGTGGTATCCAAACTCTATGTTCTACTGGAGGTCCTTCCCCTCCAAGTCATTGAAGAGATATTTATTCCTTGTTATATGGAAGGAGGTATCGTTTTCTAAATACCACATGCATCCCATTATAGTATTGGTGATGCATGCAATGAGAGTAAAATCGAGTAAAATCAAGCTCGAACTATGAACCTAGTGCTTCACCCGCTACAACTACAGGTGCCTTCTTGCTTGCCTTATTTTGTGGACAAGTTGAGGCATAGTTCCTGTGTTCATGACAGTGAAAACACATGATCTTGGAAAATTCTCTCTTACCCTTTTCACCTTGGGACTTATTTCCCTTGGCTTTCTTTCCTTTTCCCACCAATGCAAAATATTCTTCTTTGTCTTTTATGGAGGTCTCGCCTCTAGTGATCTGCCTTATCTCTTCTATTACCAAGTCGAATGACAAATGCTCCTAGTCTGGTAATTTCTCCCTCACATTCACAAATTCTTGGTAAATATAACAACCCTTGGGAAGGCCTAGAATTGATAGGATCACCAAATCATCATCAGCAATAGTCACCTAAACACTTCCAAGCTCATCTCGACACTGAGTGAATGTCTGCAAGTATTTCTGGATCGTGTCACCCTCCTCTATCTTGATCTTTCTGAGCTTATCCTTCAGCACCAATATCCTGTGGTCACTATTATTCTAAAACATATTTTTCAAGGCCTTAAACGTAGCATATGGATTTTCCTTCCCATAGAGACTCGAGACAATATTATCTTGAACTCCCTCTAACAAGATCCTTCTCGCCTTTGCTACCTTTTTCTGTCATGCATCAAGATTTTAAGCATTTTTTACTGCGGGCTTGGGAATATCTATGAATTCCTTCAACCCATTGTCCTCCAACACTACCTCCATAATTTCCTTCCATTCTATATAATTCAAATTTCCCTCAAGAGAAAATTTGAATCCCAAGCCATTGAAAGACATCTTGATATGTTGCTAGATCTTGAAGAATAAATATGAAAAATTGAATATGTTCAAGACAAAAGTTTGTTCCTCTCTTCTATTGTGATTCCTAGCACTATAATACCATGTAGAAAATATACCCATGGGATTCAATATGATCTGGTAATGTAATAAAACGAGATAATCATTCTACAGTTTGTAGAAACAAAACATGATTGTACAATCACATAACAAGTAAGAGAAAGAGACAACCGATCGCACAAAAAAAGATGTATTTGGGGAAAGTAACTGCTCAGCACCCTTCAATATCTATATTTCATATGTTCAAGTTCATGAAATAATACAATTATATTCCTCACACTGAGAAATATCTACACTCTGCTGACTATCTCACTCTGATCCTGATCAAATATGGCTTGCGATCTAAGAAGAATCAGCCAAGTATTTAACCTTTTTCTTGCCTCTGCTTGGCCTGCCTTTCTTATGCATTCTTGGGATAATAGAGCCCTTATTGATTATTAAAATACCAATTAAATATTGTGCAATCCTTCAAGGCCTTCCTGATGACATCATGCATGACCTGTACAATTTTCTAATAGCACAACTGATAGATCTCTTCCCTTTAACCTAAGTCTCAACTGGGCCTTCCTTAGAAATGACATGAAATAGATATTTATGGTGAATTATTAGTTAAATTTTTTATCACTAATTGTGAATTAAATCATATTTAATTCACTTTACCTCTCACTAGCTGATCTCTCAGTTAGAACTAATTAAACTAGTTTTAACTCAATTTCTTGAGTTAGCTAATTACAACTCACAAATAACTATATTTGGACCCCCTAAAAATAGAAAATTCCTTTGCATGCATCCTCTTAGATGCTCAAATCAAATTTCCTAAGATAAATAAGTCTTCCTAACTTAGTTAACTAATACAAGTTGTCATGAGATGAAATTACAATTTTTCTTCCAACTAAATTAAGGGAAAATTAAATCAAAAGCCTCGTATGGTACCATTTCTGGGGGCCATTTTCTGTATTTCATTTCTGGTTGCCAATTTCACTATTTATTGTTGCAAATTTCAACACTCCCTCTCAAAAATAAAGGAATGAAATATATCCTTATCCGATGCCTTTGGAATGTTCTGCATGCAACACTTCTCTAGTTTTGTTTGCTCCTATAACTCCTGAAACTAAATAGCCTAAAAAAAATAGAACCAGTATGATGCATCTGTTATTAGAGTCTCTAACTGCTATCGATTACTGAACTATCTACTGAAATATTTGTTCTACTGGTGACTCTGCATTTGTGTCATCTACACCGCTTCCAACTCTGATCTGTGCTCTAGTATCTAAAATTTTTTGCTCTAATTTCTGTCTTGCTGACCTCTGACTGCATCAATATTACTAATCCTTCCTACTAATGTGTACCATGGGCTCCTCGTATCTAGGTATGATCCATGAGACACACCATCTCAATGGATCATGCCCAAATTTCTTCTCTTTGGATTATGTCTACACATCACCCCACCACTCACCTGGCAGTGTGGTTGCATGTGATCCCTCTGCCAATCTGGATCAAAATTTCACCCTTATGGAGGTATCCACTTCAGTTGACACCTCCACTCAGTCTCCTCTCTACTTCTCCAATTGTGTCTACTCCACAACCTTCTGAGACTACTTTTGAGGTTGCATATTCAGCAACTCCCTCCCAACAACAAAACTAACCTCTGCTTTTCTCCTTAAAGCTTTGCATGCATCTTCGACCTAGAGAGCATATAGGTTCTTGACTCTTCCACCAATATGTTTCACCTGTCCCATGGAAATGTGTCTAAGGAACACCTTTCCTTTTCTAAATATGGCATCATAACCACGGTCTTCTAATGTCACTACGGAGACAAGATTATTCCTTAGTCCTATAACGTACAAAACATATGTGAGTATGAGAGGGGAGACAGAATCCCTCTGAAAGGTAATTGTACCTAATTCGATCATGATGTACCTCCCGTCATATCCAAAATCTATGTTCTGTTGGAGGTCCTTCACCTCCAAGTCACTGAAGAGATCTCTATTCCTCATCATATGGAATGAGTCACCATTGTCTAGATACCACATGCACCCCATTATAGTGTTGTTCATGCGTGAAATGAGAGTAAAATGAAGCTATAACTATGAAGGTAGCGCTTCACCCGCTGCAACTGCAAGCTCCTTCTTGATTTCCTTCTTCTGTGGAAAATTTGAGGCATAGAATTCGTGCTCATGATAGTGAAAACAATTGATCTTGTACAAGTCTCTCTTGCCCTCTTCACCTTGGGACTTATCTCCCTTAGGTTTCTTCTCTTTTCCCACCAATGCAAAATCATCTTCGTTGTCTTTTCTAAAGGTCCCATCTCTAGTGATTCGCCTTATCTCTTATGTTACCAATTCAAACCATAAACGATCCCAGTCTGGTAACCTCTCCCTCCCATTCACAGATTCCTGGTAACTATTCCAACTCTTGGGAATGCCTAGAAGTGTTAGGATCACCAAATCATCATCAGCAACATTCACCTCAACACTTCCCAGATCATCTTGACACTGAGTGAACTTCTGCAAGTATTTCTAGATCGTTTCCATCTTAATCTTTCTGATCTTGTCCTTCAGTGCCAACTTCCTGTGGTTGCTGCTATTTTGAAATAGATATGTCAAGGCATTCCACATAACATATGGAGTCGCTTTCCCATGGATACTAGAGACTATATGATCTCGAACTCCCTTTAACAATATCCTTCTCGCCTTTGCTACATTCTTCTGCCATGCATAAATATTTTGAGCATCTATGGGTGTGGGATTGGGAATATCAGTATCTATGAATTCCTTCAACTTGTTGTCCTCTAAAATTGCCTCCATCCTATCCTTCCATGATATGTAATTAGAATTTCCCTCAAGAGCATATTCGAGTCTCAAGCTATTGAAAGACATCTTGTTCTTATGTTGGATCCCAAAGAAGAAATCTTCAAATTCGAATTTGTTCAAGACAAAAATTTGTTCTTATATTCTATTTTGATTCCTGGTGCTCGGATTCCATGTAAAAAATCTACCACGGGATTAAATCTGATCTTATAATTTACTAAATCTAGATATTGAATCCTTCTACAATTTGTGGAAACAAAACACGATCGCACAATAACATAACAAGCAAGAGAAAGAGACAATCATTCACACAACACAATATGTATATGGGGAAAGAAACTTCTCAAAATTCCTTTATCTCGATATTTCATATGGTCAATATCATGAAAAAATACAATGATATTCCTCACACTGAGAAACATTTGCACTCTATTGACTATCTCACTCCGATCCTACTCGAATATGTCTTGTGATCTAAGCAAAATTCGTCAAGTATTTAACCTTTTGCTTGCCTATGCCTGGCCTACCTTGCTTATGCATTATTGGGCTAATTGAGCCCCTATTAATTAGGAAAATGCCAATTAATTATTGTGCAATCCTTCAATGCCTTGCTGATGATCTCATGCATGACTTGTATAATTTTAGTACAACCAATAGATCTCTTCCCTTTAACCTCAGTCTCAACTTGGCCTTCTTTAGAACTAAAATGCAACATATATTTATAGTGAATTATCAATTAACTAATTGATCACTACTTGTGAATTAAATCATATTTAATTCACTTTACCTCTCACTTTCTCATTTCGCAGTAAGAACTAGTTAAATGGATTTTAGCTCAATTTCTCGAGTTAACTAATAACAACTCACAAATAAATATATATGGACCTCCTTAAAATAGAAAATTCCTTTGCATGCATCCTCTTAGACCCTCAAATTTAATTTCCTAAGCTAACTAAGTCTTCCCAACCTAGTTAACTAATACAAGTTGTCATGAGATGAAATTGCAATTTTTCTTCCAATTTAATTAAGAGAAAACAGAATCCTCATATGGTACCATTTCTACATACCATTTTCTCGATTTCATTTATGGTTTCCAATTTCACTATTTCTTGTTGGAAATTTCAGCACCAAGCATGGGATTTTGCACCCATATTTATTTGGGCCAAAACCATGAATAATTTGAGCATGATAAAATTTGAGGTGATAGATTTTGGCATGTTGACTCCAACACTTTGAAAATCACCCAAATCGGAGTTCTAGAACTTGAATTATGCATTTTTGAAGTTTTAATTAATGTTTGGATAGTAAAGCCATGTAGGCTTGAGGAGAAATAATCCAATTGAGACATTACCATTCATTAATTCATGGATCCCTTCTATTTGTGTACAAATAAGAGGTGAGTGGAGGCCATTTAGACCATCCAAGAGCATCAAAATACCATCATATCATCTTTGAAGTAGTCACATAGTGGAGGAGGAAAAACCATGAAGGTTAAGGGTTGTTTTGGGCTTGGCATACCCTCTTCACGGGTCCATAAAAATTGCAAAGATAGGCCACATGACAAAGAGGTGAAAATATGGTTATTTTAGGGTGTGGTTTGTTGTGTAGAGGTCTTGTTTGAGGGTCGCACAGACTAGTTCCAATTCAGGGGTCCGAGAGGACTATTCAAGGGGTGTTAAAGGTTGTTGACACTAAAAGGAAAAGACCCTCTAGTGGAGGTTATAAAGGAGGTTTTTAGTGTTATAAAATTGGCCAAAATTGTCAAAAACACATTTTCTACAACATCTGTTTACGGTTACAAAGGTTTTGGTGAAGCTTTTAACAGAATTTCAACACAATGAAAAAAACTAGGTGGCCGGAGGTTATTACGGATGTTTTTTTCATTGGTGTGCTACTAAGGTATTAATGCACTAGTGCGTGTCATCTAGAAGGTGGCCCAGGGTGTTCAAAGGTGCATGCACCGGGCCGTCAAGGTATAAAACTGCACCAGGGCGCAGTGTTAGTGATACAACGCATGGGGCCGTTCTAATTGGTCTTGGGATTTGTGTGGTGCCCATAGGTCATCTCAACACACTGGTACGTTGATTTATAGAAACGCACTGGTGTGTAGTATCAGACAAGCGCATTGTTTGTTCTAATTCGTATTGGTATTTGTGCAGTGCCCATAGGTCGTATAAATGCACCAATGCATAGAATCACATAAACGCAATGGTGCTCAATATCGCACAAACGCACCGAGATTTATAATTGGCATTGGTATTTTGGTGGTGCCTACAGGTCATAGAAACACACTTATTTGTTGTCTCATACAAACGCACCAGTGTACAGTAACTGACATGAACTGGTGTTCATTTTGTATTTTTTAGAAACATCGACCTGTGACAGTGAAATTATTGTGATTTTTTAAAATTCATTATTCATCAAAAGTCAACACACCTTATATTAGTATTCATATTAATTAAATTTTTATTATTGCATTTGAATGTGATGTTTGGATTAATTTGTTATATCATTTCATCATTATTGTGATTTTTTAAAATTCATTATTCATCAAAAGACGACACATATCTTATAACAATATTCATATGAATTAAATTTATATTAGTGTATTTGAATCTGATGTTTGGATTAACTTGTTATATCATATCATCAAATTTCACATCTCTTCATTATAATATTTAACCATCCATAAATTTAATCAGTGGTGTTACATTTCACAATGACAATGGAGAACGCAAAAGAATAAATTAAAACATATTTTATTATATATATATATATATATATATATGAATAAGACAGTCTTTTTCATACAAAATGGGACAGTTATTGGTATCCCTTTATCTTTAAATTGGGACACTATGTGCATTACATTAAACAAAATGTCTGATTTCACAGACAAATATTTCAAAAAAAACAATGCCTTTCTTTGATATCCAAACATAGTGATCATCATTCTTCACTTGAACTATTGTCACTGCTAGAGATACTTCCATGACTTGGGTTATTTTAGGAATGTTTTTTCACGATGTTGATTGTTTTCTTCTTCTTCACTTTCCATCTACAAACATAAAAATAAATTGTAATGAGTGTATATACATTGGTGAGAATAATGAAAATTGCAATATTAAATAATATACATCAATGTAAATTGAAAAGAAATGACGTACCATAGTAACAATTGACTCATGAACTATACACATTCTTTCAAAACCATGTAGTATGCCATCTTTCAAGATTTCATCTGTTGAGACAGTTCCATACTTTGTTTCCTGCAAGTTTTATACCCCATAAAAAATCATATATTTAAATAATATAAAAGATTATTTTGTTCTATTAATTATAGACGGAGCTAAGTAAAACAAGATCGACAGATGCTTACAAATTCCACAATTAATTTCTAATATGCCAACATATACTCACAACCCATATTTAACCCAATTTCAATCAATTCGTCTGATGGTTCTTCTTTGTATGTTAGCATCTGTTTGAAGACATTCAATGATGATTTTTTTAAAACAACTTCAAAAATACAAAAAATAAAATCTAGTTAAGTTGTTATAAGGAAGTAACAATTACTCACAAACTTAGATATCAACCCTTTTCTTCCTTGTCGTCATCTTTTATGTGCTGAATGGGTTCCATTTTCTTTTCTTTTCTGCAAGAAAATACTTGAAAATTAATATTTAATGCTAATTTTTTTATTTATCATACCCAATGATCGAAAAATTCAATGATTACATATTACATTTGAAGCACGTTGTTGTTGATATGGCTCCTCCTGCAATGCAATTTTGTCCATTTCTTTGACCATCTTATTGTACACCCTTTTTGACATGCCTACTGGCATATTTCTAATATTAGCTCGTTCATATTTTGAGATTTTCGTAATCTTCCTGAAAATGGAACATGACAATAAACTATTTAATTTTTATATTGATATATGAAAAGTAAATATAACAAAAGTGATATTCATAAATTATAGTTATAAATAATTCTAGACAAACATTTAAAGGAATGTTACTTTTTCGTTCCTTTTTTTGTTGTTGTATGTTTTTGTTATTAAAAGTTCGACATGTCTCATTGACCAATTCTATGGAAACTCTTCCTATAGTTTAGATAAAATTTGGTTCTTGGAATCATTGGATTGATTTTTGTATTATAAGTGAAAAAGAAAGTCTATACATTTGTTACACTAGATCCCTCAAACTTTTGTAAAATTTTTCCCCCTTTCGTTAACCTCCAGCACCACTCCAGATGAGCTAAGGAGCAATTCATTTTCATTTGCATGTTCTATTTTTTTTTCTTATAACAACATTCCCTTTTTGAGTTGTTGGACTCTGTAGAAAATTAAAAAGATGTGAATTAATATATTGTTTGACACATGTTATCTAATAATTTTAAGTATATTATTAATGAAAATTAAAAAATGAAACTCGTATTGGATCGATAGTATTTTTTCATTCACATGATTCATCCTTTTGCAATTTTTCCATCAAGCTTCTACACTCTTCTGGTCCTAGATCAGAAATAATCGTATCAAGCTTCGTCATTTTGTAGCTCTACATGATATATAGTAAACAATACATATTAGTTAAACTTATATATAGTTCAAAAATAATATTTTTTGTAAAGAATTTACAAAGAACTTGCCTTTTTTGTTTTTCTTGATGTGTTATCAGTATTTTTGTTACTTGATCTCTTGTCAGCAATTTATTTATCAATATGAAACTTGTACCATATCATTCATTAATATATTGTATAAATAAATTTTCAACTTTTCAGGTAAAAAAAAAAATCTAACCAGCGCGCCATTCATGGTGTACACACCGACGTCGGGGCATAGTGGTCTTATAAACTCACCGTCAAAATAGTATAATACACCGTACGGTGCTTTGTGTCAACAAGGATCACTGGTGTGTTACATGTTAACCACCGCACCGATTAACACAGAAAAAATAATAAAAATCATCCAGTGTTAGTTTTTGTAGCATAAATGCCCCGCGCAAACAAGGGACCACCGTACAGTGCTCTCTGTCAACTAGGAGACCCAGTGTGGTGCGTTATATGTTATATGGTCCACCGATTAGCAGAATAAAAAAATAATTGCGAAACAACACGATCACAGTGTGCCATAATGAAATAGCACACTGGTGCCCTATTTTACATATGGCACACTAACTAAAAAAAAAAAAATTATCACACAGTACTTTTGCGATGCACTGGGATAATGCAGCGCACTTGTGCGCTAGGTTATATCGGGCACAGTAATTTAAAAAAAAAATAAAATTAAAAAATTCACGCAAGGGCCGACATGGATTGGGATCCGACTATGCAATTTGTCCCATGGGTTGGATGTCTTAGGCTTATATATAGCAATACAAACCCTATAAATCTAAAATGAAAAGCCTTAAATCTGAAATCACAAAAACAGGGAGAAGAAAGGGCAGAAACAAAAAGAATATAGGGTTTAGGGTAAAAATGGATTTTTATTTATTTATTTATTTATTTTTATTTTTTTCTGAAAATGAAAAACAAATTGAAATTTTTTTCTTACTGCGTAAAAAAAACTACAGAAAAAAAAGTTAAAAAAACAATAAACTTTAATCACGAGATCGTTTGAAATTCTATGTTGCAAGGTTTGAATCACCAGAGGTTTGGAATTCTGATTTCCTGAATATTTATGTTCGAACGTATTTCACTACTCCACAATGCTCTCATGCTCTCTTGCTCCAGGTATGTCTCCTGCAAATCTCTGACTGAAAATTTTTGCAAAAATAGTGAATTAATGAAAAAAATTTAGTATTTAAAGAATTGTTTTATGAAATTAGATTTTCGAAAATTATTTTCCACCCATTTTTCAATTTACCTTTTTTTTTTTCACATAAAGAAAATGGAGTTGTGCTTTTTTTATTTGCAGTTATTCGTCACCAGTGCGTCAGTTAATAGCACCGCACTAGTGCGTCCGTTTATAACACGACAATAGTGCGCAGTAACTAAAATGCACCGGTGCGGTGATCTATACATTAGCACCGATAATAAGAAGTCCATTTTTAAGGCACTGAAATTACTTTTAGGTGTGTGCACCAAAATTTATTATTTATTTTGCTCAAATTCATGGAGAATGTTGGAACACCTAATCCTACATGGGTAGGTGTGGAATACGAAAAGTCACAATGGAGTCCAAGTGACCTTGGAATGTGAAACCAAGATTCACACCATTGTATTATAAATGTACATCATGTATAATGGAAAAATAAGAAAGCCTCACGCTTATCTTTCGTTGTGTGTTGAGTCTCTTGTGTGTGTGTGTGTTTATCCTTCTCATACACCATGTGTGTGTTTAACATGGTGTTTAACATGGTATCGAAGCTGATACGTCCATAACCAGCTCAACATTGAGTGAGCCATTTGTGTTTATGACCTATGCATATCTGTAAAAATTTTGATAATTTTTGCAGCACTCATAGATTTCTGCAGCAGTCTTTTTGCCACATTCAGAAACTGGTTTTGAAAAAGAGCAGCAGTGGTTTTGGAGAAAAGCAGCATTGTGCATATGAAGGTTTTCTCACTGCTTATTTTTCCTGCAATTTCTGCCTTTATTCTGCATTTTGAAGAGCTGCTGAAAATTGTTTAAAGTGGGTTTTTGAAGAAGAAGTTTATGGTTTTTTATGGAAAAATTCTGAGTTTTTCACTGAAAATTTCTACAAATTTCTGGGTTTTCTGCAAATCTCTAATTCTGCATTTATCCAATATTCTACTACTGGAAGAAAAAATAATCTCTCTTTTCTGCCACATTTGTGAAATTTCAGATGTTTTAACTCCTCTCTACTGTTTTAATTAAAAAAAATTAAAAAAAAAAAATTCTAACTCTTGTCCGCTCGGCCCTACCCTCGCCCCTCCAACTCTGCAACTCAGCCTTTCAAATTCTACACTTTGTATCATAACCCCTTACCCACGAGAGCGCTCCCTATCCTCATGAGCTCCCTCTGTCATCCTCCCTTGCGGCCTCTCCACAACTGGCCGCTAGCCCTCAACTCTGTTCGCTCTACCCTACGCATAGCAACAGATCCTCTCTACCCACACATTACTGCTCAACCTGTGAGCTCTCACCTACGCACTGCAACTGACCCCAACCCCAACTGCAAGCCACCCCCTTACCTCTCAACCCTCCCCCACTCCCTCTGCAAACTCTGCTCAACGCAATACCGCACACCCTCTACGCCCTCACCACCTAACGCTCGCACTTGGCTGCTCCTCTCTGCATGATAAACCTGCCCCCCTAACCTCTGCAATACACACTCCACTCAACTCTACACGCTACCCATTCTCTACGCCTCTCCACGACCCTCACTATGCAACCAAACCCCGACTCCTCGCATCTCCCGTGGCCATCTGGCCCTCTCTACCCCCGACTCCCCACGGATTAACGCTCCCTTGCCCTCCCCTCTTACCTTACGCCTCTCCCCAACCAGCCCTCCCACACTTCCCCATCCCTATGACTCTACCCCGCTAACCTCACAACTCCCCATCCCCCTTACGACTGCGCTCAACCCAAGCAATACGCTCTCACAAGCACACGCCCCAACTCCATTCTTAATACTGCTCTCCCATATATTAATACCGCCCCCCCATTTTTAAATTCCCACCATTTAATACCGCTCTCCCATTTTTAAATTCCTTTCATTTAATTTTTAATATTTAATTTTTTTTTAAATCCCTTCCCCCATTAATAAAATCTCTCTCCATTTCCATTTTAATTTTTTATTATTAAAAAGTCATTTTTCCATTTTCACTAATTCCCATTTTTAATTAATTTTTTTAATTAATTTTTAATTAATTAAAAAAAAAACAAAAACAAAAACAAAACAAAACAGAAGAGAGAGAGAGAGGAAGGACATTGAAGACGAGAAAGAATATGAATAGAAAAAATGAAGGAAATGGCATATGAAGCAGTTGGATTTTTACATTGAATTGTTTGTGGCATAGAAAGTTGAATTTTTGAAGAAATTGACATGTGAAGACAAGTAGCTCCTTGAAGAAAAAAAATCAGCTACCTCAAAGGCTTTTTGCATAGTGTTTTTGCTGCACATTCAAATATTTTTGTAGAGGTATTGACATTGTATTGCTTCTTCATAGTTGCAATCAGTATTTGAGTTGTTGGAAAATTGTTGATATAAGTCATTGTTGATTGTCCTCCATCATTTGAGGAGCAGATTTTGTACTATGAGATTTCCATAGTTGGAAGTTCTCTTGAGTCATTTTTATTTCCTGAAATCAAGTTGAATCGCATTGTAAACGGGTGCATTTTCGGTTGAAGCCGACACCCTTTAATTTTTTAGCCTAATTTGTTGAAAATGGCTAAAATCAGTGAGGTATTAGAGTTGTTGAATAACCTCATTCATTCCAATGTTGATGACATGATAAAAATGAGTAAGAATTCTCTTTGTAAAATTCAAAGTTGTTTGCAAAATGCACAAGAGAAGATTCAGTTTTTGCAGTTGGAATCTCAGCTTCAGCAAGACGAACTTCAGCAGAAGAATCACCATTTTGAACCTGTTTCTGTTCAGAATATTGAGAAATAATCCCATCAGCAGCAAGTCAGTAAAGTTGCAGTTGATCCACATTCAGTTCCTTATACTAGAGCAGATGTACATGCAGATGCAGCAGCTCAACCTGCACTTCCTAAGCCCATCATCAGACCTTGGGAAGAGCTTTTCCACAACAAGCACTGAAATGGTCTTGGATATGACAAGGATGTGTCCTTTCATATTCCAGACTACACCAAGCCCATCATATTTCAGAGTGCCGGATTCTTGTATGACAGTTCACCTACAGCCATTCCAAATCCTGCTCCACTTCCACAACAACAACAGATCGTAAAATTCCAACACTGTGATCGAGCTGGCCATATGAAAGATCATTGTTTTGATCTTCATCCATGCAAGCACTATGGTCGGCACACCCATTCTTCAGACAGATGCTTCAGAAACAAGCCTCCTGCAAGAACCAAGATTCATCTTGGATGGATCGCTTCTTGGCAATGGGCATCAGCAGCCAAGAAGATGTCTAAGACACATGTCAGAACTTGTTCATGGATATTAAGAAAACTTGTAGTTGAGTTCTCGCCATCATCTCACCTTGTCCCTGACAGGGGGGAAAATGGTGGTCATGTACAAGCTTCGACGACAGATCAAGCGAGCCTGAGCCACAATCTCTCATTCCATGTTCAGAGTTGTAGCCAGAGACACAGCAGTTCAAGCGAGCCTGAGCCACATTTCATCATTCCAGATTCAGAGATGTAGCCAGAGACATGGATGCCCATGAGAATGCCTTCGGTTGGTGGACAACCTTAAACCATCATCTTTGGTTGGTGGATAACCTAAAACCATCACAGGTAGTAGACCTCCCTTCTTTTAGGTTGAAGGTATCCCTTTCATATATGAGGAACACTTCCTCTAACAGAAGCCTTCAGCTTCTTGCTAGCTTTGGTTGAGTTCCAGGAAATGCTTCAAGCATTCCAGAGTTGTTGGTAATCCTAAAACCATCATAGGTAGTAGACCTCCCTTCTTTTAGGTCGAAGGTCTCCCTTTCATTTATGAGGAACACTTCCTCTAGCAGAAGCCTTCAGCTTCTTGCCAGCTTTGGTTGAGTTCTAGGAAATTATTCAAGCATTCCAGTTTTGTTGGTAATCCTAAAACCATCACAGGTAGTAGACCTCCCTTCTTTTAGGTTGAAGGTCTCCCTTTTTTATGAGGGACAATTCCTCTAGCAAAAGCTTTCAGCTTCTTGCCAGTTTTGGAAGAGTTCCGGGAACTGTAACAAGTTTTGCATTCCAGTGTTGGTGGTCATCCTTAAACCATCTCTTTTTTCCAACATTTCAGAGAGTTGATTCAGCCCAAGTGCTGCCATGTATACTTTGCAGATTTGTATTACAACTCTCTTCTTGGACTCACACATACCCCTTCATATTAAGGGGGGATGTTGGAACACCTAATCCTACATGGGTAGGTGTGGAATACGAAAAGTCACAATGGAGTCCAAGTGACCTTGGAATGTGAAACCAAGAGTCACACCATTGTATTATAAATGTACATCATGTATAATGGAAAAATAAGAAAGCCTCGCGCTTATCTTTCATTGTGTGTTGAGTCTCGTTTATCCTTCTTATACACCATGTGTGTGTTTAACATGGTGTTTAATAGAGAAAATATCATAATTATATCGAATGGACAATTATTCAAAATCCAACTTGTTCCATAATATTTCTCAAAGTCCATCGTGGAGTTCTCCCTATCCATCTCAAGACTTAATATTTACTTCAGATTTTATTTATATTTTCATTATCTAATTGAATTTATGTTTTCTATCCATGTCAATCATGCACAGCTTAATTAAATTTATAAGGTATACAAATTTGTAAGTTCATCCAGATTCAAAATCAAGTTTAGATGCACAAAATATTCAAACAACTCCAAAACATCGAAAGCTCTTATCAGGAGCATCATACCGCAAGGCGCATTTGGTAGATGAAAATGGACAGCCACTTCACCCTGCCAATTGTAACAATATTGCATATTCTAGACACAATATTGGGAAAATGATGGTAATAATTATAATTGTTTGGTATATTGATTAATGTAATTATTTCAACATCAAACCAATTAATCATGCAATATTGTCAACGTGGTTACTAATTGATATCATATATTTTGTACTAATCATGTTCAAATATATTTTTTAGAATTGTTAGGATTCTAGTGATGATGAGCGACCTACCTACCATCTTCTGTTTTTCCCCACGACAATGTAAAATCGAGAGAAGACTGAATTAAGAGAAAAAATTGGAGAGGAACGATACCAAAAATGGTTGAATCAACCACCGATTCAATTTTCTCTACGTCCATATTCACTAATTAGGAATGACTACAACAATAGTAGTTCTTCACAATCTGGAAATGGAGGCAATCAATTAGAGGCTGGTATGGATTATTACTTAAGGGATACGACTACCATGGAGACAATGTTGTTAGATGCATTCCAAAACGATGATCAACTAGGGGATGATGCTCATATCGATGACACCTTTTTCAAAAGCCTTAAATTTGCTTCCACCACCCCTCTCTTTGGACCTGGTGGTCACTCAAATTCTACCCATTTGGGGACAACGATGTTATTGTACAACTTGAAAGTAAATTTTAGCTTGTCGAATGCATGTTTCTCGGAAATTTTGAGGTAAGTTACCATAAAGTCCTCCCTTATATAAATTTGAGAAATATAATCAATACACAATTAACATTACAAATGTAAATTTTATGAACATTAATAATTATATCGACATTAATGTAAATTTATTAATATATTTTTCCATGATCACCAACTATAGGTTATTCAAAGATAAGGTTCTTCCGAGTGATAATGTCTTGCTTGGTAGCTCCGAAGAGGCAAAGAAATTGTTGAAAATGTTGGGTGTTGAGTACATGTCATACCATGCATGTCCAAATGATTGTTATATATAGAGGAGAATATGTAGAAAAAGAGATATATCTGAAATGTGGGCATGACAGGTATGATAAATAAAAAAAGAAGGGTAAATCACGTATTGGTGCTCCTTTTAATATATTAAGGCACATGCCTATAATCCCAAGGATTCAAAGGCTCTTTCGTTGAAAATAATTAGCTATGTTGCAGTGATGGAATGCCTCACAAAAAAGTGAGTTGGGAGTTATGCAAATCCCAACTGATTCAATAACCACAAATAATATAGAGGATACACGGCCTGAAAAATTCAAGGATGAAGTACGAAGTCTATGACTCAGCATAGCCATGGATGGTGTCAACACATATTCCCTCCAGAACACCAACTATTAAGTTTTTCCTATAGTAGTGATCAATAACAATATCCACCCATGGTTGTCCGTGAAGAATGAACATCTTATGTTGGCTCTTATAGTCCTTGGTAGAAGACAAGTGAAGAATATGGATGTCTACTTACAACCACTGGTAGATGAATTGAAGGAATTATGGGATGGGATAAATGTATACGATGTATCAAGACCCATCACAGTAGAGAGGATTTTTACGTTGTATAGCATATGTCCTTACACGACACATGATTATCTAGGCTTAGGAGTTTTCTCTAGTAAATTACATGTTTAATTTATTGATTTTTTATATACGTAACAATATTCTTTCACATATTAGTTATTTAGTTTGTTTTAATTGTTCTGATCTTCATGATATTCTTTAACATGCCATGCATATTGATTGTATACAATATTCTTGCAGGTCTTGTAACAAAACGGTATTTTTGACGTAAGTTTTTTTGACCTTATCTAAAAGCTAGATGGTCCAAGGACCTACGAAAGACAGTGTATGATTTCTCCAAGGTATTCCTCCAAGAAGAATACCCTTATAGAAGAGTAGCATCTGCTTTTAATATTAAACAAGAGAGAACCCAAAGGCCTCCAATAACGACACCAGTTGAATGGCTTAGAGCATATGAGAGAGAAAAGGAGAAGGATTTCATAGAAATGTTCGATTCAAATGGGGAGCCTATGTTTGATGATCCAGAATTCTTTGACACCTATGTTGAGAAATTTCTCATTGGGATTAAAATGAAATCTATGTTTTATAACCTCCCATATTGGGATCATCTTAAGATTACCCACTTATTAAATCCCATGCATATATTTAAAAATGTTTCATCTTCTTTATGGAGGAACATATCATCGAAACAAAGTGACACATTGGTTGTTAGGAAAGATCTTATTACTTCAAAAACTAAAAAGAAACATTGGCCAACACGATTAGAAAGTACAGGATCAGAGGCAAGCATTGGTCCCTCTAATTCATGGTATTTCAAATAAGGTGATGTCCCATGGATTTTTTAAAAATGATATTTCTTTGGCAAAGGAAGTTATAATGGGTGTGAGGGTGCCATCTTCATACGGGTCTTCACTACAGCATTTCTTCACCGTGGATGACCATTTTTTGGGGTTGAAATCACATGACCATCTGAATCTTCTAAGAGTACGTATAATGTCAAAAGAATGATCATTTTATTATTAAGAAATTTTATCCCATGCAGGGATCATAAAACATCGCTAATTTTGTATATTATTGTACATGTTTATAACTTTGTAGTGTCATTATCCTTTGTTCGTGCATGGGTGTGTGAAACATGAATTCCGTCAAGACCTAGGAAGTGCCATATCTAAATTATCTGCAATTGTACATTGGATCACATCAAAGGATATTCATGTGGCTAGCATTCCACGGTGGCGTCAAGAGATATTTGAGATTGTTTGTATGTTTGAGAAGGAATTGCCGACGAGTTTCATGGACTTTCAGTTTCATCTTTTAATCCACCTAGTGGATGAGTTTGAATTAGTTGGGGTGGTTTCTTGTCATTAGATGTTCTTCTTATAGAGGTACATGATGAAATTGAAAGGTTTTGTTAGACAAAGGGAAAAACCCAAGGGGTCTATGGCAGATGGGTACATATCGTATGAGTCTTTCTATTATGAAGTGAGTGCATCAAGCAGATTGACAATAGACCAGGTGTGGTGATTTGGGACGATGAAAGGGATGAAGACAAAAGAGAAGGTGAGTTGCTCCACACGAGTGGAAAAAAGAACTTGATAAAGAGTAAGCAACTTATAATTTTTCAAATTTACAGAAAGTAAATATTCATGTTGAACTTCGATATAATGTATATTTTGATCTCTATGTACTATATAATGTTAGTTTTATTTCATCAGCAAATGCATAAATTGAAGCAATCAATAAATTCGTTCTTTACAATTCTGAAGTGACACAACCGTGGGTTGCATTGTACAAAAAAAAGAGGATGAAATGGGATAGTGACAGGAAAGAATTCAGACGATTGAATGGTATAAGTGTGCCTTATCCCTATCATTTAAAAGAAAATATGCCAAAAATATGCCCCAACAGTTGGGTTGTTGACCAAGTCAGAGAGAAATACGGTGCAACCGGTCATTACCCGCGTGCTGAAGAGGATGCACTAAATGTAGGGATTGGGTGCAGCAACTCGGTAATAATATATTTAATTTATATGTAAATTTAAAACTTATAAGACATCTATATGTCATATTTTAATCGTTGGGTTATTATAAGACACATGACACTATGATTTTTTTAACTTTTTATAATAGGTGCATTTGTTCCCACCTATGTGGGAATATGGACACCATTTTCGCACAGAAAATGTTGATGCTGGAAACATCACACAATACTGTGGAGTGGAAGTCGAGTTCGATCAATCTAGTCGATCTAGCCACCGTGATAAAAACCTAGTATGAGAGACGTTAGGTTACATCGGAAAGATACAAGAGATCATTAAAGTAGATTTCTCTTCTTTTCAATGTGTTATTTTTAGGTGCAAGTGGTGGGACACCTTTGATCGGAATAGTGTAAAGGAAGATCGCGATAGTAGGTTGATATGTATCAACTTTAGAAAGATGTGAGAAGAAGCTAAGGAGCCCTATGTTTTCCCCAAAGACTGCAACCAGGTGTTTTTTTACCTAGATGTGTTGGATAGGGATTGGTGGTTCATATTGAGACATGACCCTAGATCAAAATATATTTTTGAGAATAATAGTGTTATCATGCCATGAGAGGTGGAAGATAATGAGGGTGATCATGAGAACTGAGAGTGATATGGTACATCTGTTATTTCATCAATATGTATACTTTTTAAGATGGGTTTTTCAAAAAATTATAATATGTATTTTGAATTAATTGGTAATTTGCACTGTGTTAATGTTAAAATCAAGATCTTGAGTCTTGAAACTTTGCACACGAAACAGACCAACCAACCTCTAGGGTGTTAATTCCCCGAAACAGAACTAGCGACTCCGCTGGGGATCACATTTTTGTGATTCTCCTGTTGGGTTGTTTCAGCTGTTCGGTAGGTTGCCAACAGTTTTTTCTGTCTTTTACAGTCCAGTTTGCTTTCTTGCAGTCAGTCTGAAGTCTTGATATCTTTCCCAGACTTGTCTTTTTTGTTTTTCATTATCTTTCTTTGTATACGCCTTTTTTCTTGCACACAGTCACGTATACCCGCGAGTTTGTGTAGAAGGATTACGCGAGTTTCCCTCCACACAGACGCGTATACACGCTGGTTGCATAACTGCAAAGTCGCGTATACCTAGGCTGAGTTTGAAATTTTAAGATTCTGGTGTTTTTGGTCTTTTCTGGCTGTGGAGGCCTGTGTCTGCAGAGTCTCTGTACTTACTGGAGTGTGACAGAAGTGGTTTCAAGACTTGTTTCTCTTTCGTTTGTCCGAAAAATGATCTTTTTGGCAAAATGTCCTTGTTGGTGCTAGCACTCCTGGATTGAGTTCCAAGATCGCTTTCTGAGTGTTCTTGGCTGTTCTGCTTTACCAGAACAGAGAGCTTCTGCTCACTGACTCGCTCCTATCTTTGTGTTGTGCTTTGCATTGTGTTCTTTGCTTTGTTTTCGATTGGTTTTCTTGGGTTTCATAGGCTAGGGTTTTGTTGCAATTTTCGAAGAACTTTTCTTGTTTCTTTGGAGTTTTGTGTTGCAACAAATTTGCACTATTTCTCTTGGCTGTTTGATTGAGTTTTTAGTCTTCCATTGCTCTTATTGATCTTGCTATCATTAGCTTTATAAGGTTTGGGGGCATAGTTGAAGTTTATGCTTGAAATTCGGTCTCGTTTTGGCTTGGATTGGGATAGTTGTTCTTGGTTTTTTTGAAGCTCTTGTTTTATAAAACTAAAAAGCCCAAAAACATTTGTTTTGCTTTTTGTTTTTGCATATCAAAAACTCAAAAACATTGTTTCTTGTTTTTGTTTTTGTTGTTGCGTTTTTCATTTTCGTTTGGCTTCATCTTTTGAGACTTTAGTGAAGTTTCTTGCTTCTAGTTTTCAGCTTGATTTTGAGGAGAGGTGGTCTTTTGATTTCTTCTTCTTCTTGTTGAGTATTTTTGTTGTCTTATACTAAGAGTTCTTGCTTGCAAGAATTGGCGTTTTGGATAACAAAAGATGAGTTAAAACTGAAGGAGCCTTTTTGGGAAATTTCACCTTGTTTCAAGAGACTTTTGCATCTTAGAATTTACATGCTAGAGGTCATTTGCATTAAGTGCATTGAATCATTTAGTTAGCTTCTTAGTTTTTGTGAGTGTGAGTTTGTAATTCGAAAAGAAAAATACATTTTTTAGTCTCGTAGAACTTATATAGAAATTGCTCTTCATCGAAAGACAAAGAACTGCATGTGCATGTAGTCAGGTTTTTATTAATTTCTTTCGCGTCAGAACATCATTGGTTTCAACTCCATATCCTTGTGACTTAATACAACAACCCTTAAAATAAGCGATTTAATCTAAAATCAACTAGCAAGTTTTATTAAGTGTCAATCACCAACTAGCTAGGTTGTAGGGCCTTGGAATAGGAGAGAGGAGAGTTAACTCTCCAAGGTCGCTCAAACAAACATAAAAGTTTATTAATTGAGCGAAATCCAACTCCGTGAGGTGGACTGGGAAAGCTCTCATCCGAGAGTCAAGCGCGAGGGGAAGTGAAGGTTAAGAAGAGGGATACCCCCCCCTCCGATTAGCTGAATCTAACCTCAAGACCGTTCCGCCCAGCTTCTGATACGGATTGGTGTCCATAGTTGCTGTTCCTAGGTTCCACACAGGTGACTGCGGGGGGGAATACCCGTGGTACCCGAGGCAGACGTCGCATCACTTCCAGCAGTACTTCTGGGGGGTGCCCTTGCGAAGCTTGGGTGCTTGAGCCGGCAAAGGCTGTTGTTAGGAGGTCGGCGTAACTGCTTCTGATACCTTCGCTAGTTGTTCTGGGCCCTAATCATCCCAGACTGCTTTCGGAAGGCCTTATACTTCGCTTTCCTGTATTTTGGTGTCCGGTCCTCATCACCCGGAGCGAAAATACTTGGAGGCTGTTTGCTTGCTGTTTCTCAGGGTTTTGATTTTAGTGAGTGCTCTTTGCTCCTAGCTTGCCTAGCTTTTCACTTTTCTTGAGTCTAATATAATAAACTTGTAAAAGTGGCTGATCAAGCGCCTCGACGTTCGAGGAGAGTCCGGGGGTTATCTCCCGAGAGTGCAGAGCCTTCTTCGAGAAGGCGTAGGAGCGATCTAGCAGGTGGTTTTCACCCTGTAGAGTCTGACGCTGTGGAGAGAGATCCTCCACTTAGGTCTGAAGGTTTCGTTGCTGATTCCGGTGTCGGTTCCGAGAGGAGCGGTCCGCTCACCTCGAGAGTATTGTTTCCTCAGGAGGAAGATTTTCAGATAGAAGATATACCTGAGCCTGCAGCTACAGGTCCATCTCCTCTTCCTCTTGATCATCCGTTTGTTATTCAGTACGTCGGACCGGAGTCTGAGAGACCGCCGGATCTTCCATATATTTCTTATCTTTCGATGGCCACGACTGGGAACGCGGCTTCTACCGTGAGTGCTGCGGGCATTCAGACCCCTGCTTCTGTCGAGGCAGGGGGCACTCTTGCTCTATCTTCGAGTGCTTCTAGCACCGCTATGTTTGGCTCTGGGTTCACCCAAGCATATGCTTCTCAATCTGGTCCCTTTGTTTCAGGGATGTCCATTGCTGGAAATCCCTCTTTTTCCTTTACCGCCGGTGCAGCTGGATCTACGCCCATGTCCAACATGGCTAGTGGATCGGCTTCTTTTCAGGGTTTCCCCTTTGGGACTGGGCATATTCCTAGTCCCAATACTTCTTTAGGGTCGTTTCCTTTTACGTCCCAGACCCAAAGTTTCAATCCTTGGGCTCAGGGGCCAAGTTCGACTGCTTTTATGGGGTGGAATCCTATGTTTTCAACGTCGGGGGCAGGGAATCAGTTCATCGCGAGTCATCCAAGGAATGCTTCTTTCCCTGCATCGAGTGCTTATCAGTCTTTTTCCCCTTTATCTAATGCATGGAACCCCTATCAGGGGCTTTCCTCTTCAGTCAATACTTCAGCGGGGGGAACTAGCCTGGGTTATGGTAACTCGGCGTGGGGAGGAGGTTCTTCTCCGTTTTCTACGGGTCCTTTCTGGCAGCCTGGCGCCTCATCAAATCCAGGCTATTCTTTTCAGAATGTTGGAAATCCATCCCATCAAGGATGGAATTCTCAGGCTCCGCCTCGATTACCATTTCTGGCAACGTTAAACTTGCCAGACTTGGCGAAGTTAACTAATGACCCGATTCGATACAGTCCGGGGTGGCCTCCGGTTCCAACCAAACTTCCTTCAGACATTCCTAAGTTTGAAGGCAAGAATGGTAAAGATCCGGCAGATCACATCACCACTTTCCACTTATGGTGCTCTTCAAACTCTCTGATCGACGACTCGATTAGATTGAGATTATTTCAGCGCACCTTAACTGGAAATGCTGCAAAGTGGTATATAGAGCTCACTGGGGGCAGTTTCGCCACATTTGGAGAACTGGCTGTCACTTTTCTTAACCATTTTCAGTTTCCTGTCAGATATGAGGCTGGGACCGAACTCCTGGCTAATTTTAAGCAGGATGAGGCAACTCACATTTCTGATCACATTCAAGAATGGAGGAGAAGGAAGAGGCTTATCAAAGCCCATATTCCAGGTGAGTTCCTTCTCGAGTGGTTTTTGAAATCGCTTCAGTCAGACATTTCAAAGGATGTATCCATGTTAGGGGTATATTCCGAGGAGCAGGCCATCTTTAGGGCCCAGCAGTTAGAGTTGATCTATTCTCAGTCTGGCATGCTTTACAAGTATTTGCCCAATGCTCCTCGCTCCAAAGTGGATCTATCGAAACCCAAACCCGGTCCGCATGGTGACGGACTTGTCGGATCGGTCAATAGTAGTGCAGCCAGCCTGCTTTCTCAATTGCAGCAGTTGTCTTTACAATCTGCTTCTTCTGGTCAGGCTGTGCCTGCTGATTCTTCACCTTCCCAGTCTTTGTCCATTAATGCTGTCCAATCTTCTGAACCCAAAGGAAATCAATAGTCCGATGGGAAGAAGAAGGGACGTAATAATAAGAAGAAGGGCAAGAATGGGAAGGGCAATGCTAATAAGACCAACGAGCGTGTTGGTGAAGGGCAAAAGGAGAAAAAGAAATTTAAGTTTCCGTGCAAGCTTTGTGCTGGAGACCATCTCACGCATCTTTGCCCGAAAATTCAGGATGCTCAGCGCCTGTTATCTCAGCAGGGTTCTTCTAGTTCCCAGGCTATGCTAACAAACCCTTTTCCCCAAGGGCAGCAATTAATTGCTGGCGCGAATCAAAATCCTGGGGCTTCCTCTGGAGGTCCTCAGGAAGGGGAAATTCCATCGAATATCTTTATGATGAGTGCTCACGTGGATGTCGCCACGAGATCCCGTGATTATGGCGGAGAGGAATCTTCGAAAGCTAAGGAAGTTCCTGATGCTACTGAGCCGCTTCACATCACGAAGCCAACTGTCGAGTCTATGCCTCGGATTCCGAAGGCATCCTCTAAACGGTCAACGATTAATCCGAACATGAGGGCTGCCCAGAACTACTCGATTGTAGAAGATCTGGCGTAGAGTCCTTGTGCTATGTCTGCCTTAGAGGTACTCCAGTCTTGTCCGGCTCAGCACAGTGCTTTGCTCACTGCCATTGGGGCTATTGATCCGAAAAATTCTCTTCTGATTACCTTTGATATGAAGAATTTTAAGAAGAGACTTCCTCATCACATGGCCTTCCATATTAAATCATCGTATCAGAAGACTAACATCTTTCGCACGGTTGTTGATGAGGGTGCTTCTACTTGCGTGATGTCTTTTGCATGCTGGAAGACACTTGGATCTCCAAAAGCCGCTCCGTCTAGCACTATTCTTACTGCATTCGATGGTCATTCTCACAGACCCCATGGTATTGTCCCGGCTTTGCCCATCTGTGTTGGGGGCAAAACCGTTAACATAGAGGTTGAGGTAGTAGATGCAGCCTTGGACTACAACCTTCTGTTGGGGAGAAACTGGATATATGATATGGATGCCATCGCATCCTCACTATTTCGGATAGTATGTTTCCCCCACGAAGGGAGGATAGTTACGGTGGATCAACTGGACTGTCCTCCTGTAGACCTGGATGCGCCTCCTGACTCATCTGTCCCTAAGTTGGACAATACTAAGGCACCTATCGAGAATCTGGGAGTTGGAATGTATTCTTCCCTGATGGGATCTTTTGATTTTCCTCCTCCTAAGGTGTCTATCAATGCTATTTCATCCTCCAAGGCTCCCCTTCGAAGAGAGTTCTTTCGAACTCATTATTTTTCGGACCCTTGGACCTTACCTTCCCCAACTGCCACTTTGGAGGAAGGGCAAGTGGGTGGAATGGCATTCCCCATTTCTGCAGCTGAGATTGCATATCAGTCTGTTGTTGACACTGCAGAGTCTGATCCAGCTCCTCTTTCGCCGGAAGAGTTGGATGGTGATGTGGCTCCGGTTTGGACGCTTACTTCTTCTTCTGCCCAGGATTGTCTAGATACCACTCTTCCATCTGAAGAGGCCATCCTGGAAGCAATGACAGGTATAGAGAGACCGTGGGATGACTTGCATCATCGGTCTTACTTCCTACCTGACTTGAGCGAAGTCGAAACAAGCTTTCCAAGTCCTCAGTCTCCTGGACCTGTTCACCCAGTCTTGAGCCCCTTAGCACCAGCACAGGTTTATGCTGAAGGGAACATGGCTGTGATCTCTCCGACTATCCCGGTGAACATCTCCAAGAATCCCAACATTATCGAGAACGTTTTCATTGGAGCTGAATGTTCCCGTGAAGAAGTTCAAATCTATACCGAGCTCTTCAAAGAGTATAGGGATGTTTTCGCTTGGTCTTATGAGGAAATGCCTGGCATAGACCCATCTATCGTCCAGCATGAGATCAAGACGTATGAAAACGCTAAGCCGGTCAGGCAAAAACTTCGTCCGGTTAATCCTAGGAAGGCAACAGCCATCAAAGCTGAAGTTGAAAAGCTGCTTAAGGCGGGATTCATTTTCCCAGTTCCTCTGACTGAATGGGTTTCAAACCCCGTTCCGGTAGATAAAAAGCAAGGAACGATTCGAGTGTGCATCGATTTCAGAGACCTGAATAAGGCGTGTCCTAAAGATAATTACCCCACACCTTTCATCGATCAGATTATTGACGAGTGTGCTGGTAACGAGATTTTCTCCTTCATGGACGGTTTCTCTGGTTATAATCAAATTACTATCCGTCCAGAAGATCAACATAAGACCGCATTTATCTGTCCCTGGGGTACGTTTGCATATAAGAAAATGCCTTTTGGTCTTAAAAATGCTGGAGCTACTTTTCAGCGGGCCATGTCTTACGCCTTCCACGACATCAAGAAAATCATCGAGGCATACTTAGATGATCTAGCTGCTCATTCTCGAAAGAGAATGGATCATCCAGGTCACCTCCGAAAAATATTTGAAAGATGTCGTTTTTATAAAATTTGTTTGAATCCGAACAAGTGCGTTTTCGCGGTGACATCCGGTCGGCTGTTGGGATTTATTGTGTCTAGGGAAGGGATAAGGGTAGATCCCTTCAAGGTTGAGGCAATACTTCGGTTGCCTCCCCCATCTTCAATCCGTCAGCTTCAAAGTCTCCAAGGGAAGTCTAACTTTCTTCGGAGGTTTATCGTTAACTATGCTGAGATTACAAAGGGATATATGAGATTTTTGAAGAAAGGAGTTCCTTTTCTTTGGGACGACTACGCTCAACGCTCATTCGATGCCTTGAAAAAGGCATTGACCTCTGCTCCTTTGCTGAGTCCACCCGATTATAGCAGAGATTTTCTTTTGTATCTGGCTACAGCAGAATCTACCATTGGTATGGTTCTGGTTCAGGAGGATGATGCTCTGGCCGAGCATGTTATTTACTACCTTAGTCGAGGACTGGTAGGACCTGAACTGCGATACACCCCGATAGAAAAATTAGCCTTAGCAGCAGTCCATGCTGTGCAGCGACTCCGGCATTATATTATTCTTCGCAAAACTTATGTCTTGGCAGCTGCCAATCCATTTCAGTTTGTCCTCAGCAGGCGAGTGATTGGGGAAAAATATAATAGATGGATTGTGATATTACAGGAATTCGATCTAGAGTTCATGTCTGCCAAATCCAAGAAGTCATTAGTCTTTGCGGAATTGATCTCCGAGTTGCCTTGTGGAGAGGAGATGATCTATGATGAGTCCTTTCCGGACGAACACTTGTTTTTGATCTCTCCACAAGATCCTTGGTATGGGGATATCATTGTGTATCTCCAGACTGCGAAGTTTCCCTCTTTTTTTTCGAAAGATGAGCGTCGTAAGCTGCGTCACTTAGCTAAAAGTTATCTGATTATTGGTGATGCTTTGTACCGTCGAGGGGTTGATTCAATCCTAAGACGCTGCTTAACTTTCGAAGAAGCTGAGGCCGTGCTCAATGATTCTCACGGTGGAGCTTGTGGGGGTCATTTATCAGGGCTTGCTACAGCCCAAAAGATTTTGCGTGTTGGCTACTTCTGGCCCTCGATTTTCAAAGATTGTATTGAATCGGTCAAGAAGTGTCATCCTTGTCAAGTGTATACTCGAAAAATGCGCGCTCATCCAGCTCCGCTTTTTCCAGTCGTTACTGTCGGACCCTTCACAAAGTGGGGTATGGATTATACTACTTGTAACCTGCCTTCGGCAAAAGGTCACAAGTACATTATCGTAGCAGTAGACTACTTTACAAAGTGGGTCGAAGCTATGCCTACTTTTGGGAACGATGGTGAGACTGCAGCTCTTTTCTTCTTCAACCAAGTCATTGCTCGTTTCGGTATACCTAGAGAGATTGTCACTGACCATGGCAGTCACTTTCAGAACAGTATGATGGCCGAGTTGGCTCTTAAATTGGGTTTCCGGCAGGAGCATTCATCTCCATATTATCCTCAGGCCAATGGCCAGGTGGAAGCCGTGAATAAGTCCTTGAAGACAATTCTTCAACGGACGATTGATAAACATAGATCCAACCGGCACATTATGCTATATCCTGCACTCTGGGCGTACAGATGGCTAAAACCGTAAATCGTTTACTCGTTGCTAGTCCAATGGTAACCGTATTTCCCATTGAATGTGAGATTCCTTCTCTTAAGTTAGCCGTTGAGCTTCTTAGATCTAATAGCCCGTGCATGTTTCATCTGAACATTCAAGGAGCAGTTGCTCGTATTTTTCTGCTGGAACGGGCTTAGTTCACCAGTCAAAGTTCAGTACGATAAGGCGGTTAAGCCTAGGGTCTTTTCCGAAGGCGACCTTGTTTTGGTCTATGCCCAATAGAAAGATGCCTTGGGGGCAGGAAAGTTTAAATCGATGTGGTATGGCCCCTATATCGTCAAAAAGGTCCTTAAGAAAGGAGCATATACCTTGGTTGACTTCGAAGGGAACGAGTTGCCGGAGCCCCGAAATGGGCTCTATCTGAAGAAGTATTATGCCTAGGCTTTGGCCTGGCATTTTTCTTTGTATATAGTAGGTTTTTTGCTTTGTACATATCTGTTTGATTTTCGATTTTTGATGAGATGGTGATGTTTTTGATCTGCTTTGGCAGGTTGTGTTGATGTCATGAGTCATTTTGGTTTCGCCGATGGTGCTAGTAGACACACCCGGAACTTAGCTTCCGCGGCTTGGGTGTTTCATTATCCTTCCGGTCAGCTGTTGGTATCAAGAGGGGTCTGCATTGGTCCTGCTTCCAATAACGTAGCAGAATACACTGCAGTCATTCATCTACTCTCGGAGGCAATATCCCTGGGTGTTGATTCGTTGGTAGTTTTCTTGGACTCCCAGCTGGTGGTGTCGCAGTTGAACAACACTTATCGGGTACGAGATCCAATTTTATTACGATTGTTCTTGAGGGTACGTTTGTTACAAAGGTCATTTCAATTTTTAACATTCATTCATATTCCTCGAGTTGACAATTGGTTTGCTGACTCATTGGCTAATCAAGCTTTAGATTGGCATATTAATCATTCAATACAATAAATTTTAATCATCAAAAACATCATAAATTTGATACATTTATCACATCACATCAAATATCGCTGTATATATATCATCGGTATGTCAAAAAACTTTACAAAATTTTGGATCCATCAATGCCGTACAAAACTTGGGCTTATGCCCCATCATGTTCAGTCTCAAAAAATATACAGTCATCTAATATGTAAAATCTGTCTACTCTTGAGGACCCTGCCCAGCGTTCCTATAGAACATCACTGCAGTGGCCACACGGCGGAACAGTCTAACCCAGTCCCGGGGTACTCCTACAACCCGTCTCTGGACGGCTTCTGGCAAGTCCTCCACAGCAGCCAGAGGGATTTGGCGGGTCAGTCCCTCCAAGTTTCTCTGCACGGCCTGGAGTGTCCTGTCAGAATCCGTTGTCTCCGCTTCACCTCTGCGGCGCTTGTGACGTGCTAGGCCCTCAGGACGAACTGGTCCAACATCTGAAACATGATCATTTTTTCATTTGTCAGTCATTATGAATCCAATCCAAAAACATGTTTGTTTTTCATTTTCATACATATTTGAAAATCCAAAAAATCATATAAGTTAAAATTTTTGAAAAAACTTACCGACTGCTCCCCATGCTGCACCGGGTGGAAGTACTAGATCTGGATCTCCTCGGAAATCCATCCCGGCATAGGGATAGTCATCCACTGCGATGATTTGTTCTCTCCACCATAAGAAGAACTCATCATCCCAGGTGGTCCGGGGTACCTCGCTGCCCCCCAGTCTCTTCATCATGTCTGCCCAACGGGCGATTCTTGGGTCCTGAGGGCCGCTGATAGTTGAGATGATTCTGGGTCTCAAAGCTGGAACTCTCTCGAAGAAGAATGTAGTCAAAATGGTTCCATAGCCAAAGTGTTTTGTTTTTGTTTGGCGAATGGAGGTCAGTTGTTGTTTCATGTTCTGTAGCAGGGCAGTGCACCAATCATACACATGAATTAAGCACTCTACAACTATGCTCATGTGCGTCCTGGACGCCTGGTGTAGTGAGGCAGATCCTGCCACTCTGCCGATGGTGAATAGGAGGATCTTTATGTGCAAATCCCTGATATCTCTGATAGCAATCTGGGTGCCAACTTTCTTGGAATTATCTACGCAATAGATTTGGACATAGTCCTCCACGGTCAACCCTCCCAGGGGCTTTCCGTGCAGGTCTACTGGGTCTCCCCTCCTGGAGAGTCCAGTGATGAAGTATATATCTTCCACTTCTATGCGTAGTGGCATTTGATCAATGATGAAGCAATCCTGATCTGGCTCCCAGTAATTTACCAGCATTTCAAGCAATCTCACATTACTTTTCATATTGGGCATTTTGAAAAAATTGAATAAACCACAGTTTCGGAGGACATTTTGTGCCGCGCGATCCTGCATGACCTCTTGGTCTATTGCGCTGTGCTCACGTTCCCTCCAAGAGATAGTCATCCTGAAAAATTTCATTAAAATTTGCATTAGAAACTTCTTTTTGAGTTATGGACCTGTGCATACGCGACTTTTCCTGTGCACAGTCGCGTGTATACGCGGCTTCACTTCATTGAACCCGCGTATGCGCAGATACGCATTTTTAAGAAGGGTTTCTAGGAAAAAATTCACTTAATTTTAATTTTTAAACGGACAAAATGATTAAACAGGATGAATAAGGAGCCTACCTGAAGTTTCGCTGAATTCCGACGGTCGGTTGTTCCTGATTTGACGAAACAAGTTTTTAGCTCCAGAGCTCTTTTTCCAAATCAGCTATGCAATAATGAAACCAATTGAGAGGTAATTTGTGTATTTATGGCTAAAAATTGAAAATTTTTGCAAAAATTTCCTTATGCTTATTTTTTCGATCTGTCTTATGCTGTATAACTTGATTGCTTGGAAGTGCCTAGTTTGGTATGTTTCAGGTACATTTTGACGATTTCGAGACTTTTCCCGGTTTTTGATCCATGATTTCAGACTCTTCACGGCAGGTATATGATCTTCACTGGCATATAGGTTAGGGAATCACTTTCCGTTGCATCTTGCATTCTAGCCTCCATACGGATCACTTGCCTTAGGGTCGATCCCATCAGGTCATGAGCATTACACCCATTTCACTCGCCGATTTTTTAATCATGACTTGATGGTAGAGCCTTCCTTTACATGGGCTTCCTAGTTAGTTCCTCGCTATCACTTGTTGCCCATGCTGATTTTTATGTAGGCTCGGGAGTCCTCTTTAGTCCCGCCATGTCTTTTGTGTTGAAGCTTCATTCTTCTCCTTCATCACTTATCATTTTTCTGGCTTATACCCTAGAGGCTCCCTGGTGTCGTTAAGTTGTATTACTGCATTGCATATTGGCTACTTGTTTATCCTGGCCTTTAGCCGACTTCATTTGGACTCGATGTTTAAGCCAACTTTTGACCTTGACTTTTTGTACAAGTTAACCATTGCATGCACTTATAGCTATCACGACTTGACACCTTTGTACCCATGGATGGAATGTTCCTCTGAGTATCACTGACCAGTTTTCGCCACCTTGCATTGAGCATAGGATTGTTCCAATCCCCGGAACTAGTGCATCTGCTTTCTTGATACTCGTTCTATCCATTGCACCATAGCATTCTTTTATTCTTTTTCAGGCTTATTATGAAAAAGACAAAAAAAATTAAATATAACAAAAAGAGCGGGAACGGGATGTATCTTCGTTATTTTGATGGCAGTACAGAGTCAGTTTGTCACCCTTGAACAAAGCACATATACTTATATATATTTCCTTCATTTGGGATGGTTCTAGTTTGACCTAGGTTCAGCCTTTACCATATTTCACTTGTCAGTTCTCCCCCGGTTGGTTATCTCTTCCAATCATATGGAGAGTTTGTTTTGCCTCCTGCAAGACAGACTTATACAGTGTCACTTTTTACCGCCATGGTCATCACAGAGTCGTGCTTTTGTTCAAGGGAAGTCTAGCCTGAGTCGGCCATTCTGCGGTGTCTCTTGACTCATTATTCAGTCGGCCTTCCCGGTCTTGTCCGCATCATGTTCTATCACATCAGATGTTTTGATCTTCTGCTCGTGCTGGTTTGAGAAGGTCTCCATTGACTTCTTGCCGGCGGGTTTGTCTCTTATCGACTACGACACATTGCTCTGAGAACAAGCCTAGAGCCGCACCTTGGGCCTATTTCCATCATTGATAGGTGACCTCGTGCTCAGCATTTGATCATCATCATGGGTCTTTGACTGAGTGGTTTCCCCTGTGTTCGACGTCAGCACACATTATCACACTTGGGATTCGTGCAGTACCCGGATTTCCATTTGACCCTATCGGTGGATTTCTCGCCTCTGTGTCAGCTTTCATTATTGGTTGGTTCAGAGGGTTTCTTCCGTGCGCTAGCTTCATCTTGTGCACGTCGGAAACGTACTTCGGTTTTGGTTCCATCACTCTCCTTCGTCCGATTCCTTCCAACTCTTGGCCTGCGGGTTACACTCGCGCTGGACTGATGTGGGATGCCTTAATGCCTTCCTTCCAGCAGATATTTTCCCATCGACTCCGACTCATTGCTCTGGGAACAAGATCTAGAGTCTTTTGTCAGTACCTTAGGGTTTGCAGTCATCAGTGGCAGACTCTTCGCTATCGACAGTGGGGATTCATCATTGCCTCCTGATTGGTAGATTCTTTCAAGTGTTCGACTTTAACTCATTCATTCACACTTGTCAGATTGTACTGGGGCACCTTGACACTCATTATCATTATCGGTGGGTTGTCTCGCGTTGGTTAACGGGAAACATCATTGCCCGGTAATCCAACGATTTCTCACATGGTCGACTTCAGCTCATTTATTCCCATTGTGTAGAATTGTGTCGTTGTGATCGGTGAAGACCTCGGGTTGTATCAGCATTTTCTCGGTTCACTGTTGACAGTCCTTTCAGTTTCTGCCAGTGTTGTCGTCCACCCTTATATGTTGCAGTTCAGCACAGCAGCATCTTATATGTTGGTCCCCGAGTTGCGTGATTGTACCGTTTGATCTACCACTTATGATCCGGTACTTGGAGATTCAGTTACTTATTTGATCAGACATCCAGTTGCACCATCTTTGATCAGATTTCTATATGTGATACTTGGACATTGATACAGACTTGTATTTCCGGGCCCTGCTCAGATGATTCACTATGTACTTTCAGTTCAGTTATACTTGTATACATGTTGGATCTATTCAGTACTTTCTATCTATATGATGTATTTTTGACTGAGCATGGGTATGCCCGCCTCAGCATGAGTTGACTCTCTGGTTTCTTTCATTGGTTTTTGGCAGGCTGAAATCTGGTGAAGTCCTCTCTTGACCTTGCGAAGTTCTTTCTATGTGCATAATACATTTCGGCCATCATGTACCCCTTCTGACCTCATATATTAGGGGGCATCTGTTATAGCATCATTTCTCACTTTGACATGATTCATGATTGCTTCATGGCTTTATGGGCACCCATTCCTACAGACTTGGACAAATTCACTTAAAAACAGTGGAAAATCCTTCATACGCGACTATGCCCGTGTTTTTCCGTGTGTATACGCGAGTACAGCTAGACTTTTCCGCGTATGCCATTTTAATGATTAAAAAAATATATAAAAATCCCTAATTTCGCGCTGGGTTGATGGTTACTCAGGTAGTTCAACCACCCCAGCCCGTGGCCAACTGTTTCCAACTGCTGAAACTACTTGGAGGGACTATAAAAGCCCTCATGTGTATGGCCTAAGGGAGAGGGAGAAAGTATTGATATTATACTCTGTTGGTATTCCCTATCCAAGTCTGATTCCCCGTGCCTCCTGCACTTTCCGAGTTCATTGTAGGAAACCCTTGTTTCCTTGAGATACACATCCCTTTATATGTTATCTCGTATGCACCAGTTTGGAAGGAGTCTTAGCGAGGCAAGGGCTGGACGGATCCGGACGACGGTCTGCGAAGGCCTTGGAAGGATCAGGTGATCTCTCCACGATTAATTTTGTACGTACTATTTATAATACAGAAGTATCATGCTGTTCCCGAAATAAACGTGTTAGTGTATGCTTTAATGTATGAAGAATATTTGTTATACATGCATTCATTATGATTTATTTAATGTTTTATATGAATCACACCAACATATAGAGTAGAAATATACTGTACAACTTGTCCTTTGTGCTGGTTTCTTCTTGCATTTCAGGTTAAGGAGGAAGAAGGACGGTTGCAGGGAGTTTGAACTCCACGCACCATCAAACGTAGACCAATGGGTAACCTTCTGCTCGTTTCATTAGTTTTTAAGAAACAAATGGATCGTGTGGGTCTCTGTTAAGTAGTACGCCCCTGCTCTGTGGAGGTTGAATCCCAACCAACCTCTAGGGTGTTAATTCCCCGAAACAGATGGTTGAATGGTAGAAGTGTGCCTTATCCCGATCATTTAAAAGAAAATATGCCAAAAATATGCCCCAATGGTTGGGTTGCTAACCAAGTTAGAGAGAAATATAGTGCAACCGGTCGTTACCCACGTGCTAAAGAGGATGCGCTAAACGTAGGGATTGGGTGCAACAACTCGGTAATAATCTATTTAATTTATATGTACATTTGAAACTTATAAGACATATTTCATATTTTAACTATTGGGTTATTATAATACACATGACACTATGATTTTTTTAACTTTTTTATAATATTTTCATTTGTTCTCATCTATGTCGGCATATCGACACCATTTTCACAAAGAAAATGTTGATGTTGAAACCTCACACAAGACTGTGGAGTGAAATTCGATTTCGATCAATCTAGTCGATCTAGCCACTGTGATCAAAACCTAGTACGAGGGACATTAGGCTACATCGAAAAGATACAACAAATCATTGAAGTGGATTTCTCTTCTTTCCAATGTGTTATTTGCAGGTGCAAGTGGTGGGACACCTTTGATCGGAATAATGTAAAGGAAGATCGCGATAGTACGATAGTATGTATCAACTCTAGAAAGATGTGGGATAAACCTAAGAATCCCTATGTTTTCCCTAAACACTGCAATAGGTGTTTTTTTACCCAGATGTGTTGGATAGGGATTTGTGGTCGGTGTTGGGGTTCCAGTGTTTTGGCCAGATTGGCAAAACCAAAATACTGGACAACATCACAACCACTTTGGGGCCCTAGGATCTAGCCCTCCTGGACTCGGAGAGGGATCTCTCCAATAAAGGCAAAGAAATATATATCGTTGAGAGCTCAAAATGAGGTATTAGGCTAGGTATGAAGCACAAAGAGGGGTTTAAATGATTTGGTTGGTTATTAGGTTGGTCGGAGATCATCAACTGAGAAGGTTGTGGAATGAAAGGAACAAAGTAGTAGGACATTTCAGTAAAAGAGGATAGATCAAGAAAGTATCATCCATTGGGCTATGGAGTCATGAAAGGGGATTACTTGCATAAAAACTAAGCGAGGCTTTCCAAAGGGCAAGTCATCTATACTAAAGGATCTTTTAGATAGATGGTGGAATGAAACAATAGGAGTGAAGGTGAAGGAAGGGAAGAAAACCTCATTTCTGTCTGGAGATCGGGTTAGATATCATTTAAATCCAGGCCTCCTTTGACATGCTCAAAGAAAAATATCAATGAAGATACAAAGGGTAGCTTAAGATCAGGTCAGAGGTCATTTAACTCCATTCCTACTTTAGCATATTCCAAGAGAAAAACGGAGATAATATTTAACATAGAACTAGGCCTAAGATCAAAGAAAGGATTTTAACCTTCAATGCTTTGACACCAATTCAAGGGATCTTAGAAAGGCTAATCTGTTGGAAAAGGACCCCAGTGGACAAGGCTTACACTAAATCCCCAGTATCCCAATTCTTCCAGGTTAAACCCAACCAGAACATCTAAGCAACAAACCCCAAATTCACACATCAACAAGAATGGATTGGACCAACATCTTTAACTGGTTAAATTGCATGAACTTGCTCTTAGATTCACTATCAGCAGAAAACATCAAGGATAAGAAGAGTAGTGGGCATTAAGGTATCATGCAAGGGTATATCTTAAGCCTGATTTACTTATTCTTATCAGAGAATAAATGGACAGTATGATTAAAATGAAATAATACAATGAAATAAGAGAAACATCACCCATAATATAGACTAGGATCCTATGAAATTTGCTTGATTAATTGATGTGCAACACCAGCCACATACACTGAGCTAAATGGCTAATAAATTCTGAACTTTCTCCTCCCAGCCTACTAAATTACAAACTACTCAGCTACACTCCCCCAATAATAGTTCTACAATCGAATGAATCCCTACACTAACAACAACAACAACCTTTACAATATGTTCTTCAGCGGTTCTTATAGGAGAATGAATAATAACAGGAGTAGATGTGAATTAAATCGACTCATTAAGATAGAGTGGAGGTAGAAGATCGAGCCCACTCTACTTAATGGTGATCTGCATCATTGTATGTACTCTGTGGTATGGTCTAGGAGTCTTTATCAGGTCGATATTGACCTTAGATGTTCCTTTGGAGGCCTCTTTGACTATAAGGCACTCTGTTCTGTCTCCTAAAGCAAGTAAGGTGATTGAAGGTCTTTTGGGTTTCAATGCTTCCATAATTGCTTCCCTGACAGTATTTTAAGAAGATTCTGTCAGTGAATTAGCTTTTAAGGGCTCAAGGAGGCATGGAAACTTCTGTCTAAAGGTGTACTTTCTGAAAAAATACGTTTTTCTGACATTAAACATAGATATGGCTTGCTTCATGTGTTTTTTGTCTTCAAGCTACGTCTTTATCCTTTGAATATTGGATTACAATCGTTAATATTCAATAATAAGCGGTAATCCCTTTAATCTGTCTCTACTAATTCGTTTTGCTGCTGTTGTAATGGCCTCTCTGTGCTCTCAGCCACAAAGACTGTGACTGCAGAGGCAAAGTGAATTTTCCACTCTGAAATCCCTACACAAATGAAATAAAAATGTTATAAAAATCCAGGGGAGGTGGCAGAGCAATGCTGCGGAGGCTTATGGAGGTGGTGGCGGAAATGGTGGATGTGGTGAAAACAGGTGAAAAACACTGCAAATGGTGAAAGAATGAGCTTATGGATATTTGGTGTAGAACAGGTTGCAGACCGCTAGATTATATATGAATATGGTGATCAACGGCCAGGATTTATGATGGAGGTGTTAATAGTAAATTGGGCGAAATAAATAAAATTTAGTGTAAAACACAAAGTTTTAACGCTCGGGTGATTTAAAAAGGGAAAGGATGAAAAATGAACGAAAGTAGGACCTTTAGATGGTGGTACTTGGCGGGCGGAGGGAAATTTACTGTGAGCCATTGGATCTGAAGAGGAGATCAATGGTGGGGATCTTCTGGTGGAACACTATGCAAGCCCGATGAAGAAATATGGGTGGAAAAATGCAATGTGATATAGACCGTAGATCTGGATCAACGGACGGTTGAGATTAGATGACGGAGGTTGCGGGAACAAAGGGAGGAAGGTGGTTTTGGATTGGAAAACCACTGGCGTCACGTGGCCCTAAGGAGATTTAGAAACTTTGCCCAAAATCACGTGATATGCCTTGCCACATGACACGTGGCACTGCAAAAATTCTTACATCGCGTAATTTTTTATCATTAAAGTTCGGACGCCAAAATAATGCGATATGCACGTTGGCCATTGTATCTGGATCGAAAAGATCGTATGGCTAAGGATGGAGCGTGATGAGGAGAGATGCGCGGTCGGTAACGGGAGGGAAATTCAAAAGAAGGTTTGATCTGGACCGTCGAATGTATAGGATGAACGACTGAGATCATCAGATGGAGCATGAAGGCAAAGGGTCAGGTTAATGGGCGGGAGAAAGGTGGACCGTTGGATCTAACGGGATTAAAGATGGATATCCAATCATAAGGGAGGACAAGCAGGGCCATGAGCAGGGAGCGATGAGATCTGGACTGTTGGATCATGCGGGACGGATGACTCAGATTCAATTGGGGCTCGCCAATCGGGAGGTCAAATGCAATGCGATTGGTGCGATTGGCGGTGAGCGATTATGCAATAGTCGTCCGAACTGAAAATAGATCAATGGTCTAAATACAATTGGAGGGGTAAATGGGTAGGGGCGATGGGATCGTTGTGATTTGCACTGAACCGTTAGATCTATTGGGGTTCCCATGTTTTGGCCAGATTGGCAAGACCAAAAGATGAGACAACATCAAACCACTTTCAGACCTCAAGATCTGGCCCTCCTGGGTCCAGAGAGGGATCTCTCTATGTAAGCAAAGGTTTTAAGTCTTTGAAGCTCAAAGTTTAAGATGTTAGGCTAGTTATAGGCACGGGGTTGTTTGTTTGATTTTTGTTTGGTTGTTGGGAATCAGGAAAGAAGGGTTCAATGTAAGACAAGGATGAGAAAAGAGGATTTTAGGCAAAGGAGGGATGATTCAGAGAACATTCAATACCATTGGGAAATGGAGTCAGGAAAGGGTTTACTTACTATTCAATATGTAGGCTTTCAGTTGGGCTAGTCATATAAAGCATTGGATCTTACAGATGATAGTGTGGTGGGAAAGGCAAGAAAGAAGGTGAAAGCAAGGAAGCCTCCAAGGTGACCTTTCAGGAATCAGATCCAGGGACAGGACATGCCATTGGACAACATGTGATCCAAGACCTAAAAGGTTAACTCTTTAGATAAGGAAACATTAAAGATTTAAACACAAAGGTGAAAACCTGAGATCAGAGAGAGACTTTGAACTCTCAATGCTTTGGTATCCATCTTAAGGGAACTTAGGAAGGCTCAATTAATTGAAAAGGATCCTACTGAGATAGAGACAGAGTTATAGACTCCCAGCATCCCAATTCATTCAATTAAAACCTACCAAGCACATCTAAGAACTAATTCATTAATTCATACATCAGCTAGCAGTATATCCGACCACTACACTGGTTAAATTAGCTTGAAATCAATCCTCAGATAACACATACAGCAAAAAACATTGAAGGAAGGGAGAGCAGAAGCATAGGGTACCTAACAAGGGTAAATCCTATGCCAGATTTTTGATGCGTGCCAGAAGAAATGAAATGTAATGAACTAAAAGACAGAGATAGGAAAACATCACCGCTGCTTTAAATCAGGATCCAAAGAAATATTCTTGTCATATTAAAGAGCAACACCAATCATGTACAAAATTTCCAACAACTTGGTATTCAGTCTGAAAACATCTTCCTCAGCCTATCTTACAACTTTACACAGAGAACATGTCTTAAGATAAACAGCTTGCAATTCATGGATAGCCGATCAACAACCTTTACAATGAGTTTCTTCATGAATTTTATAGTTGAATGAGAGACAGAGAGGGTAGATGAAAACTAAATGCAGCATTAAAATTTAGAAGAGGAAGAGGGCCGAGGCCCCATTCTATTTTTATTCTGGGAATTTATCTCTGGTACTCTTTTAGATGAAAGAGTGGTCTTCATTAGGCTGCAATTTACTCCAGGTATGTCTTTGATGTACTCGTTGTAGCACCTCTGCAATACTTGTGGTACTCTGGTGAATTAAATAAAAGTAGAAAAATGATTCTGGGGCCTGCCATACCATGTAACAAATGCTTCTAATAGCATAGGACTGTTGTCAGGGTAGAAATTTCCTCAGGGACACGAAAAAGCATGAAAAATGTATGGGCACTTTGTCCTTTCATGGGAGGAGACATTCTGCTGATATAGACACCCCGATGATATGATTTTTTGTGCATTGGATCTTCTGAGTGATCCACGGGGTCTTCAATATGGTACCCTGCCTTAAATTATTGACTCCAGGCTTCAAAAATATTTGATTATCGATCTTAAATTCTCTGATCTTTCACTGATACTCTTTTGTTGCTCCATTCCTGTCTCTATCTGCGAAATCTGCACTTTAATGGCTCTGGGAAGGTTTTACAGAGTTTTACCCTTCTCCTTTAATGAAAGTCATGTCATAACGCCTTCCCAGGCCTTCCTTCATAATTTCGATCTGCACATGGTCTTCCCTGCATTCTTTTCCATTGTAACAGTGACTGTGAATCATGGCAGTCGTTTAACGCCGGTAACCTGCAAAACACACAAACACGTCAAGAAAAACATGCATGGGAAGGGTGGATGCAATGGGAACAATGATAATGGTAGCATAGCCTGGTGAAATGGTGGAACAGTGTAGGATGATGGTGGAAAATGCAGCGAACAGTGGAGAAATGGACTGGTGAAAGTTGGTGGAGTGCAGCAAAATTTGAATGCGGACATTCGACATTTTGACCTTTGAATGAAATACAAAGGTGTCAAACGAAAATGCGATGAAAATATATGAACACATGTGGAATGGTGATGTGGTGGGACTTGGTCAATGGCAGGGAATGAATTTAATCCGAATCGTCCGATCTCAGGAGGAGATCAATGGTTGAGAACACGCCGAAGGGTTATGGATGGTGGGCCAGGGGTCCCTTTGCCTTGGATGAACTCTCGAGCATCTTCGTGGCGCAAGCACCGTTGGATGGACAGCTTCAGATCAGATGGTGTATGCGCATATCGCGCCAGGTCCATGGTCGAACGTTAATGCATGATGGGGGGTGGTTTTTCAATAGTGTGCGAAGCCACGCGTCATGCGGTGAATGGCATCGCTCTGAAACAAAAAATAAAGCCCACCCTCCAAAAGCGGTGCGATGGAAACCAACGGTTTTGAACAGTGCTTTGGCACGGGGACCACTGGGGCGGGTGAAAAATGGACCGTCGATCTGCGGATCAGATCGACGGTGGACATGCGATCGGTGGGGTGAACGACGGGGGCCACAGACACTATGGAGTTTGTGAAGACTATCCGATCTATACAGATCGACGGTTGATAGCACTCCCGATATCCAAATGCAATAAGTGCTTTCCGAGTTAGCGCTTGGTTCTAGCGCCCGGGTCACGTGAGGAAACGGTTTATGGAGCTGAGCCGAAAGGGGCTAAACCTGAAATGTGTAGAATGTGGGTTTTTTGGCCCATTTTAATGTAATTTTGAGGCTATAAAGGGGTAACGATATAGGAAAAACAGGGGAATTAGACCAAACAAGGGGTGTGTGTAGGATTTAAAGGGGAAATGGGTGATTTTGGGGATTTTGGGAGGGATTTCTAGGGTGAAAAGGGGGAATTTGACAAAAAGTAAAAAGGTTATAATGGGACATTTTGCAGGAATACAAGGGGTAAATGAAAGCCATCTTGAGCACACCTTTTTACAATCAATGAGGCTGATTGTCTCAGAAAAAGCAATGGAAATTAATCAAAGGGTAGAGGGCATGAAGAGGCTTTCAAGGATGATATGTTTTCAGGAGAAATGCATTCCTTCAAGGCTCAGTAAACAACTTAACACCCTGTTTGCTTGTCAAAACATTCATAGGGGGCTGACAGTGGCTTCACATGGGGATGGCTTCTTCTTGAAGAAGTGAAGAATTCAGAAAAGGATCTTTGGTGTAGGCCAGTTGCCTGCTGTTTGAGCCATTCATTTTCTTTCTTGGATCAGCTGCCACAAATATATTAGATTAGTAGAAACATTCCCAAACAATCTACCTACCCAGACTATAGTCCTATCATTTTCTCTTCCAGGGTGCATTTGGACTAGCAGACCCTTTACATCATTTATTTTTTTTTACAAACAAGAAAATAAACCTATTCTATTTCTACCCTTATTGCTCCATGAGACCAGATTAAATTGTTGGTCTCATATGTTTCTCTACCTAATCTAATATCTGCTGGGATTAGACTGTCCAACATATTTCTTCTCTACATTCTACAACAGAAATTAAAAAACAGGAAAACTAGGATTAGACAGTCTAGTTTGCTATGGATCCAAGGCATAAAGACAGCTGCACATGGACAGAAACTTGCAGAAAACTGAAAACAAAATCTTGAAGGCTTGAAATATGAAGTTTTGAAGCATCCTTCTTTTCTTTGTGACTCAAGTTTTGAGCTTGTTAGAGTCACTTTCTCTTCTTCATTTCAGCTCTGATTTTGGGCTTGTTAGAGCTGATCTTCTTCCTTAGTTGCTGGTTCAGATTTTGGACATGTTAGGACCAGTTGTTTTACTTCCTTGGCTCAGGTTTTGATCATATTAGAGCCAATCCTTTGCATTTCTAAGGTTCATGTTTTGAGCATGTCTGAACCTCTCCTTTCTCTCTGTTTTTCAAAACATTTTCTCTTTTTCTTGAAAACATAACACAGCAATGGTATTTACAATGGAAATGGAAACTGGAAATTGGAAATCAGTAGAAGTAGTGTTTGAGCATCCTGCCATTGACAGGACCCCCAAACAGCTCTGTACCATCTATTTCTTGTAGAAAAAAGGCATTTGGACCCACAATGGCCTGGATGATGTGTGGACCTTGCCACAAACTGTCAAACGTGCCTTGCTTTCCTTTATCTTCTCTCCTTGAGTCCCACTTCAGAAATTTATCTCCAATTTTGAAGTCAGAAGCTTTGGTTCTCTTGTCGAACAACTTCTTTATATTTTCCTAAAATTTCATGGCTCTATTATAGACCTCTTCCCTTGTTTGTTGGAGATGAATTTTTTGGTTTTTCCTTCTTACCATGTTGTCTTCTTCTGTCTGAATTTCTTTGACAAGTTTAATCACTGGTACCCCCAGGCTAGTAGGAAACACTGCTTCTATTCCATAAACAAGCTGATATCGTGACATGCCAATGTATTTCTTTGTTGTAAGCCTGTCAGCCCAAAAAGCATGCACTAACTTGTTATGCCATGATTTTTTGTTCTCTTCCAGTAGCTTTTTTATGATGGTAACCAGGCTCTTGTTTGATGATTCAGCTAACCCATTACCTTGTGGGTAATAATAATTTGAATGACCGAGTGCTATTTGATACCTGTGACAAAAATCAACCATTTTCTTGGATCCAAAAGCAACAACATTATTAGTGATTATTTTCCTTGGACAGCCAAAGCGAGAGAGCATGTGTTCTTCTAGGAACCTAATGATGACTGAATCTGTAACATTCCTAGTAGGTATGGCCTCTATCCACTTAGTGAAGTACTTTATGGCTGTTAAGATCCACTTGTTTTGTGCAGAAGAAGCAGGGTGTATTTCTCCTATGAAATCTAGACCCCATTGCATAAAAGGACCTTCAACAATGATGGGTTGTAAAGGGAGAGGTAGGAGCTTTCTTTTGCCTTCAAAAATCTGGCATTTATGGCAGGCAATTATCATCTTATGGATGTCATTGAAAAGTGTAGGCCAATAATAGCCCGCTCTGAGTATTTTATTAGCAGTGGCTTTCCATTTCAGATGGCCTCCACACTCTCCTGCATGGAACTCTTGTTTAATCCTCTCAGCTTCAGTTTCAGGAAAGCATTTAAGCAATAGGCCATTTGTATTTTTCCAGTATAGACATTCATTCAGAATGCAATAGTTTATGGCTTTTAGCTTTAGGAATCTAGCCTTGGTCTTTGATAGTTTAGGAGGATCATTGAGGTTTGTGAGCACATACAAAATGTCTGAATACCAAGGAGAGTTCTGAAACTTCTCTTCAACAGGGGGATCAGAAAATCCTTCCTGCTCATCCAAGGCATCGACCATGTTTATGTCAAGGGCTTGTAAATTTTATTCAGCCATTAGTTGAGCTAAGCCCTGACCTTTGATCAGTTTTGTGGGTTTTATCTCAAGGTCATATTCTAAGATCACAGCAATCCATTTTCCCCTCTTCCCATCTGGGTCTTGGGACAAGATGTCTTTAACCACTATGTTTAGCACGTAGGCTATGGCATGGGTATGTAGTATGTACACCCTAAAGTCTTTCAGGGCCTTTACCAAGGCATAGGGATATTTTTCCATTATATTATATTTCAAGGGTGCATCTCTCAGAGCTTTGCTTGTTGAAGAAGGCAATGGGCAGTTCCATTCCCTCTGTATTTTTCTGCAGTAAAACTGCAACCACTGTATGTTTAAAGGCGAATGAAAACATTAGGAAATCCTTTGAGAAATATGGGCTGATTAGGACAGGAGCCCGGGTGAGTGCAAGTTTAACTGACTCAAAATATTTCTTGGCCTCAACAGTCCACTTAACCCCTACACCTTTCTTCAGCATATTATTCATATTCCTAAGGTGCTCAGCTAAGTTGGGAATAAACCTCCTTAAGAAGCTTATTTTCCCAATAAAGGACTGTAACTCTTTGATGTTTCTCGGGTGTGTGATTTGTAGTATTCCCTCAACTCTTTGTGGGTCTATCCTAATCCCCTTCTCATATATGATGTGGCCAAGAAGCTTACCTTCTTGCAGCCCAAATACAGTCTTTTTGGGATTCAATGACAGACCGAACCTTCTACATTTTTCAAACACTCTTCTCAAATGCTTTAGGTGTTCTTCTTCAGTCTTGGAAAATACTATTATGTAATCCATATAGATGACAATGAAGTGACCTATTTCATCTGAAAAGGCTATGTCCATTGCTCGTTGGAAGGTTGCACCAGCGGTCATCAGTCCAAAGGGCATTTTTACATACATAAAAGTGCCCCATGGAGTGGTAAAAGCTGTCTTGAGTTGGTCTTCTAGGAGTACTAAAACTTGGTTGTAACCTGAAAAACCATCTAACAGGGAGATCCTTATTTAGCCTAGTACTTTCTGAAGAATGTGTTCCATTTTTGGCAAAGGGTAATTGTCTTTGAGTGAGGCTCTGTTAAGGTTCCTGAAATATATGCACAGTCTGATCTCTCCTGTTTTCTTTCTCACAACCACTAGGTTTGAGACCCAATCAGAGAACCTCACAGGAACTATTATGACTGCCTCATACATCTTTTTGATCTCCTTTTCAACTGCAGGAAATTGTTTTGGGTTTATTTTGCGGAGTTTCTGTTTCAAGGGCTTCTTATTTTCTTTCAGAGGTATTTTGTGCTATATAATGTTTGTGTCATAGGCCTTTAAGTCCTCATAGCTCCAGGAAAACTCATCAATGAATTCCTTGAATAGGTCAATGTATTTATTTTTCATGTTTGCAGGTAGGGACTTAGCCAATTTAATCATCTTGGGCTTATCTTCAGTGCCTATGTTGCATTCCTCGACATCAGCTTCTGTGTGTTCTAAAGTGGGATTTTTTGCTCCATCATCGAAGTCAAAAATTTCTTCTAAAGGTGCCAAACCTCAAGGTATGTTCTTATCTTTGGCCTGCAGCACCTCTACTTCCTCACTATCTGCGTTTTCACATTTTTCGTTTGGATTTCCATTCTGTTCATTCAAAGTGTTTATTTCTATGTTAAAGGGTGTTTCTTCATCATCTGATGGCTCTTCACTTAGGCAGCTATCATCAGATTTAGAGTCTGAATCGGAAAATTCAAACTCGTTCCTGCTTATCAGGAAATCCTCAATCTGTTTGTCACCCTCAAAGACCTGCCAGTATTTTTCGTTATCCAGTACTGCAGGTCTGAATTTGGTCTAAATGATGATTTTTTGGTCACTGGGAGGCTTGTGATATGCACTAGCCATGCAGGCTAATCCATTTGCAATTGCGTTTTAACTCCTAGGGACAAACACCAGTTCGTATTCTACAAAGGTTTTCAATAGATCCATAGTGTCATTTCTATATGCTCTCAGCCTAGGATGTTTCACTGTGTATTCACCATTCACTTGTTTAATGATAAACTTAGAGTCTCCATGCACAGTTATCCTACGGGCTCCTTGTTAGTATGATTCTTTAGTCGTAAAAGATCACTTTAGATACGCATAAAAAATAGCCCTAACATCGATTATGGCTGCAAAATATCTTTAAGTCTGCTGCACAAATCCAGATCTAAGCACAAAAGACATTAAGCAGATAAAATATAATATGGCTCCATTCATCCGATAGACAAGACAAGAACAATGTGTTTAAAAGAATGTTTTATATTATATCAAATAATGGGGCACCTAAGAGGAAAAAAAGGAAGGTGTTTTCCAGTTCTCCTCAATGGGATGGGTTCTTAGAAGTCCTCGGCGTTTCAGATCTAAAATTCATCTCTCTTATTGTGGTAGAAAACCCAGACAAACATAGAACTCAATGGGAGCTCACAAGGCAAAAAATGGAAAATGGTGACCAAGAGTAGATCTAGTGTGATCTAATGCAATGAAGGTGACTAATGAATGGGGAAAACCCTTCTATTATAACAAAATATTGGGGTGTTCTAGAACTCGGTGCATTGATAAAATATTATTAATCAAATTCTAGAATCACCCTTTAGGAATATTTTATTATATTTGTTGGAGGGAAAAGGTCTTTTGACTTGGGTCAATTCCTTTATTTATAAACAATAAATAAATAAATTATTTATTTATTATTTTAGGGAGATGGTGGGAATATAATTAAATAAATAATGATTTATTTAATTATTTAAAAATGATTTAGTCAAATTTAACTAGGAATATTATTTAAATAATGATTTGAATAACTTATTCCTAGGAAATAATTAAATACATAATGATTTATTAATTAATTTTTTATTACCAAATAATTAGAAATATAATTTTATTTCAAGATGGTGAAAGCAATTTTACTTAGGGTAAAATTGGTCTTACATGGTGTACTTGGGTTCATCTAATGATAATGGGTTAGATGACCAAAAAAATGGTGTAACAGATTGCCCCCCAACATACGAGTGTTAGGAGCAAATCGTATGACCAAAGTACGTTGTAAGAAATCAATCACTAGGCATCAAGAGGGAATTGAGAGAGAGAAGTGTAAGGTGGTCTAATGTGCTAAAGGACTAGACTCGGAGGAGACGAGACTTGCAGGTGCAAAAAGTATCTAGGTGATGAAGTGGTACCAATTTCAAAGGTGGCGGGGGAGGCATACCTATGCTCGCTGAGATAATAGTACAAATAATAAGGCACGTGGAAAACCACGGAACACAATAATGAAGCATGTGCTGGCCTAAACATGAGCCAGATAAATAAAATGATGAATCCCACATACATGTGATGCCTGGAATAACTTTCAGGACTTATACAAGAAGATTTTAGTAAATGAGATACAAATAAACTGAAATTATCCCTACACACGGGGAAGGGCTCGCAAAATCCGACTGATACATGCAAATCGAAGAGGTGCTGCAAGCGGCAGAAGTCGATATCATCAAATGAGAGGCGCTGCATCAAGGGCTAAAATGAAGAAGTCATCCGGGCATGTGGGGGGCTACCTGCAGGGCCACCCCCTCATGAGGGTTGAGACATCTCACACACGCCCGGGAATCACCAATAGCTACTGCTGCCTCACTGGACCATCAAGTGTATAGATCATGATCATGCTGAAAAGAGCTCAAACCAAGGTACACTACCCCCTAGACCTGGCTTTTGGATTAAATGAGCTAATGTCGATAGAAGTAGGTCCGCCATAGCTAAGGAAATAAGGGAACCCCAATTAAGGCACAGGAGAAAATAGTAGAGCTATGAACAGACAGACACTAATGATGATAATGAAATGAGGGATACTGAGTAGCAGATGGACGAATTCCCTTGTTAGAGAATAAAGGGCATGAATGGCTTGGCAGCAACTAACACAATATCATGAGGAGTAGGGGTCAATGGTACTGAAGGCCATAATGTGCAACACGAGAGAGGGATCGAGCAATGAAGGATGGAGGACTATAGAGGGATACAAAGGGACTCGAGATAGAATCCATGAATGTGATGATGACTCAACTCGGATGCTCTAAAAAAGGGTGACTCGATGGTGCTGCCACACAGTAAAGGTCCAATGGGTGACCGTAACAACATGAGTACAATAGGGTATCTCATGACGAAAATAAACATGAACAAGGACAAGTAAGGAGGAAAAGTGGTGCCCCAAGTACAAGTGTTGTAAGTGAGGAAATTCGATTTGGAGGAGGGTTATGGTTGAGGGGCATAGGTGCCCCCAGGCATGTTGTGGTCATGCAAAAATGTATAAAGGGGAATCTAAACACATTTTAATGATGTGGTGCACCATTTTTTTTTGTTATGGTTATGCAGTGTGAGAAAGGAAATGGAGGATTACCAATCTCTTTTAGTACTGCACATATAAATCTAATGGGCTTTAAGTTTTCGGGTTGGCATACTAGGTGTCACTATCCCAAAGAGAGGATTTAGAGATAATGAACTGATGTTCTCCTAGAAAACACATAGGTTGGTCAACAATAATGTCTAAGAGACTAGGTTGCGGATGTAAAATGAAGGAATGATAAGGGGTATCATCTCCAGAATGATTTGAAGTGGTATGGGACTCTAAAGGTTCTTCTAAATGTGGAAGAATAATGGTATTAGAGTCGACATGACCAGAAACACTAGGAGAGTTGTGGATAATTACTTCTCCGGGTCTCTCAAATATGGGTGCCCCCTTACCCAAACATTGTGTTGCAATGTAATGGTCACAAGTTGTATGTAGTTCGAACGTGTGGTTTCGATGTAAGGGGGAATAAATAAGTCAGGGGAGATGATTCCTTCCATAATGTCGTCATCGGGATAGAAGATGGGGTGACTTGTGGAAGAAGGACCACCTGACATGGTGAGTTTATCTGACTCATCATCATGAGAAGAGAGGTTCACATGCGCAACGTCACAAGGGGTGACAGAAAAGTAAGTAGATAAAGGATCTACCGATCTTGAGCCCAAGGTGATTGCTGAAGGAAGTTCAAGCGAAACAATAGGGGAGGATTCAGAGGGAATGTTCCCCGATGGTCTCATGGATGATGATAGGTAGAAAATGGTGGACGAAGGCTCCATCATCTTAACATCAGGAGGGGGAATTTCAATGGGAGCAATCATGGCAGGTAGTTCTGTCGGAGCAAAATGCGCAAATAGGGGAGAGGTGGAATCGTTGCGCTTGGCCGCGAATTGGCAGATCGCGGCGAGAGAGGTGCGGAAGTCCTCGAGGTTGGGACAAAGGTGGGTGTAATGGCCATGGAGATCACACAAAGCACAGGGGTGGTTGGTGTGAAGAGTCTTGCGGTTCTTGGCCACAGTCGTGGAAGAAACAAAAGCTTCCAGGACCACGAACTCAGGGAACGCAACATTAACCATGGGCTTGAGATGAGGGAGTTCAGGACAGGTATGGGTGGCGTGACCAACAACATCACACAAATCACACTGGATGGTATGATTTACAGGTTGAGGAGGGGCAGGGTTTGTCGGGGCATTTTTTTCGGTTGATGCCCCCCTGCGAGCTTTTCCAGTCTTACCCGAAGCGGTCGCAACGAGAGGTGGTTTCTATTGAGGTGGATGAGGCACCATTGCACCGGGAGAAGTCATGGGGACCAGTTGAAACAGGGTCAAAGCGAGATAAGGTTTGGGTTGACCAGGCGGGGTAGTGCTTGGAGGGTCAAGGTACCAGACGGGTATAGCCAAGGTCAAGTTAGGGAGGGAGAGAGTGGCCAAGATAGGGACCAAATAAACTTCGAGAGGGGGAGCAAGGAAAGGTATCTGACCAGAGGGGTAGTGGGCAAGTGGGATGACTCCTAAATGGCTAAGGCTTGGGGGAACCATTCCAGGAGGGTAAAGAGGCTCATGAGTGTGAGGTGGGTGGGAAGGACCAGGCGAAAAAGGTTCGGTCGATAGAAGTGAAGGAATAGGAGCAGGATGCGGTGGGCGAGATTGAGGTTGCTGAATAGCCAGAGCAGGTTTTGGAAGGCCAGCCTGAGACGATTGCATCATGCAAACATTCGCTAAGCTGGGGTCAGAGACAGGAGGAGGGGGAGGACTAGGAAAAGTTCCAAGCAAAGAGGAGTCTTTGTAGACGCCAGGGGAAACACTAGTCAAAGAATCAACAGTTGGTTTATTGGTTACATAAGAGACGGTTGACTCAGGGGAGGTTTGAGATTTTGGCTCATAATACATCAATTGGCTGATGGTGACTATCTTTCCATTGTGAGGGAAAAACATCTTGCAGTGGACCGCAGATGGGACAGCAGACATGGCATAGGTGTAGCTACGCCCCAAAAGAATGTTATAATCAAGAGGGGCATCGATGACTTCAAAGTCAATGCAAACAGTCTTGCCCGCAAGAGTGATGGGACAATTACAGAAAAGGCCAATGGGCTGGGAGGCATGGCCATTCCACGCTCGAAGAGTGATCATGGAAGTGGCCAACTCAGGAGATCCGAGTTGTTTCCAAACCGAAGCGGATATCACACATGTGGATGCCCCCTCATCAATGATGCACCGGGAAATGTTAGCGTTCTGGATTTTGACTGAGATTTGGAAAGCTACGGAAGCAGGAAGAGGAGGAGACTTCGACTGATGGGCATCGAAAACTATCAATTGGTCATCTGCTAGATCTACAGCGCCCAGGGCAAATAGTAGAGCTTTTCTTTGGGAGGGGCACGACTGGAGGAGTTCCAGCATTGAAATGGAAACCGAAGATTGGGCCAGCTCATCTACTATGCTAAACGAATGGGAAGCTCAGTCATAAGCAGCATTTTCGCGTAATGGTCCCTTAGGAATCTTGGTATGAACCTTGGCTTTGGGCGGAGGGATAGGCAAGGGACCATAAGTTGTTGAAAGAGGCTCTGTAGAACCTGAAGAAGGTAAATCGGGGACAGATGGAGCAGGAGGTTGGGGGTACAGATGGGACTGAGTGTGAAGGTTAGGGTCGGTGGTTATAGGTTGGTTAGAGTTCATCATGAGGATCTGGTAATCAGAGGTACGAGATGTAGGAGGTTGAGTGGTTACTGGTCCGTGAGGTGGTTAGGTAGCCACGAAGCTTTGTTGTGGGAAAGGATTGGTCGTGTTCTGTTGTGCATACACCTGCCCCTGAGGGGGTGGTGGCTGCTATTGTGAGGGTTGAGAAGACAAGGGAGGCAGGGGTGCTAATGCTAGAGGAGTTGGAGCACTAGGCTGTGGATATGGATGATAATGAGGTTGGGTAACAGTGTGGTAAATAGGAGGTTGGGCAGAAAGAGGAAGCATGTCGGATCCTGGATGCATGCTACTGGGAGGGAGAGGAGTGCAGGAAGTGGTGCCCCCTCCCCCAATCACAGCTCATGGGAGGTTGAGCGGATGGATTGGAGATGACTCCAACAATATTGTTGACAGCAGGAGGTGCCCCCGGTGCATGGGCATTACCAGGTCTGGGGAGATCTGGTAGAATATTATAAACATAACCTATCTGAGCGTAGATCAGGTCATATTTTAACGCCATTTGGAGGGCATCTTCTTCGGTTTGAGGAAAATGCGATGCGACATCTTTCCCGATAGGTAGCAAGAGAGATCTAAGGAACCAGTATATGTAGACATGGTCTTCGAAGGTAGGAGATTGACATAGGCTCTTTCTTCTCCGCCATTCCTGGACATGATCGGATAGGCGGGTCGCAGAAGATTGACGGAAAGAAGTCAAAATTTTGATACCAGTGTCATAATGAAGGGGAAGCTGGAAGTAAGATAAAAATTCCCTGGCAAGAGTTGCAAAGGTGGTAGGAGAGGAAGTGGGCTGATCAACATACCACTTAGAAGCTTCACCTGTAAGCGTGCGTTGGAAAAATCTAAGATGGATGGAATCATCAATAATGGAATGGGATGAACACCACATGTGGAAATATCGGATATGGTTGGAGGGATCTTCTCCAGCAAGGCCTTCAAACTTGGGAATGTCAGAGGGGATCTTGGTTGGCATAGCAAGCAAACTAACATTGTGGTGGATAGGATCATTGATCAACTAATTAAAATTGGGGAGACTGAGGCCTGCCATGAAGGGGAGAAAGGGAGCAGTCGAGGTAGTTCTTGTGGCAATTCCGCTAGTAACAGTCCCAGCATTAGGGCTGGGGTTTCTACTAGTGTTAAGCCCTGGACCAGACATGGTGAAGATAACAGGGGGAGAACCAGAAGTAGGGGGAGAAACCAAAGAATCAGAAGATGAGTGAGAGTGCGGACTCGGGGGAGGACTAACTCAACGACGATGGGAAGGAGCAAGTCGACCAACCGGAAACTGAGGGTGAAGGCTAAGAAGTCTCCAGGATAAATGCCTTGGAGGCACAATGATGACGGGAAGAAGAAAAACTGACAAAGGCTGGGTGGTGAAAGATCAAGTGAGGTCAATGTCGAAACAAGGGCAGAGAGGTGCAGTGTCAATTGATTTTAAATTCTTTGCCAGGCGGTATTAACCAGGCTCTTCTTCGCTTAGGGTCAGTGTGTGGCGTGCGTTAATTTTAATTGTTTAAACCCAGACGTTTTGAGAGTAAAACAAAAAGTGTGTTGCGTAACTGAAAAATAAATCTGTAGTAAATAAGACTGAAATAACAGAAAATTAACAGCTAACAATGCATCAATCTAACCCAAGAAGGCGGGTCTCTCAAAAATAGTTTATAAGAGGGAAAAATCTAATCAAAGCACGCTAAAAAGAGGCCAATAGATCTAAGGTCAGGAGGGACAGGGATCTAAAGGAGAAATCTGCTGAAAAGAGGTGCAAATAACAACAAAGAGGTAGAGGCAAGGTTTTTTCTAGAAAGGAGGGGATCAGCTAAAGGTAGAAGGGACAAGGAGGCGGCCCTAAAAATGAACCCAAACAAAAATATATGAGGTGTTTTGAAAGGGAGAAGAGTTGATCTGTAGGGCTCTGAAAATGAGGTATCAGATCGGAAAGAAAAAAGGTTGAAACTCTGGAAATTCAGACTTCTGAAATAGAGAAAACTCTCCCACAAAAAGTGGAGGGTATTGAAGCCCTAGGGGGCTAGATTCCCACTTAGTTGAGTAAAATAGAGAAAGAATAGGTCTAAACGGGCGAAGACGGAGGTCAGAAAACCGTGACAGAGGTTCAGAAAAATTTCAGAAAAATTCCAGAAAAAAGTCCAGGTCATAGTTTTTTACCTGTTTTTCGCTCAGGTCATAGTTTTTGGGCTGTTTTCTATGACTTCAAGCTCTAGGATGCAGCTTTTGGGCCAAAAAGTGCGACCTGCACTTCTGGCACTCTCGGCGGAAGATTTCAGAAAAAATTGTCATCTCAGCGGTGGTTGATGTCTGTCACCTGCGCAATAGGGCCAGAAACACACGGAAGTTAAAAATTTTAATGTTTGAGGGTTTTAGAGGTGAAAGGCACCATAAAAATAGGAAAAACAGGAAATGGAAGAGAAACCCTATGGTCCAAAATAGCTAGATATGCAGGAATATATAAAACGACAACGATCGCAAAAGAAAACCCTTGTGGAGTTTCCAATTGTTAGTATGATTCTTTCGTCGTAAAATATCACTTTAGCTATGCATAAAAAATATCCCTAACATCAATTATGGCTGAAAAATATCTTTAAGTCTGCTGCACAAATCCAGATCTAAGCAAAAAAGACATTAAGTAGATAAAATATAATATGGCTCCATGCATCTGATAGACAAGACAAGAACAATGTGTTTAAAAGAATGTTTTATATCATATCAAAGAATCGGGCACCTGAGAGGAAAACAAGGAAGGTGTTTTCTGGTTCTCCTCAATGGGATGGGTTCTTGGAAGTCCTCAGTGTTTCAAATCTAAAACTCCTCTCTCTTATTGTGGTAGAAAACCCAGACAAACATAGAACTCAATGGGAGCTCACAAGGCAACAAATGGAAAATGGTGACCAAGAGTAGATCTAGTGTGATCTAATGCAATGAAGGTGACTAATGAATGGGAAAAAACCTTCTATTTATAACAAAATATTGGGGTGTTCTAGAACTCGGTGCATGAATAAAATATTATTAATCAAATTCTAGAATCACCCTTTAGGAATATTTTATTATATTTGTTGGAGGGAAAAGGTCTTTTGACTTGGGTAAATTCCTTTATTTATAAACGATAAATAAATAAATGATTTATTTATTATTTTAGGGAGATGGTGGGAATATAATTAAATAAATAATGATTTATTTAATTATTTAAAAATGATTTAGTCAAATTTAACTAGGAATATTATTTAAATAATGATTTGAATAACTTATTCCTAGGAAATAATTAAATAAATAATGATTTATTTAATTAATTTCCTTATTTTGGATTAAATATGACCAGGAAATATAGACAAATGTTATTTGACATGGTGAAAGCAATTTTACTTAGGGTAAAATTGGTCTTACATGGTGTACTTGGGTTCATCTAATGATAATGGGTTAGATGACCAAAAAAATGGTGTAACACTCCTAATTTTCTGAACATTTTCAAGCCTATGATAAGAGCTTCATACTCTGCATTATTGTTTGTACATTTGAATTTTAGGTTACAGGAATGACTCTCTGCGTAGTCACTCTTGGTGTTATGTACCCACACTCCTGCTCTTGCGGTTCTCTTGGTGCATGACCCATCGAAATTCATTTCCCATAAAGGTTCGCTCTCGGGCTTAACATCGTTTCATTCTTGGTGTGGTGCATGGGCTTGCAGAGGGTGACTAATCAGTTGACTGCATTCTATTTCTTGTTCACTCTGAGTTTCTGTTTCATTGCACTGTCCAAAGTTTTCTACATCGTTCTCCTCCGAGTCTAGAGTAGCCTTTATGTTAAAGTCCATGGGCTCTGTTTCCTTGTTTGTATCTTTTTTTTTGAATTTTGACCCCTCTAAGGATTCATCATTGCAAAGGATGAAGGAGTCAAGATCAGTGTGTACAGAGTATAAAAGTGAATTTTCATGTTTTTCAAGGCTGCTGACCAAGAATTTCATTTGTGCCTCTCTATACAGTCTTCTAAGTTGACTGAAGACAGGGATTGTGGCATATGCCCCATCCATCTGCATTGTACCTTGCATCTTGGCTCTCCATGATCTTGACAACAACATGCCATACTTAGGTGGCACATCTGCGACTACAACATCCATGACCATACACTTAGCTGGAATCTGGGTAAGGCTCACACATAGGTCTTTGATCAGGCCAAGGCACTTTACTCTGCTAGAGTCAAATGAATATAAATCTTTGTAGGGCCAGGTTATCTCTAGGCCTAAATTTTCCATAACTACTTTAGGCATCAGATTGTGTGATGCCCCAGAGTCATTCATTGCATTGTGAAGGATCTTATCATGGATATTGAGACTTATATAAAAAGTAGGTACTACCCCTTCCTGAAACTTTCCTTCTATCTTTGGACCAAACAGAAGGGCTGGTTGATCATCACTCAGATTGACAGTGTCACTGTTTTCCCCTAGATTTAGTGCTTTCAAAATTTGGCCTTTATATACATCCTGAGTGGCCAACTCAGAGAGTGGGACAGAGATTTTAATTTTTGCAATCTCACTTTCCAAATTTAAAGTGGACTGACTCTTTGGAATGTTCAACTCTGTTTTGTTAGTCACTACCTTGGTGGTAGAATTAGTGTGTTGATTCTCACTATGTACAGGTTTAGGAACTGTTCTATCAGGAGCACTAACTACAGTGCTAGTGTTGCTAGTTGGTTGAATTTGTTTATTAGTTTTTTTATTGTCCTTTTCTTTGTTCTTCCCAGAACTCTCAGTTGCTGATTTGTAACTTTCAACAGTTACTTTAGAAGTTTTCTCAAGCCTTTTCTTGATAGAAATCTCATAAGCCTTTGGTTTGGAAGTGTCTAGGCTCTTTTTGCTTCTAAGTTCATATTGTTCTCTGACCTGCATAATGGCATTTTCAAATCCTAGCCTGTAATTCTCAGATTCTAATCCTTCCTCATCCCAATAAGAGGGTGAGGGCTGATCTTCCTCTGTGGAACAGTTGTGGATTGAGTTTTCTATTTCAAACATGTTTATTATGGTTCACTCAGACTCTTCTATGATCCCCTCATCTTCATCAAGAAATTTCTCTTGGAATGGGGGAATAACTTGTTGATCTGAGTCTCTTCATCTGTTGGGAGTGGTATTATTTCTTCTAAAGTTCTGGTTCTGGTTATGATTTTGATTTCTGTTTTGGTTACTAACTGTGACAACCATTTTTTCCATCATTTTTTGTAGCTTTTCCATGTTTTTAGATAAACGGTCGTAATTGGGGTCAGATGTGGAAGCTACAGTGTCATCTCTATATGTTACCCTTTTCTCAGCTTTGAATCTTTCTTTCTTCTCAATCAGGTTAGCCTCTACACTTACTGCTCCTTTTTGCATGTCTTCCAACGTGTTGTAATCCCTCTCCTTAAGCTGGTAGGCCATGTCTGCATCAAAGCCTTTAGGGTATTTCACTAGGGAAAAACCTTGGGGAGGTTTCATGTGTGGAGGAAGAGCATTGTAAACACTGTTAAACCTTGTAGAGTAGTCATGGACACTCTCTCCTACATTTCTCTTAATATTCTTGTATTCTGCTAGGATTTGGACAGGGTTGGCCTTAACTTCCCATTTGTTTATGAAAGTCTGATATAAAGCAGGAAGGTCTTGGATACTATTAGGAGGTAGGATTTTGAACCATTTATTCACATCACCTCCTAAGCTCTGGGCAAAGAGTCTCATTCTGACTGTATCATCATCTATCTCCATGTAGTCAAAAGAATCTTCCATCCTATCTACAAGGTGCTGAGCTGTGGTAAACTCTTTTGCAGTGAAGTGTGGGATCTTTGATTGGTAATCATTGGGTAAGGGCACTAGAGGTTGGGGTAATACTAGAGGTGCATACCAGGCTACCATGATTATGTTCTGAGGAGGTAATGGGTTGGCTTGAGCAGCTGGTATATGGATAACAGGGATACTAGGACCAACAGAAGTCTGTTGGGTAGATCTAGGGTGGAAGAGCCCCAAGTTTTGAGTGAAGTGAATATCATGAGGTGTGTATGGAGGGGTTTCTTTATCCCTAATGTGTTGACCACTATGAGATGGTGAACCGGGGAGCTCAAGGTCTGGCTGGTCTAGAGCACTGAATGACCTAGTTCTTGGTAATCTGTTTGGTAGGTCTAGGTCAAAAGGTGGGACTAATAGAGCTGTAAAGTCTTCTGGTGTAGATTTATCTCTATGGATGTGGCTGGGAATAGTTGGTATTTTAGGTGTAGGAGATCTCGTGAGGATGCTCTCAAGGTTGTCAACTATTTCAGGTGGGTTTGGGTTAGGATAAGCTCCTGTGTGAATGGTTCTTGAAGCCAGAATGTTGTTTTCTAACTAAGCAGATTAGCCCTACTTGTTACTTCTATTGTTGTTGATGTTGTTATGGTGGTTGGTCTCCCAGTGGAGTCTTATGTGAGACAAGATAATCAACAGGCCTGCTGATCACCAATGGAGTCTTTTAATCATTTAGGAACTATGAAGTCGCCAGGTGGAAGTTTTAGGATGTTTCAAGACGGTATACTATCCACCACAGTGTTTTTGTAATGTCCTTTTTAGGGAAACCCTTAAAACACAGCAAACTCTAACAAGAGATGGACTGGGAGGGCATTTACCAGATATTTCACCTCTGAAAGAGGATGAGATCCGGAGGTTGTCTGGCCCTTTCCAGACTCTATCTAAGACTGTGGGAGAAAACACACCAAGTGGTATAGAGGTTGATTTGCGAATAGGAGTGTTTAACTGCCAACCTAACCAGAGATTGTAGGTTTCTGAGGCTTTTGGGATGTAGTAAGATGGAAAATACTCAGAACTTCCCTAGTGGAGTCGCCATTATGTTGGTGACGACAATGGGAGATAGACCAATGTTATCAGTTATAGACTCTCAGATTTTCCCGAGTGGAGTCGCCATTATTTTGGTGACGAAAATGGGAGACAGACCAATGTTATCAGCTATAGACTCTCAGATTTTCCCCAGTGGAGTTGCCATTATGTTGGGGTTCCCATGTTTTGGCCAGATTGGCAAGACCAAAATATGAGACAATATCAAACCACTTTCAAACCTCAAGATCTAGCCCTCCTGGGTCCAGAGAGGGATCTCTCTATGTAAGCAAAGGTTTTAAGTCTTTGAAGCTCAAACTTTAAGATGTTAGGCTAGTTATAGGCACGGGGTTGTTTGTTTGATTTTTTTTTGGTTGTTGGGAATCAGGAAAGAAGGGTTCAATGTAAGACAAGGATGAGCAAAGAGGATTTTAGGAAAATTAGGGATGATTCAAAGAATTTTCAATACCATTGGGAAATGGAGTCAGGAAAGGGTTTACTTGCTATTCAATATGTAGACTTTCAGTTGAGCTAGTCATCTAAAGCATTGGATCTTACAGATTATAGTGTGGTGGGAAAGGCAAGAAAGAAGGTGAAAGCAAGGAAACCTCCGAGGTGACCTTTTAGGAATTAGATCTAGGGACAGAACATGCCATTGGACAACCTGTGATCCAAAACCTAAAAGGTTAACTCTTCAGACAAGGAAAAATTAAAGATTTAAACACAAAGGTGAACACCTGAGATCAGAGAGAGACTTTGAACTCTCAATGCTTTGGTATCCAGCTTAAGGGAGCTTAGGAAGGTTCAATTAATTGAAAAGGATCCTAGTGAGACAGAGACAGAGTTATAGACTCCTAGTATCCCAATTCATTTAATTAAAACTTACCTAGCACATCTAAGAACTGATTCATTAATTCATACATCAGCTAGTAGTATATCCAACCACTACACTGGTTAAATTAGCTTGAAATCAATCCTCAACTAACACATACAGCAGAAAACATTGAAGGCAGGGAGAGCAGAAACATAGGGTAACTAACAAGGGTAAATCCTATGCCAGATTTCTGATGCGTGCCAGAAGAAATGAAATGTAATGAACTAAAATACAGAGATAGGAAAACATCACCGCTCCTTTAAATCAGGATCCAAGGAAATGTGCTTGTCATATTAAAGAGAAACACCAATCATGTACAACATTTCCAAAATCTTGGTATTCATTCTGAAAACATCTTCCTCAGCCTATATTACAACTTTACACAGAGAACATGTCTCAAGAGAAACAACTTGCAATTCACGGATAGCCAATCAACAACCTTTAAAACGAGTTTCTTCATGAATTTTATAGCTGAATGGGAGACAGAGGGGGTAGATGAAAACTAAATGTAGCATTAAAAGTTAGAAGAGGAAGAGGGCCAAGGCCCCATTCCATTTTGATTATAGGCATTTATCTCTGGTACTCTTTTAGATGAAAGAGTGGTCTCTGTCAGGCTGCAATTTACTCCAGGTATGTCTTTGATGTACTCGTTGTAGCACCTCTGCAATACTTGTGGTACTCTGGTGAATTAAATAAAAGTAGAACAATGATTCTGGGGCCTGCCATACTGTGTAACAAATGCTTCTGATATCATAGGACTGTTGTCAGGGCGGAAATTTCCTCAGGGACACGAAAAAGCATGAAAACCGTATGGGCACTTCGTCCTTTCATGCGAGGAGAAATTCTGCTGATATAGACACCTCGATGATATGATTTTTTATGCATTGGATCTTCTGAGTGATCCACGGGGTCTTCGATCTGGTACCCTGCCTTAAATTACTGACTCTAGGCTTCAAAAATCTTTGATTACCGGTCTTAAATTCTCTGATCTTTCACTGATACTCTTTTGCTGCTCCATTCCTGTCTCTGTCTGCGAAATTTGCGCTTTAATGGCTCTGGGAAGGTTTTACAGAGTTTTAACCTGCTCCTTTAATGAAATTCATGTCATAATGCCTTCCCAGGCCTCCCTTCATAATTTCAATCTCTGCACATGGTCTTCTCTGCTTTTTTTTCCACTGTACAATGACTGTGAATCATGGCAGTTGTTTAACGTTGGTACCCTACAAAACACACAAACCCGTCAAGAAAAAAATGCATGGGGAGGATGGATGCAATGGGAACAATGAGAATGGCAGCATAGCCTGGTGAAATGGTGGAACAATACAGGATGATGGTGGAAAATGCAGCGAACAGTGGAGAAATGGACTAGTGAAAGTTGGCGGAGTGCAGCAAAATTTGAATGTGGACATTCGACATTTTGAGCTTTGAATGAAATACAAAGGTGCCAGACGAAAATGCGACGAAAATATATGAACACATGTGGAATGGTGACATGGCGGGACCTGGTTAATGGCGGGGCATGCATTTAATCTGGATTTTCCAATCTCAGGAGGAGATCAACGGTTGAGAACGCATCGGAGGGTGACGGATGGTGGGCCAGGGGTCCCTTTTCCTTGGATTAATTCCCGAGCATCTTTGTGGCGTGAGCACTGTTGGATGGACAACTTCATATCGGACGGTGTATGCGCATATCACACCGGGTCCACAGTCGAACGTTAATGCGCGATGGGGGGAATTTTTTCAATAGTGCACAGAGCCACGCGTCATGCGGTGAATGGCATCACTCCGAAATGAAAAATATAGCCCGCCCTCCAAAAGCAGTGTGATGGAAACCAACGGTTTTGAACAGTGCTTTGGCGCGGGTTCCACTGGGCGGGTGAAAAATGGACCGTCGATCTGTGGATCAGATCAACGGTGGACATGTGATCGGCGGGGTGAATGGGGGGGGCCATGGATGCTATGGAGTTTGCGAAGACCGTCCGATCTGTACATATCGACGGTTGATAGCGCTCCCGATATCCAAATGCAATAAGTTCTTTTCGAGCTATCGCTTGGTTCTAGTGCCCGGGTCACGTGAGGAAATGGTTTATGGAGCTGAGCCAAAAGGGGCTAAACCTGATATGTGTAGAATGTGGATTTTTTAGCCCATTTTAATGTAATTTTGAGGCCAGAAAGGGGTAACGATAGAGGAAAAACGGGGGAATTAGAACAAGCAAGGGGTGTGTGTAGGATTTAAAGGGGAAATGGGTGATTTAGGGGATTTTGGGAGGGATTTCTGGGGTGAAAAGGGGGACTTTGACAAAAAAGAAAAAGGTTATGATGGGACATTCTGTAGGAATACAAGGGGTAACTGAAAGCCATCTTGAAAACATGGGTAACGCTGCCCTCTAGTGTAAACAGAGAGTTTCCCTATCCACTAACGCGGCCTATTCACTGATCAGTTGCATTATAACGCTCTTGTGTTGTTATAGTGAGGCATTACCTTGGCAGAAATAGGTTTAATTTAGGTCTTTGTATTCCTTCCATATTTATCTTCTCCTCTGAGCTGATGAGGAGGTATTTTGACCTGTAACAGATGCCCCCTAAAGTGTGAGGTCAGAGACGAAGACGATGGCCGAAATACTTTACAATGTGTGTAGTAGAGATAAAGAGATTGAAAGACTGAGGAAAACCTGAAACAACAACATATGTCAGAAAATATAGTATCTTCCTTGAGTCAGGCATTCCCATGCTCAGTAGCTTAAACAACATGATTTATCTAGAATAGAGATATGAAGAATCTGTCCACAAATAAGCACAATGTGGGAGTGTCTATCATAACAGGATCAGGCTGAAGAAGTTGTCTCCATAAACAATATCGCAACTTGGGGAAGGGAACACAAATTTAATGATGTAACCTTTGCCCCAAGGTCTTGACTGCCGATTCACTTAAACTGCATATTCCTCAACATGTGAATGAAGGAGCTGTCATCGAACATGTGAGAAATCGTCTGATTACCAGTCGATAATGAAAACTGTTAACAGACGCGAAGGTGGCCACCGATAATGATGATGGTCCCTAAGATGTATAGTACAAACTAGCGAGTGTGAATAAATGAGTTGTGTTGTTCAATCTTTAGCATTAGCCACGGGTGTACTAAAAGATGGAAAAGCTACGCATTAAGGTTTCATATCAAATGGAAAATATTAAATTAAAATGGGTCAAAAAGGGAGAAGGTGGTGAAATGCGCATGTAATAAAGCCAATGGGCAAACAACACAAAGTGGTGAAGGGCTGAATAATAAGTAAACAGGAAATATAAAGGTAAAAGGGGACACAACGCTAAACACTAACGGATATATTAAAAGGAGCCGTCGCCACGAAAGAAAAGCACGTATGGAAAGTCCGAGGGGGTCGAGCAGCGGGGAAAGGACGAGACCCATGCCCCCACGGATTGACGACACGTGGCATGGTAAAGACTCAAAGTTGAAAGGGGATGGTAAGAACAGGCCACGGGATGTGATTACGTGGCGGAGTAAAGGTGGACCCACACAGTGGGGAAGACATGTGTTAGTTCGGCATAGGAAATCACGCACGGTAAGGATTGGACAGCATATGTGGCTAAAAGGTAAGGTAAAGTTCATTAGATCAGCTGGTACTGAGACCCATACCAGCCTTTAACCTGACACGAGGCGCGCACCTACACCTTGATATCCCCAATCCCCACGCGCCACGTGTCTCATTGTCAGTGTCCTTACGACACTTGCCTTCTGTCATTCTACTCATCTGCCTTTTTAAGCCAAACAGCCTGCTCTAGTAGTAACAAACTCCCGTATTTCTCTCTGGTAAAAAGACACAGGTTACTTTCTACGGCAAATACCAAGTAGGGAAGAGCGCCTGGTCTACCCCAATCACTGTCAGAGTTCCCCGCGTCGCTTTCCCGAGCAGTGTCACCCTCTGTCCAGGTATTCTATTCTCTATTTTCCCTCTGTTTCCTTTCTCTTTTGTGTATTCTTAAAATGACAGCCATGGGAAGGGGAACGCCCAAGAAGAACGAGCCAGAAACTCCTCAGGTCCGTGAGTCTAGGAACCCTCCTGATTTTGAACCCCTCTACGACTTGCAGTCTGGTATCTGCGACCCAAAATATCCTTTTGACATACGCAGTATCAAACCCCTGCTTTTGGGCCGCCATTGCAAGAATGCAGACCATTTTCGAGTTATCGTGTCTGGCTTCTACCACCAAGTCACCCCCCAGGTCCATTCTTGTATTGATTTTATCATCTGGCTCAGGGATGCCTATGATGTGCATCGGGACGCTTTCGTTTCTCCTCAGGGGAATGTGATTTTTTCCCTCTCTCCCGATGTTATCAGACAGGCCCTCCGTTTCCCTCCCAGCGACACATACTTCAGTTTCAAAGATGAAACCTTGCTAACCCAGTTCAATAAGCAGTCAAAGGAAGCCCGCCGTGCCTTCATATCCTCCATAACCATCGACCAGGCGACTGCCCTGCCTACATTGGAGCCGTTTTCACTAAGTCGTTCGTCGAAGAGGTTCGACCTGTTCTGTCTCTCATCGCCGGCTTTTTGGGGATAGGGAGCCCGAAAGACGTTTCTATGGTATGCATTCACTTTTTATGGCTCATGTCCTAGAATGGGGTTATTTTGGACATCCCGGGTTTCCTCTCCTCAACCATCCTAACCCAATTCCAAGAGCTCGCACAAGCCCGCAAGTTTCGCTTTTGCTCAATGGTGTTCTACCTCTTCCTGTTCCAGCATGCAGATAAGTTCACCCATTTGGGGTTAGATAGAGTCTATTCTGAGAATTCTCCACCCAGACCAGTCTTCGACTGGAATTGCTCCGTCCGTCATTTACCTAGGGGAGAGCGTTATGCAAACTTCGTGAACACTTTCATGTCTATCGCCTACACCATCATTCACGACATGCCTTCACCTAGGGTTTTCCCAGAGATGAAACGCTGGCTGCAGTCTGGGAAATACCAGTGTACCGAAGATTGGTTCCTCAATGAAGATTGCACTGAAATTCGGGTCTACGGAGCCGAAGTTGCTCCATACCGGTTGCCAGTTTTCCCCGTCCGACGAGTTTACGCCCTCGAGTACATCCGGCAAGCCCTCAAAGCCGACCAACTCCATTTTTTCCCTGCTAAGAAAGGCTACATCTTAAGGCTTCCTGTCCAAATCGGCCCCTTCGTGGTAAACTCTAGATATGCCCTCCCAATTGCTGAAAAAATGCTGCAAAACATGGACCTGAAGTTGGGGGAAAGTTGGGCTTATGACCCACGAGAAATCATTTCTAATAAAAGAAAAAGAAACAGGTCTACGCCCTACATACATGAGCCGAGGCCATTTATGGAGTGGAGGGCTAACCTCGAAATTTGGCCCATGTTTTCGCAGATGGAGACAGACTCATCTGCTACAGGGGAAGAGGAGGAAGTGAACAGGGGCGCCGGCGAAGAAGAGGCAGGTACCTCCGGAGGAGCACCACCGCCCAAGAGGCAGAGGGTGGCCACCAGTGAAGCAGAACTAATAGGAGAAGGGAAATTACTGGAACCCTTCACGAAATTTGGTGAATTCGATAAAGGCAAGGCGGGGATAACAGTGCTGAGAGACAGCGTCGCCTCCTCCGATTACACAGAGGTTACGCAAGCCATCATCGATCCCACTTCATCCAAGGCGAGCGAAAGGGAGCGGACGAATAAAACAATCCGAGACAGATACAAGGCTGAGTTAGGGGGGTATGTTGAAAAATACCATACCAGGCTCTCCGCCTCTATCAATGCAGACACTGAAAGCCTGGTACTGTCTATGGCGGAGGCCATCCTGGACCCAAATTCTGATGTTCCTAGTTATAAGGTGCTCGAATTGGCCATTGATATGCAGAAGGTACCGATCCATGACATGTGCGACCTGTTCCAAACGGTCTGCGACATGATGAAAGACAAACTATCTCAGATTACCCTCGCATTAAAAAAGATAGAACAGAAATATGACCAGCTGAGGGAATCCTTTATAGCGAAACAGGTTTCTTGTCGTGCCCACGCACATCAAGTGCGTGATCTCCAGGATCAAATCAAAAACTCAGATGAAGGAGGGAAAGGTACACAAGCAGCACTTATAACTAAGTTGCAGAAGGACATCACAGTCGCAAAGAGACAGGCTCGCATACCGGCTTCGCATCTTGTACAGACTGCCGAATTGGTACAGGCGGAGGAAGAGAAAAAGGAGTTGTCTGCTAGGCTTTCCAGAGAGAGGGAAGAGAAGGAAAAGATGGCCAAAAGGATCGGCGAGTTAGAAAACAGAGCAACAGAGCTACAAGCCCGGTGGGATTCGCACAGTTGTCATACGGCTGAAGCTTCAAGCGGAACCAGCTCAGTGTCAGCACAACTATCCACAGCTAGAGCTGAGATCGAAGTGTTGGAGAAACAAGCATCCACGGCCAGGCAAAAGATCACAGAATTGGAGGGCACCCTGGCCGAAAAGGCCAGAACAGTTGAAGGGCTACAAAGAGAAGTCGAGGAAGAGAAAAAGGTCACGGCTGAGCAGCACAAAACCATTGCTGATATGAAGAGTCGAGCAAAGGGGAACCTCACCCTTCTCGAGGCCAGAAGCCTAATCTGGTCAGACATAATCACGGCGGTAACCGAGCAATGGGAATTCTTGACAATGATAGGGGAGCTCAAGTCCACTATTCCTTATCTCAATAGAAAGTTGCAGGAGGCAGGGGGTGATCTGCCTAACAGAGCTCAACACGCCGGGGACTACATCTCATTTCTTTATGCACTAAGGGCAAACGACTTGGGGAAACATGGTATCTCCAGTCGATTTACAGAGGTCATCGAGTGTCAAAAGATCATCGATAAAGAGGAAGCCTGAGCAGCGGCTTCAAGGGCCCTTCAACGGGTGGCCGACAGTGTCGAACAGTTTGACGAGGTATGGGATGAGATCACCATAGCCGGACTCCCTTCCTGTTGGGAACCAACCGCCCCTGCCGTGCTTGTGCTTCTAGACCAATACACAGCGCGTTTGCAAATGGAAAGAGATCGGACTGACCTCCAGATGGGGAAAGCGACCCAGCTCAAAGCCAGTACAATTGTCACAGTCCTCAAAAAGGAGTTTAATCTCCTTTACATGATCAGACACCGGCTCCCTACTGAGGCAAGTATTCACGCTCTCGGCGAAGCTTTTATCAAAGTGGAGAAGCTCTCAGCGATGCCAGAACCAACCTCCGAGAGTCAGCAGAGACTGACACAGTTCATGAGTCAGCATACTAGTTCCTCCGCAAACGTGCCTCCGCCAGAATCTGCAACGGCTTCCACTCAGCCTCGTCTGTGACTTTTCAGTTAACTCATGATATGGTCTAAACGGCCTATTTCACTTTCATTTAGTTTATTTCTTTCAAAGTTCCGAGTGGGTTGTTTTTCCCCCACTCTTGCATTTTACTTTTTACATCAAACACTTGTTTAAATTTCTGTTTTGAAAGTGGCCGAGGGCCTGTTTGCACATGATGGGAGGCTTAATTCCCTATCATGAAATTTTGTTGTTATGATAGTGAATTTTAACAAATTTTGTTCATGCGAAGAAGATATTTCCCCGAAATATCTTCTCGCTGAAATGAGAGGAATCCTATATAAGGTAGATCAAAGAAGAAAGAAAGGTTCCAATTCTTCAGAAGAAATTGACTGTGTAGGGATTTTCTGTGTGTGTTTTGTGAAGACTCAAATGCTAATGTGAAGAGCCCGTTGGGCTTCAATGATAAGGAGTTATACTTTAATAAGGATTTCGGCCTTGGTTTATGGTAGTGTGTAATTCTCTCTTGTTTATTGCAATATCGTTGTTCATTTCATTTACATCCATGTCTCTGGTATTATATTTTGGAATGCGAGTGTCCCGTTGTTTCTGATATGAATTTATCTCTCTGATACTTATATCATAAGCTTCCTGGTACTTTAAAAATGGCTCAGGTATAATACAGTGTTTCATCTCCAATTCATACATATTTCTACTATATTGGCCGTTACGAAGTGCTATTGACGAAAGTTTCCAGCATGTATGGATTCTTAGTCATATAAGCCCATCATATGCTGGGAAACTCTTCTTGGTGTCGTCTTCATAATAGTTAATATCTCCTTCATTCTATGCAGCTCAGTAGTCACCTTTATATATACCCCTTTTTCTGCCATATACCATGAATCCGGCCCTGTTTACTGTAAACTGTCTTAAAGTTGTCTGATATATCAGTGTTTGAGTTCAATATTACATTCATCCAGTATTACTCTTTAAGCATCAAGCTGTCGAAAGTTTTGGTTCCACTCAAATTTTATTCTCCGTTTGTAAAGAAGTAGTATGAGAGCCCTGTCTTGTTTAAACGTTAAACGTTGTTATGCGTCCTCTGCTCTCCATACATTATAAGATGTCCTATGGTCTATAGCAACTCTAGGCTGTCTCTAGGAGTTACAACATCTTTTTGGCGCCGTTGCCGGGGATCGAAGTTGAAGAAATTTAAATCCCTGGGCCTCGACAAAACCTATCCACTCTTCAGTTAGGTGAGCACGAAGAGTTGAGAGTTGTGCACCCCTCACCTTGGCGACTCCACATTCATATTACAGATAAACCTATTTGCAGTCCTGGCTCCCCGTAAGCCACACCTAAGGTCAGATACGTCTCAGTCAAGGACACCCTCTATGTCTGACCCAGAGAGAATCCTACATAGAAGAGGCTGGAGGGAAAGGCAGTCAGTTCATACCGAAATTCCTGAATTCTCCCTTGAAAACTTCCCCTATCTTCAGTCCTCTTCTTCTCAAGTCGCCCAAATACAAGGCTCTAACCCTCTTATAAGAGATACTGGTTACTACTCAGAGAGCCCACCTCAGGGAGGTGTCCATATCAAAGACGAAGCTGAGTCTAGTTATACTCCACATTACTCTTTTCACCCTACCCCTGAAGTTGAAGAGGTCAAGGAAGTTACTGAAGTATCTGCTGTTGACAGCCCGACATTCTCATCAACCCCCCAAGCTGCTGTTCACTACATCCCCATCATTATTCATACTTCACTTCCACCCCCTCCTCCACCACTCACTGCTCAGACTCTCATTCTACCTCCGCCTCTCCCAATGGCGAATATCCCTGGTTTCTTACAAAACAGGTACGCTCCTTTACAGCTACCTGCAGTTTTAAATGACATGCCACAGGATTATTTAAAGATTCTACCCAGATTCAATGGGGAGAATGGCATTGAAGCACAGAAGCATGTGGAAATTTTCTGCTCTTTCGCAGAGAAATTTAATGTTGAGCATTTGGATGTGGTTCTAAGATTGTTCGTGCAATCCCTAGATGGGGAAGCCAGAAAATGGTTTAAAACCCTCGGAGCTAATTCCATCAACACCTGGGAGGCTATGGAAGATGCTTTCGTTAAAAAATGGGGGGAAAGAAAGGATCACGGGGATGTCCTTACCGAGTTTAACACTCTAAAAAAGAAGCACAATGAAGGGGTATCAGAGTTCATCAGAAGGTTTAACAAATTGTACCTGAGCCTCTCGACTGAGATGAAGCCCCATCAGACCGCTGCCAAGGTCGTTTTTGTGGCAGCATTTGATTCTGAGTTTGGTTTTTCACTAAGGGAGAGGAAGCCAGCCACTCTGGACGATGCACAGACAGATGCATTGGAAATAGAAGCAAACTTTGTCTCAATTGGCAAGTCCAAAGGGAAACAAGAACATGATACTAAAAGAAGAGGCAAAGAAGAAGTATCCACTTCAAGCCAAGATAGAGATTCGGAAAATGACAAGATTGAAGAGATGAATAGAATGATCAAGAATCTCTCAAATAAGTTGGTCAAGCTGGAGATGGAGGCCAAGAATTCACCCCCAAAGAACTTCCAGAATGCTCCAAACAGAGGATTCAATACTCACTACAGGAAACCACCCTTGCAGATACTGCAGAGGGGACAGAAGCAGAAACAAGATCAGGTCCCACATCCTTTATACTTGGAGGGACAAGTGGAGGCTTCTCCTGAAGATTCTGCCTACGAGCAAGATGAGGCATGCCCCGTCTTCTCAGACAGTGATGACATAGAATGCCCTGTGCAAGAAAGCGAGGAAGGGGAGCCACAAACTCACTCAGAAGTAAGGGATAAAGGGGATGCTGAAGAGCCAGAGATCGATGACTACTGTAAACAGTTTTTTGATTTCATGCAAGCCCAGTTTAACAGAAAATATGACCTCAGGTCATCCAGAAAAAGAACCCGCACTCAAGATGAAGAGGAGGACACACCCCAGAAGTTAGCACCTGCAAAGAAAGAGGCCAATACTCAAGAATCCCTAGAAAAAGGTAAGAGGCCCCTTAACCAATCTCTGCAATCTGATAGTCAAATGCCTTCGTCTTCACAAGTATACGTACCCCCTGAAAATAAACCTCCAGTAAAAGAAGTTAAGCTTCCTCTGCAAAAAAAAGAGTCAAAAGAAAAGGAAGTGTCAATAGATAAGCCTTCATCTGCTTTCAGTTTACAAAAAGAGCTCGAAAAAGTAAAAATACCAGCTCCTCTGTCTGAGTTATTGAGACAGCCTGCCCATCAGTCACAGGTCTCCTCCTTCATTTCCACTCCTGATGTACCACACATTCCAGACAGTCTTAACCTGCAAGAAGAAAGACCTATGGTAGTGTTCGGTCCACACGTTGAAGAGTTAGATCCCTCCACCCCTCCCTTTTATGTATCTTTAGTAATCCATGATCTATTGTTGCATAATTGTATGTTAGACTCAGGAGCGTCTCAAAACCTCATTCCCCTGTCTGTCATGGAGAAATTGGGACTCCAAATCACTCGCCCATATAAAGACCTCTATTCTTTTGATTCCAAAAGGGTGAAGTGTTTGGGCATGATTAAAGATCTAGCAGTCACCCTGGCACAGATCCCTGCCAAAAGTGTGGTGATGGATATCGTAGTGGCTGACATCCCAGCCCACTTCGGTATGCTACTGTCAAGGTCTTGGGGGACCAGAATTGGAGGATCAATTAAGCTGGACCTGTCCTATGCCACCATCCCTGTCTTCGGTGGCCAAGAGAGGAGATTGTACCGAGAGACCAGATTTGTTAAAACAGTCACCAAGGCAGGTGATTCAGTAAATTCCCCAGTCTACAGCAGAGATGGAGACTTCTCCTGTCTGATGTTGGAAGAAGATCAGGAATATGCCCATGAGCCCTCATTCTATCAGATAAAGACTGAATCATCAGTGCAGGACTATGGATCTAAAATCTGGACACTCCACTTTGATGGAGCAAATTCCAGGGAAGGAAATGGGGCTGGAGTGTTGCTTATTTCACCTATGGGTCAATGGGTCCCCCTATCATTCAAATTGGAATATGAGGCCACGAACAATGTGGCTGAATATGAAGCACTCATATTGGGGTTGCAGACAGCAAGGAGTATGAAAATACAGAATCTAAAGGTGATGGGAGACTCCGAGTTGGTGGTTAAGCAAGTGAAAAACCAGTGTCAAGCCAAACATCCTAGGCTAAAGGCCTATAGAAATGAAGTTTGGGACCTTGTAGAGAACTCTTTCTTGGCATTTAACATTCAATTCATGCCCCGAGAACAGAACAGAATGGCAGACTCCTTGGCTGTGGCCGCTAGTACATTCCGCCCGCCTCAGAACCCTCTTCTGAGATATGAAATCGAAGTAAGATACCAGCCTTCAATCCCTGATAATGTCAAGCACTGGCAGGTCTTTGAAGATGAGGAGCAGGTGAAGAGGTTCTTAGAGACTTTTGGGGAGTTTTCCAACCTAGAGATTGACAGTTGTGAAGAGGAAATTGGGGACATTCCAGAAGATAAGCTGGAAGAGAAGATAGCTGGTCACAGATTCCTGCAGCTGAAAGGGAATGTCATTCCTCGAGGGCTGGTACCTTTGGAGAGGCTGTTCAATAAAAACAATGTTCCTTTACAGCCAAATAAAGTGGTGACTGAGGACCAGGTCGAAGATCTCAATCTGGGCACAAAAGAGGATCCAAAGATTGTGAAGCTGTCCAAGAAAGTCCCGGATGAATACAAACAACTGTACCAAAAGTTATTCCAGGCCTACAAAGATGTGTTTTCCTGGTCATATCAAGACCTGAAAACCTTTGATGTCATTATTATGCAGCATAAAATTCCACTGAAGGGAGATGCAAAACCCCATAAGCAAAAACTCAGACAAATTAATCCCCTGTTGCTACCCTCGATTGAGCAAGAAATAAAGAAACTGCTGAAGGCTAAAATTATAGTGCCACTAAGGTATTCTGAGTGGGTGGCCAATTTAGTCCCAGTACGAAAGAAGAATGGCGAAATGAGGTTATGTGTGGATTTCAGAAACCTGAACAGGGTGTCTCTAAAAGATAACTACCCACTACCGAAGATGGATCATATTCTGCAGAAGGTGGTAGGGGCCTCTAGAATGTCCATGATGGATGGGTTCTCGGGCTATAATCAAGTAGTTGTATTCCCGGAGGACCAGAAAAAGACAGCTTTCACCACGCCTTGGGGGACATTTATGTATGCTAGGATGCCATTCGGGTTGATTAATGTAGGGGCCACGTTTCAGAGAGCTATGGACATAACCTTTGTCGGAGAACAAGATAAGTTTCTGGTGGTGTACCTAGATGATATAACAGTCTTTTCAAAGGATGATGCCGAACACATTCAGCATTTGCAGAAGACTTTTGAGAAATGCAGGAGGTATGGACTTTCCCTTAATCCTCAAAAATCTTTCTTTGCATTAGAAGAGGGTAAGCTCCTAGGACACATAGTAACTAAATATGGGGTCAAAATCGATCCTAAGAGGGTGGAAGCTATAAACGGTATCTCCCTCCCCAGAAATAAGAAAGAGGTCCAGGTATTCTTAGGGCGTATCAATTTTCTCAGAAGATTTATTCCTAACTATGCTGAAATAGTTAGACACATCACAGATATGTTAAAGAAGGATAATGAGGTGAAATGGGCACCAGAATCAAGACAGGCCTTTGCCAGGATCAAAAATGCATTTGCTGAGGCTCCCGTGCTGGCAAAGCCTGACTTCACTGAACCTTTTATGATTTTCTCTTTTGCATCACCTCACACGGTAGCAGGGGTTCTCTTACAAAAGAATGGGGATGGGTATGAGCAACCCATTGCTTTCTTTAGTCAAGTACTTCATGACGCAGAGCTAAAATACAACATTCTGGAGAAGCAGGCTTACGCCCTGGTAAAGTCCCTCAAGGCCTTCCGCATGTAAATATTGCAGTCCCACGTTACTGCTTTCGTACCCACAACAACAATTAATGATATCCTCGTTCAGGGAGACAGTGAAGGCAGAAGGGGCAGATGGATCGCAAAGATACAGGAATACGATCTGGATATCAGACCCACCAAGTTAATCAAAGCACAGGGGCTAGCAAAGATTTTTTCAGAATCAAATCACCAAGCTTTGGGCATCCACTTATCCATGATTGTGACTGAAGAGGCTGAGGAGCTGACAGGGAGGCAAGAGGTGGAAATGGCTACTCAGAAAATACAGATGAAGTATCTTACTAGCCCTTGGTACAAAGAAATAGTCGAGTACCTCCTGACACTTAGCTGCCCACCCAGCTGTGATAAGTCCAAATACAGAGCCTTAAGGCTGAAATCGCAGAAGTATGTAGTAGCCAATGGTCAGTTATATTGGAGAGATCCTTCAGGCATACTGCTGTTATGCCTTATAGAAGGTGAGGTGAATAACATAATAACCGAATTCCATGAGGGAATTTGTGGAGGGCATTATAGCTGGAGGAGCACGGCTCAGAAAATCTTGAAGGCTGGTTTCTACTGGCCTAAATTGTTTGGAGACGTTTTCACTTGGGTCAGAGCATGTGACAAATGCCAGAAGTTTGCTGAAAAACAAAAGTTAGCAGCTCTACCCCTGATTCCTGTGCATGTTGATGAACCTTTCAAACAATGGGGAATTGACTTTATAGGTGAGATTCACCCACCCTCAAGTGGGCAGCACAAATGGATCTTGACTGCTACAGATTACTTCACAAAGTGGGTAGAGGCCATTCCTGCACGAAACGCCACAGACACGGTGATCATTAAATTCATGGAAGAGAACATTATCTCCAGGTTTGGATGTCCTGCTAGAATAGTAACTGACAATGCCCAAGCTTTCAAATCTGCTAAATTTGTGATTTTTTGTCAGAAATACAACATCACTTTGGGCCATTCTATAGCTTACTACCCACAGGGAAATGGTTTGGCAGAATCATTAAACAAAACGCTAGTCAGAGCTCTAAAGAAGACAATAAATGAAAACCAGAGGAACTGGGACTCCCAACTGAAGTTTGCTCTGTGGGCAAACAGGATAACCAATAAAAGGGCAACTGGAAAATCTCCTTATGAACTAGTATACGGGCGGGCAGTTGTATTCCCTATACAGTTGGCTTTGCCTGTTGCTCGTTTCATGCAGGAGACTCAGGAAGACCCGGATAGTATGACCAGAATAATCAATCAGTTGGTAGAACTCGAAGAAACGCGTATTCAGGTGAACCAGAAACTTGTGAATTACCAGGATAAGATGAAAGAGTTGTTTGATCAACATACCAAGGATAGAAAGCTAGAGGTGGGAGACTTAGTTCTCAGGTGGGATGTACGAAGGGCCGATAAAGGTAAGCATGGTAAATTTGACCCCCTTTGGTTCGGCCCCTTCAAGATTACAAAGCAGGGAGGAAATAATACCTTTAAGCTGTAAAATTTGCAGGGAGATCTGTTGGAAGCCCCTGTAAATGGGCAATTCCTCAAACCGTATTTTCAATTCTGAAGCAGGCTGAAAAAGCCTGACTGTATAATACTGTACATTAGTTGCTGTTCTTTTTGTTTTTCTTACCAAGTTATAGCATGAGTCATGATGATCTGTCCAGGGAAAAGCCTTGAGAGCTGACAAAGTGGTGTTCAAGGAAGATATACAGGCGGTCTGCGTAGTTCTCGACATGTTTAGGGACAAACGTGTCATCCCCAGGTGGAGCCAATGTTGTTCAATCTTTAGCATTAGCCACGGGTGTACTAAAAGA